>VWYP01008999.1:0-108308 GCA_013400435.1 Pycnonotus jocosus | reverse complement strand
TATAATATAATATAATATATAAGGGCTCTTACATGTCATTTGCAAAGTCTGGCAAATTCAGTGAGAGATGGGGCCTGTGAACATACAGGCCATGTAGCAAATAGAGTCACATCATGAAGTTTGTATATTGCCCCAGGCATTCACAAGTAGAGCCGCAATTTGGAGGTTGCATACCAAGGCTGTCCAAGTCATGCTTTAGGACAGCCTAGACTAGAGATTAAGTGCAGATGAGAGAATATTCTTAGTGCTGGAGAACTTGGCTCGTGAGGAAAGAACATTGATGTCATCTTCCGCTACGTGAAACCTACTCCAAAGTGTTAGTCTCAGCCCTAATTTTCATTAAATACGTTTGCGGTTGGGTTGACCTCTCAATTTGATTCTGAGCCAGAGAGAAAATTTTATATCCTGCAAAGATGCATTCCTTATCCCACCACTTCCTCCGCAATACTCCAGTGTCCCGAGAAATGGAGACCAGGTGGAGAGCTTGACAGAGTTGGTTTCTTCTCTTATTGAGGCCAAGGGTGCATTTAGCAGGCCAGTGAGGGAATTTTGGAGTCCACCAGCAAAATGCTTTTGAAAGATGGTTCTCCTAGGCCTGTGACTGGAATAGGACAGGTTATAGCAGTATTTAAGCACCTTCAGTACAGAGCTGAAAGAACTTTTGTTGTGTATTGGAATCCTGACTAGGCTTCATGCTAGAACAAAGTGAGGGTCGAAACTGAAGCCATCTGAAAGCAACTGGTGGAATGAAATACAAGTGCGAAAGAGAGCAGTGAGGATGTATTTATGATAAGGAATTAGTGTAGCTTGACTGCCCTGATTGTGAGCAGGTATTGTATAGTAAAGGAACTTTTAATATGCTGAAAACAGAGGAAAGAAGAAAAGGTTTCTTTGGCTTTTGGTTTTCCTTTGGGGCTGCTCTCCTAAACTTGTATGGTGCTGAGAGGGGGAAGCTCTGGCACATCATCTATGAGTTTTGTTTAATCTACCTAATTTTGCCAAGATAGTATGGCATCATGTAATGAGAAAACAATTTTTGACAGTGTATAGACAACAGGCAAAACCATAGGTCTTACTGGATTTTTGTTACGAATATGAAAACAGAGAAGATATTGCTCTGATCTCGCCCTTGAATTTTTCTGAAACATCTTGTCCACAACTCAAACAGTGAAGACAATTTACAAGGCTGTAAAAGCGAGAACTTGCATGACGAAGTAGAAATAAACCCCTGAAACTGGTGCAAATACATGGAGGTTTTTTCTGATGTACAGCTGTTGAATGTGTTTGTGAATAGAGGTGGACAGCTGCCTATCTTTAACCCCCAAGTCTAAAGTCTAATTTAATGCACTTTAACAATAGTTGTGTATGTTGCATATTACACATTGTTTAAGTAATTTACGTTGGATTATGGTGACCTGAAACACTCAAAAGGCTTGTTTGGCTCAGCTAACAAATGCTATTAAAGGGAGGCTTTATTCAATTAATGTGGCTCAGTTATAGTACAGTTAGTCAGGGAGATTTAGTACTTTCTGAGTCTTGGTTTCCCCGAAGCAATACAATTTTGCAGACACTAGATTTCTTGTTCCAATTTTTCAGAGAACTGAGAAAGATTTTCTTTCATTGTTAGTTTTGGGGGTTTGTTTGTGGAGTTTTGGGTTGTTTTTTTTTTTAAATCAGGCACAAGTGGTATTTCCCCAAGTGGTATATGAGGATACAGGCAGAGATGGAAATAATTACAGCAGTAATTCCATCTACAGGTGTAGATGGGCTGCAGGGGTAGACACTGCTGATTTGTCCTTGATTACTGAGGAATTGCTCTGGGTTTGCCTTGCATGACTGTTTAATATGTAGTAATTTCTAATTAGAGTAGCTTTTGTAATGTATGAGCCAGACACTGTAACAGGGAGGGATGTAGTTGTGGGTTGTGGATTCTGGTTGGAGGTGCAAAAAAGGTGACTTGTTCCAAAGTTGCATATATACCATTTCATATCTGGCACCATCAGTGCTGAGGATTGACCACGTGCCTTGAATGAACCTTTCACAGAGCTTTTGAGCTGGGAATAGGCTGGATTTGTTACTTGCTTTTATAGTGTGGATAGCAGGATCATTTCTCTTAACATCCAGTTCAGCTATAGCTCCTGTGGTAGTGCCAGCCATTTGTGGTAGTAAGTTCCACTGATGCTACACACAATGTAAAGTAAATTCAACAAAACTCCAGTGTTTGTTGAAAGCAGTTTCCTTCCCCGAAGTAGCTTCCAATGTGAAACGTGCTTAATAAAGTGTTAAAAAACCTAGCCCAAAAATCCCTGATCAAGGTGAATCAAGGCATTTATGTGTGACTTCCCTCTCTACTATTTCTTATTTCATTTGCTCACCTGCCATTTCTAAAAGGTCAGTATTTAGAAAAGTTCTGAAGCAATTTAAACCAGATTAGTCGGGCAATGCTGTTTGCAAGAGGTAGCTGAACAGTTCCTGTTCTCCATGTAGGGGGTTACCAGGGCTGATGCTGACTTTTTAACCACAGAGCCTGGGTATAAAAGCCTGGTTTGAATATTTCCAAAACTTTGAGCTTATGCTTTTTAATGTGATCTTTGGGATCTGACCAACTACAAAAATACTATCTGTTACCAATGTTGAGATTGTAGAAATGCCCTAAATTTGCACCCAGCATTATGCAGCAGCTCTTTAATAAAAAGAAAACCAAGCATGTTACCATTTAAAATAATGAGGAAAATACCTCTTGCTAAATGGAAAACTCATAGTCTTCTAAATATACTGAAAAATGACATTTTGCGGAGGCTTTTAAGAACACACAGGGGAGTACTTAGATTTCCTGTTCCAAATAATTTTTTCATGTAAAGTATATTCCCTTTTTTAAAAATATATTTTTTCTACTGATTTCTCTTGCACAGTACTTAGTTGTAATGCTCTTAGATGTTGCCCCTTGTTGTTGCTGTGTTTTTTGCCATTTAATGCAGAAAGGTGGAAAAAGGGTTGTAGAAACCTGTAATGCAGTTATACAAAATTAATGTACTCTTCTTGCGCTAGTAAAAGAAACATACAATCAATAGGTAAAGAACTTCTTAGATTTCTTTCATACTCTATGAAGTGCAATCTAATTTATTCTTATTGGCACCTAAGGTCCTGTGCACATAATTGTTCATTTGCATCATATATTTTAATGTTGCTGGTAGTTTTGATTTCACCCATCTGGCTCAGTTAGAACAGTGTAACTCAGCCCAGCTAGGCTGGGGATTGTAGACAGCACCACTGCTCTACTGGAAGCCAACCTGCACCCCTTTCAGTTTGTGGGGATTTTGCTTTAGACTTGGGTTCAGTCCAGTTAGAGCCCTTGACTACTACATTGACTCAAAATCTTTTATAGGAAACTACCAATTCAATTTCTAACTGAATACTTCTACAAATCACATGTGTATAAATGAGGAGTGACTTAGTTGCTTGTGAGAGATCAGAGTTGACTATCTTCCTACCTGATTTTAAATGATGGATCTTTTTTTTTTCTTTAACAATATTTTTGTGCAGGAATTAAATCATTCCCAAAACTTACATTAAATTTTGGGAATGATTTAATTTTGCTTTAATTTCAGACTAAGAAATTTTAAAAAATCTGCTTACATGAAATGCAGTATGAAATGACAATCTACATGCCCTCCTAAAGATATTGTAAGTCTAGGCATTCTTTTTAATTAATTATTGGTTTAATGTGATTGAGAAGTGAAGAAACATTGCCAGTAGTATAAGCTTTATAGAAAAAGATGTTGTACTTTCAATGAACTAGGCAATTACATGTATTTTGGCTTTGCATTCATGTGACCCATAAAAGATGTTCAATTTCCTCATTATTATTTTCTCTTTCCTATTGCTGCCTCAGCAATGGTAAATGCAGGCAGAAAATACTACTTCAGTAAAGTTTGGGCTTCGTTATTTCACATCCTGAATGTTTAAAAAGCATGCTGGAGGGTTTGTGCACAGGTTGTGATGAAAAGGCTCAGTTTCTTAGTACATTACTGTGATGGGGAAAGAGAATAACTATGACACAGAGGTATTCCATCCACATTTCTTGAAAATATTTTCTTGGCAGAAATTGTACTTAAGTAGAACTCCATTACCATGAACAATTCTTGATTTGCAAGAGCAGTAATTGTATGCATGCTGCTTGTCAATGCATGTTCTTACATATGGTATAAAGCTAAAACATCGTTCTCTGATGAGTTCTTCATTTTTGCTGATATCCTTATTTCATTTGAGGCATGGTTTATTGGGGCAGTGTGTAGGGCAGAGTAAAACTCACGATGAAACCTGAAACTGGATGAAACAAACCTGAAGGCTGGATCAAGTTCACAGGAACATTTGCTGAGGTTTCCAAGTCTGGGTTGAATTTGCAGCCAATCTGTGCTCACTTACTGTGCATTGAAAGAACCACAAGAAATGTATTGGTTTCATATGGTTTCAGCCTTCAGTCACTTCACACTCATGGTGGCTTCAGTAAAAGCTGGTTGTTGCTTGCTCTGACTTCAGTAAAAGGGAGCTGATGCTCATGTCAAGTGATGTAAAAAGTCAAGTGTAGTAAGTGGTTTGACAGTACCATCAAGTAGGAATGAGACAGAAAGCAACAGATTTGGTGCTCCCAAAAGCACAAAGGAGAAAGGCAGATGTAGGCAGGATCTCCCATCACACTTGAGAAACTCCCACCTGGTCATTACTGAGTACAAGTGAGAAGGATCAGACTATGCATGCAAGGTGGGTCTTTTGTTGGCAGGGAAGACAGGACAAGGAAGGGCCAATTAGCAAAAGTAAGGATATTTCACCTTGTGGGTACAAACACGGGAGTTTCATGGAGGATGCCTTTTAGTCAGGGAAACACAAGGGAAAAAAACTTAATTGTGGGATAGAAGTATTTAAGGGGAGTGAAAACCAGGGTCCAGCTTAGTTATAGGATGACTGAAACATATCAAGAAAGGAGAATTCAAAGGATACAATACACAAACTGAGTCCAGGATGGGTTCTTCAGTGTGATGGTGGGGGCCAGTATCTCATTTTAACAGTTAGAGAAGGGTTATTGAAGGGTTATTTCTGGATCTTGATGAGTAGATGTAAAAGGAAAGCTTTCTACTTTGAATTGTGTCTGGTAAATAAAGTCATCTTGCTGCTGGGGATCACTTGAAAGCTTTGTGTGCTAATCCTCAGAAGATACTTGCTGGTGCTGGTGTTTGCAGTTCTCTCTTGTGAGCACTGTGTCACAGGAGAAGTTTGATGGATGCATGTTTGAATAGGACTTGGTATCATTCTTCGGAGGAAATGCCACTGATAAACATCCCTTTTTATTTCTCTGTCAACAATGCTGAAATAAATTAGCAAGCACTTGAAGTTGCTGAACTTCGGATTAAGTTCCAGTGTGGAAAAATATTTGACAAAAAAATTTCTAATGATAAATAAGAAGTAATCTCCCAAGACATATGTAGGAAGCCTGGTTTCTGGGATTCCACCATAGTTCCTGTCAGCCAGAGTTGTGGAACCTGCTGGCCATTTTTTGCTAAGTTTAGCAGTAGGGTAGAGGTCTTAAAAGTTAGATCAATTAATCTAATCTTCATCTAATAAGTTGTTGGCTGAGCAAGAGGGACCCAAATTAATGCTCTGGGTACTGAGGGAAAGGACTCAGGTGCTAAATGTGTCTGGCAGTGCAGCTCTGGAGTAGTCTTAGCATGCAAGAATTTAGAGGAAGCAGGTTTCCATTACTTTTGCTGGTCATAGGTAATTTGTTTTCTGTCCATATCATCTAATGGAAAACTCCCTATGGCCTTTTGTGTGGCTCTCTAATGTTTCTCACAGTACTTCCCAGAACTACTGGTTTGTCCTTGGGGAATTCAGTAAATATCTATGCGAAGTTAAATACCTTGCTGTAATACTGGCTTTGGATCAGTGGGAGTTGTAAAGAGTAGTGTAAGGTAAAAAAAGTTTTAGAAGGAACTTAGAATGAGAACTACCAGCCAGATATCTAAGAAACCTCCCAAATTAAATCCTCCTTGGCACCTGTGTGTCATCTGTATCCTGATGATACTATGTGTTGCAGGCAAGACAAGCAAAGTCTGTGGAGCTGTGATTGGGCCTGGGGGTCCATGGGAGCCGTGAGAGAGAACAATATTTAGAGGGACAAATGATATTGAACAGTGGGTTTGTGTGCCAATTTCCTTTGTAGCCAAAAGTTTTCTGCTAACTTTCAACAATTAGTCCACAGTATCTGAACTATAACCCCAGTTTTCAAGCGACAGATGCTGAAGACTAGGCTAGATAATTACATTAGCATTTACTTTCCTAAAAACTGTACATAGAGAAAGACAGCGTACTGGCAAGGCTTTTACATAAGAGCAACAGTTCACAGAAAGTAGCATTTCATTACTATGTCTGTGATGAAGCTTTGAGAACAAAACCAGGTAATCCCTGAGGAGCAATTCAGCCAAAGCAGCTCAGAGTTGTGAGAACTGGCCACCAGTACCTTGTAGCTCCTGCTGCCCGACTGCATATTTGTGCTCTTGTTTCTTTCCCCCCTAGTTTCCTGTGAAGATGAAATTAATGCAGCTCAGACAATGCTTCTATGGTGGTTTTATTTTTTTCCCTGAATAAATTCATAGCATTTCTATTTCTCAGTGCACTGAACAATAGTGACAGACCTGAAGACGTATATTTGATGTGGTGAGAAGCTGTGTGATTTAAGAGGTGTTCTGTAGGTTAAAAGGTGGTGACAGGATATCAAGGATTCATTGCTATAAAAAGAAGCATAGGATCTTGCCAGATAGGGAAAAAGAGTGAGAGTGGAGTCTACAAGGAGGCCATATTAATTCTTTACCTCCGTTCTTGCATTATAACCTTGAGACTATGTGTGAACATACATTTTCAGATCTTCTTATCCTATGCGGAGATGAAATGGGAAATGTTTTCTGTTGAAATTAGAAAATGAATAATAAATATTCCCAGTAGCATGTAAAATGCTTAAATGTATTTTTCCTCAAATACTGTCTCTGTTAAATGTAGTATAAGTTACAAATTGCTCTTTCCTTACATCATTTGATTTTTGGGAAAGCCATTAGCAGAGGTATGAAGCTGTGAGCCAAAAGGCACGGGTTCTGTTCCCCATCCCATCAATTACCTGCTTTGCAATCTGAGGCAAGTCATTTTTCTGTCCCTGTGTCACTTCCTAATCTGTCTGATGCCTTGGCTGACTGCTGACAGATCCCTCCATGTCTATGATAAAAAGTACTTTATATCAGACAGGTGGTGGTGTCAGCTGCGTCTCTCTAGTTGGTGTCTGTTCCTACAGCATATTGAGAATTACAGTTAATAAGCTAATCAAATAGAAGTATGTTAATTTAATTTCAAAGACACAGATGTTACTTTAAATTCCATAATATATAACATAGAGATTAGTTTTTCAAGACTGGACAAGACAGGCAATTTAATGTGAATTAAATGCAGAAATAACATAAGTGATGACTGTGCTGTGGTTTAGAAAGCTTTGGTTAGTTTTTCTGCCCTCAACTGTTCATTTTCTTACATGTCTTCTGCTTTAAAATTCTAGTTTAACCAAACAAGAAACCAGGCTATCAAGGTGCTCTGTCAAGGGCTGCTTTCTAGTAAAAATCTGCATGGAGACATGCTGGCAGCTTTGTGGAAGCATAGGTGCTGGTAGATTTCTCTCAAATTTCAAATTCTTTTTGCTTGGCATTTATGTAATAGTTTGGATCTGTTGGCTTCCTGGGCTTGCCAATTGTCATAAAATAAGCATTTATGAACTTAAATGCATGATATGTATATAATCGAACTGAAATCGAGCTATATAAGCTTTAAAAATTACATTCCAAGAAAATAGCAAAATTAGTTTATAGTCCATTCTTATCTTTTAACTTCTGGGGTTTTTTAATAGTGCTTGGTAAAAAGCCCACACGTCAAATAAATATGTAATATATTGTCCTTCATTGTGTGGAATTGGAGAGCTTAAAATACTATTGACAGGAGAATTTTTTAGTCCAGATGGCCTCAGCTTTGTGTAATTTACCTTTTAATGTATGGCTTGCCAGCTGGGACAACTTTGCTTTGGGTGAAATTTGCATAGCCATCAGATATTTGTTACATGCCTGGAAAGAAAAGTGGGAGCAAGTTCTGGCTTATGCTAATACTTTGCTATCACCACATGCTACCATTAAAACAGCAAAATAAGAATTAGACTCTTCATTTCTTCTTGGCAGTTAAATTCTGATTCTCTGCCTTATACAGATTAGATATTTTTCCATGAGCTCTTTACTACTGATGAAGCAGGCAGTGCTTTAATCGTGAAATTGTTTCACCTTGTTAAAATACTGCCGTTCTTGTTGAACAAATTAAGTTATAAAATATTGAATATGTGCACCAGGCATTTCCAGACTTCAAATACATTTTCAGACAAAACAAACTAAAACATTATGGGAATTCATGTTTTAATGCTTGATTTTATTCTAGTTCTGTTTTTGTTACAGTAGTTTTAAAAGATTAGACATTACTGGTTCTAAAATAGTGCCACACTATTCTTGTAAATGTCCCAATAACAACAATAATTAATATCTCCACATTTGCATTTTAAGCCACTCCATTTCCCTAGTCATCTATTACTTGGATGTGAAAAAATCATTTCTCGTCAAAACTTGGCACAAAATACCTGAATTCCATACTTTTTACCAGATGTAAAAATAAAAGTGAATTAATTCATCTTTTTCCCGCCAATTAAAGGGTTCAATAAAGTATGAGTTAAATTTTCTCCTTGTTTAGATAAATGGTTTTCATTTACAAAAGGTCAGTATAGCTNAAAAAAAAAAAAAAGGTTTAAGAAAAAAAACAGAGGGAAGAAGTAGAGAAAAGGGGGATTGGGGGATCTGCCTCATGAATGATAGTAACATGAAACTGCTGCTTTCCAGAGAATGCCTAACAGCCTCAGCTCCTTGGTGATTTCAGAGGAGCACTTGCTTTTTGCAATGCAGCATTATAAGAAAGCATCCATCATCTATCTCCACTTGGCCACCATTGAGATGGCTTTGGTCACAGAGTGCTGATCGCATCTGTCTCAAAATACTTCCGAGTGGTTAATTCAGGCCAAGAGCCTTGTACAGCTTCAGAGTGATGTGTGTCCTTGTCTTCCCTGAGAAAGATTATAAATGTTTTTCATGTCTGTCAGTTTTTTATGAAGACCCTGGTTTTGCCCAAACGCAAACTTACCACAAACGCCTGTAGTATCCTGCTGAATCTTCTTAAGGAAACTCCTTGAGCCTAGGGATATTGAGAGAGAGACCCATTGATTTAAAATTATACTTGATGAGGTGTAAGTTTTATTCTGTGATTCACCATTCTAATTATAATTTTCACTGGTGTAAAAAGCTCAGAAAAATTGAGAACATTCAGAAAATGGCAGAAGCATCTCCTGCTTTGGGTTAGTAGCCACACAAAGCCCACCAGTGTGCTGACCAGAGCCCTACCCTGCAACACGTGGAGTGGGTGGGTGGTTGTTTCATACAGAGCTGAGGAGTGGTTTTTCTGCTGGATTGGTAAAAATCTGTTGCAATAGTGCTGGGTTTATGCCAATGAATCATCTTTATTTATTTAGGAACAGTTTTTTTCAAGCCTGACTTCAGTTCATGCAATTATCGCAACTGTGTTTCCCACCAGGAGAATTGCATGGTTCTTGCAGATTTCTGCCCAGAGGTGTTGGCTTGCCTGAGGAGTAGGTGTAAAAGTTGCACAAAGCTGAAATATACTATTTTCTCTTCAGATAGTGTGCATTGCCACCACTCAAGGAGACCACAGAAGAGACAGTGGTATATAATGACCAGACAGTGTTGAAGCCTGCAGTCAATTTGTTCTTATTACAGACACTGATTTTTATAACGCTTTGGCTTTATTCCAATCTGAGTTGAAGTTTCAGGTTTGTCTTTAAAAAGTGGTATTTTTGAAAGCCAGAAACATGTAGGTATGTTCTCATTCATCCGCAGAAGGACGAGCAGGGAGTGAAGGGAATGGTGTCAGCCTGTATTGTTGGAAGCACGTTCCCTCCATGAAGGGCAAGGTGCTGTGCCATTCAAGGCCCTGCTATTTGTCTTGGCAGAGGACAAGTTGCTTGGCCCATTTCATGCCTTGCATGAAAGAGGACACAAGTCTACTAAGGCTATGTTACATTGACACAGTCTTGGTGAGTGTGAAATACTCACTAATTTGAGGAGGTAGGCTGATACAAAGCCTGAAGAGGAAGGGGAAAAAAATTGCAGCCCACCCTTGCTCTAAATATGTAAATATTGGCATACAGGAATAGACATTTAAAATTTATCACAGAAGTGAGAGTACTTTGCAAGGCGGTGCCCGGTCAGAATGACAAAAGAACAGGCATATTCTGTAACTTGAAACTCAGGATTCCTTCCCATTTCTGTCTCTAGTGGTTAGAGTTCTTCGCTCTTGCTAGATTACAAGTCCGCAGGGACTTTTAAAACTACTTATTCAGACTTTACTGTTTTGGATGTACAAGAGTTAGTTGCATTAAGCTGTAGCTTGGAAAAGAAAAAAACTGAAACCATTTTTATAGCATTTTAAAATAACTTTATTAAAGGATAGCATAAAAGATCACAGTTTTTCTGTTTTTACAGCTCTGCTTTGAAAAGATAATAAAGCTACTACACAGGACATGTATTAGGCTGGTGATTAATGTGTCTGTGTGTTACAACTCAGAATACTCTGAAACTAGCTTTATATTGGAATGAATGAAAATGTCACGTAATGAAACCGCAGAGGAGGAGTACATTGCTAAGAAAATAATGTGCACTAGTCTCTCAGTAGGTAACATTTTGCATTAGCAGAGTGGGCTGAACTTCTTTTGCTTTCTGTATGGGGATCTTAAAGTACTTAACATCAAAGAGGAGCTCTGTTTTGATAGAGTAATTGATAGAGCCTGGATAATCCTATTGCACAAACATTAGCAGGAAGCTGGGGCTCTTGACATGCTGAAGAATACACTGGAAGTTTTAAAGTGTGTTTTTCTAGGACTATTCATCTTATCTGTATTTTAGGCACTTGAATTCTAATATGTTGGTTTTAAGATGAGATCTAGTATTGAATAAATATATGTTGTTATTGGGAGGGAGGTGCAAAGACTAGGTCTCTTTCCTCTAGGGAAGGATGGATATCTGCCTTCTTGTAGACACTGCATAATTTAGGTTGGAAAGGATCCCGAGAAGTTTTGTCATTCAGCCCCTGGCCCTGAGCAGGGTTAACCTCAAAGTTAGATGAGGCTGATTAAGGAGCTTCTCTCTTTAAGCAGCCTTTTCCAGTGCCAAGGTGCTCTTGCAAAACCTTTTTTGTCTATATAAAACTGAGATTTTTCTGTGCTAAACAACTTTTATCCATTGACTTTTGCCCTTTTGATGTGCACACATCTCTGAGGAGAACCTGGTTCAACCTTCTAGCTAGACAAAATCAGCCAGCTTGCTCAGCTTCTTCACATCTTGCATGGTGCAGCCTCAACTGTGTTTCCCCGCTGTGCCCATCTATCGCTTTGGGTGTTGCTGGGGTTGCAGAAGTGGACATACTCTTCCCAACCAGTCCTCACAAGTGCTGTGTAGATGGGTTTAATGGATTCACTCAGTCTGCTGCCTGCCACAGTACTAAACACAGCACAGGCTGTGTGATTACCCTGGTGCTGCTGTGATGTGTTGCTTGCTCTGGGCTAAGATGCTTTCTCTCCATTACCAGTTCTTTTCTAGGACATAGCATTTCCTAAGCCCTCAGCTGCCACAATCATCAGTAGTAGCAGTGCTGTACTGAATGACGAAAAAATCCCAAAACAAAATGAAAAAAAGGAGCTACAGACAGGTGTAAATGCCTGGTTGTCTGTCATGTGTGTCTTACTGTTAAACACCAGAAGTTGGAGTGTCAGTCACCAAATATCCAGTTGCTGATGAACCCAGGTTTGCATGGGGAATGTTCTTTGGGTAATGCCTCTGAGAGTTTGCTGTAAGAGCAGCTCACGTAACCGGGTCAGTTTATGCCTTCAGTGGAATTCATCTCAATTACAGATGTGACCGCTAAGTATTTTAATAACTATATCACTAATAGTTTAAAAAAACATTGAAGGATTAAGACCCATATGTTCTCCCAGGCATGTGAGCTTAACAAATGCAGTATTTTGCTATAAAACTTTTTTTTTTTTTGCCTTTGGTATGTAGCCACCCCATCCCTTGGCAGAAGTGGGATTCTATCCACAAGCTACAGGCAAGGGTGTGTGGTCTTACAGCAGCATGGGAGGAGTTGGGTCAAAGGCAAACTTTTATATATGTGCTGTGCTACTGAGGGGAAAGGAAGCAGTAAACCAGAAAGGACTGCCTTCTTTCAGTTCTGGCTCTTTTGGCTTTCACTTCTGCAGCTGAGGAATCCCACTCCCCTCTCTGCTTCTTGTGTGAGAGCACAGATGCTGTATTGGAGAGCCAGTGGAGCTGTGCTGATGGGGTTGAAGTCTAAATGAAGAACTCGTCCTGCGGAGCCGACACTGTAGGTTTTGTTGCCTGAGATACATTTTGTGGAATACAAACCATGTTGGATGAATACAGCATATTGTTTATGAAAAATAAATCAGGCAGCCACGGAAACAGCATGGTATTTTCTGGACAAATCTGCACTTCTGGATGCCAAACATGGTTTCAGTAATCTCATATTTAAGGGAATACAAATTGAAACCTTATTTGAGTGTGGCCTGACGGTAGAAATATTTAAATTGATGCAACTAGTTTGCTGCACAAATTTTTCTCTTCAGTATGTGTGGATGTGAATCAAAAACATTTTCATTATTTCTTTGAAATGTGTGTGAGCACAAGAGAAATGGGAAAAGGATAGTATGTTTAGTCAGAGGTGTGGTGCCAAACTTCCAGACCCTTATCATTTCAATGACTAGTTTTATGATTTTGATATTTCTTTCATATTGAGTGGCTTTTCATATCTAATATGTTTGGGTCAGCTCTACGGGAGCGAATGGAAGTTTTGTAATATTACCACAGTAACTAGAATAGCTTCCAAGGAACAAAGAGATATTCGAGGTTAAAGTCAGAAGGCAAAGTGGTGTGAATTTCCCAGGTGTGGTATTCAGACTTTAGAGCTACAGAAAACAGCTTGTAGTTCAGCTGAGGAAGCAATTAGACAACAATTAAAGAGCAATCAAGAACAATTTCTTTGTGGAGAAACAAAGAGCACTCTTAAAGGATGTAAGGATCACTAAGGGTTAAAGTGCAGCCTGAAAGAAAATCAGACCATGTGCAACTTGTGAAAAACTTGATTACAGTATTTACTGTTCTGATTTGACAGACTTGGCACAAAGATCAGGTTGTTACACTGAACCCACTTAAGAAAGAAGAAATAATGCCATGCTGAAATATCTTCTTTCAAAGCTTTTCATAGTTTTTCCCAGTATTTTTTTAGTTATTTCATCCCAGTTGCAGCTGGAATTGCAAACTTCTTGCTTCACTTCACAGAGCTGTCGCGTCTGAACCAAATATTCCTCTCTGCTGTGGGACTGTTTCAGGGGATGTGTTATTGGAAGAATGTTATGCAATTTGATATAGACATTTGAATTTGTTCCATCTTCTTGATTTATAAACTGATACAATCTTCACAAATTTTTCATATATAGTAAGATGGACTTGTTTCACAGCATTTGGAATCATTTAACCAAGGAACTTTGCTATAAAATAATGTGCAAGACTGGGCAGTATTTTAGGTTTGCTTCATGGGTGTCAATGTTGGTTGTTAGTCCTTTATGGTGTTCATATTTGGAGTTACTGGTGCTGTACTGTAATCTGTTTGTGAGCTCAAAATTAAACAAGGAAAGAAGAACCCAGGCAGAGAACGTGGTGGCAGGGAACATGGCTGCAGAAAGGAGAATTACTGCATGTGCATGTGTACATAGACACAGGGGCCGTTCCAAATATGGCTGCAGACAAAAATGTAGCAAAGGACTTTTCTTGGGTCAGGATCTTTTCTGAATTCCACATCTTGATTGAAGTATTCATTGTCTGCATTTTGTATCCTTTTTTTTTGTTTTCCCCTTGTGTTTAATAGGTTTCCTGACTGCCCTGTAAGCCTTTTTTCTCACGTGCTTCTGTTAAGGGTAAGAAGGGATATCATAGTCATAGTTTTTTTATCATTCACTTTGAAATCACTTCAAAGAATTCATCAGTCTTTCCCTTTCTTCAAGAAGATATGAATTTTATTCAGTTTAGAGTAGAAATGCATAATGGCAATTGATTGAATGGATTTCTTTTCCCCCTTGTTTTTCTCTTCACTGTGGTGAACACACCTCTTTTGCAGGAGCTGATGACACAGGACCAGTTGTCAGTAATATATCTTCCCCAAATGCCCCACATCATCATAGTGTAGTTCTTTCTCATAGTGGTCAAACAGTCATATCCTTGGTAACAAGACTGTAGCTCTGCATGCACTCTCCAAATAGCTTGTGTGCAATTGAGAAAATCCTAAGTCATTTTAGTGGCCAAGTTGTGCTTTCAGAAATAAACTGCGTTGCAAAGGAAATAGGCATCAGTTCCATAAATGATAGGGTTTTGACTGATACTGTGTCCTGCAGAGCCTGATGCTTTTATCAACTCGAGCCAGCCAGAAGGTAGCTGGAATGGAGCGACTACTGCCAAAATCAGAGCAGACTTTTCCAGTTTTAAATCTCTAGCACAACATATGAGGGTGTGTTGTAAACTTCTTGGATTATTCTGATATAGGGATCCCTGATAGAGGGGAAAGCTCTGAGGGAGCAGGAAGACTGAACCATGCTGAATAATTTTCAGCCTGTTTTTCTTTCTACCTTACTTGTTAGTCTTATAGGTGTATAAAACGTTAATGGAGACACTGCAAGATATCGTAAGTTTGCAGGGAGATTCTCGAGATTGAGCTGTATTTATTTACAAAGCACATGCATGTAAAGGCAGAATGTTTTGTGGAATCCTAACTCCATTGGATAATTTTTTGTGGATGAAAAGGTTATTTGTTTTTAATGCTTTTGGAATCTACCCATGTTCTTTTTGTGTGCCTCAGTAAGCTGCAAAAGCTGGATGTCCTGGAGTGTGAATCCAGTCCTTACCTGAAGGGTTTTAGTTCTGATGAAGGTTTGCAGCATGGTGAGGCAATGGGAGGGAGTTCTCTGTGGTTTCAATCAGACTGATGCTCCTCTATAGGGTGTATCTCAGTTTCATAAGTTCTTGAAGCAGATCATTCTTTTCTAGAACTTTTTTTAAAAATACGTACATACATATATATGTGTGTTTGTCTATAAATAATTTCATGAGTCTTTTTAAAAACAAATTATAGGCATCTTACTGAAAAGGAAAAACAAAGGATAGAAACTCCCCTGTGGGTCAAGATTATATTGCCATCTCCTTCTGATGTGAAATAAAAGCCTAACCCTATCGGTTTGGGTGAACTGTAGGGTCTCTTAGCAGGGGAAGTCAATGAAATGCATCACAATTAACAATGTCTTGTTGATCTCCCACGGACTGGAACTGTAGCAGATAATTGTGCAGTAGTGGGAGTTTTGCCATGACTAGCTTTATCATTTTGTCAGTTTGCTAATAAAAGGTCACCAAGGGTACAGAGCATCTGAGATTTACATATGGCAGATACGAAAGCATTCTGGGGAGCCTGCTTCAGAGAGGGGCCGGGGCATTTGTTGCAATTGACACCCATGCTGTGATTCCAGAATTGACAAGAAACGCCATTACTAAGCGGATCTGCCAAGATAATTAGAATTCAGGGTTGCATTTTTAATCTGACTTGAGTCAGATAATTTATCACAGCAGTAGCAAGCTGTCAGGGTCACACAATAAATACTGATTATGGAAGAATAAAGATTAAGTGCAGCCTTAGGAAAAAAAAATTATAGGCCAAGCTGTACTTAAGAAACATTTTCTTCCAATACATCCCATGCTAATTTCATATAATATTGGCAAAAAGATCATATCTCTAAAATGAGCTTTTTTATGAAATGCTGTGCAGGAGTATCTGTACTTATGATCTATTCAAATTTAAATTGCAAATTCATTGCAAAGAAATATTAATTTTGAAAACCTGATTTAGCATGACTGTTCCATTCCTATCACCACCGTAATAATTTGACATGTTAAAAGAAGAAATACTCTATTCTGAAGGCAGTCCTAATTTGTTAGCATTAGTAAGATGCTGCATTTTTAATTTAACACAGCTCATGTTTTTGATTCACACATAGACAGTTTATGGCACTTTCATTTAATTAAAGAAGCCTATTTATTAAAATATGCAACTTAGAAAACGGTTTTTGAAATCCATTTACAAACTAGTATGTTAAGGATCCAATGCTTCCATATTATGTATAGTTTTTGAAGGAAACAAAATCAAATGAGAACATAGCATTTATGCACAGAGTATGTTTCCTTGGGAAAAAAAAGCTACTGCAAAGATGAATAATTAATAGATGTAGGTTGAATTAGAAAAGAAATTGTAAGAGATGCTGAAATGGCAGTAGCTACCTTTAGAATACAGTTTCTTAGTAAGGCATTCCATATTTCTTTAGCACCTTCAGCAGCCATTTTAGGTGGTGTGTTGGTTATATTGCTTTTCTTTTCTGCTACAAGACCATAACTTACTGTTTATCCCTGTAAGAACTTTAAATAAGTAGTTTTACTGAAACTAATGAGTAGTATTACTGAAATATCTACAACTGAATACTGCGAAGTCTCAGCTGAAAAAATGAGAGATTTGAAATATTAGCAGCCTTGCATTTCGGAGTTGTTTTTTTATTTGCTTTCTGCCATTGAATATTTCATGTAGAGTGGATGATGTTTCCACTTTTCTCTTGGCAGCATTTGTGGTTAATTCATTATTTTGGTTCTGGAAATAGAGTTTGTTGTCCTTTTTATAATGATAGGATTCTAGTACATCTGCCTAAGGAGAGCAATTACTGTGAAATTTATTCAGTTGAAATTGAGAGAAGGAAGCATGGATGAAAGATACTTTAAAAAGCAATATGTTACAAAATCTTAGGAATATATATATTTTAATTGTAACTGTCAAAAAAGAGTAAAATATTTTGAAGAATCACTTAATTTCTAGAAAGTAAGTAGATAATTTTCAATACATAAAGGTCTTTAGTAACCTTTGAGTATAGATTGTTTTCTAAACAGATATGTATGACTGTGTTTTTTCAAGAGATTTTCTGCTTGTGTCATAAGCTCAGAAATTGAAAAATTTCTCTATATTGACTCTAAGGGAGAGTTAGAAAATGTTTCCTGTTGAAGTCATGAAAACGATTAATTTTGGTAGGTGCATCAATAATGAAACATCTTGTTTGTGGGGAACAAAGCACTCTAATCTCTATTTTATTGAGCAGTTCTCTCACATCAGGGACTTGAAATTTCTATGATGCTATTTTTCATAGTATACCTAATAAGAGCTTTAGTCTTTCATCTTTTGAAATACTTGATTGTAACCAATGAAAAATGGAACCTTTTTGTGTTACTTGCATGAATGTTGTTATTATTATTATTATTATTACTATTATCATCATCATTAATTTTCTAGGTAATGAATTGTCCTGCTACCTCACTTAAGTAGCAGGGGGCAGAAGTGTGTATAACTATAGCATTCAGCCTTGCTGGGGGGAGCAACACACTGTGTGAGAGACTGTAATTTTGAGGCCACAGGATATTAAAGCTCAAACTGAAGGCCAGCTGGGAGAGAAGAGCACTGGCTTGACTGCAGCATGTAGCTAGTTTGTTACTCTTGTCCAGCTGTAATGAGTGCTGAGGACTACTAACATAAGATACAGCTTTTATGGACCCAGCAGACTACCCTGCCCAAGTCTGGGGTAGATTTGTCCAGTTGTTAACGTATTTTTGTGTTAATAACATAAACAAATGCTGGGGAGGTGTGAGCCTAAATTCTGCACAGTGAAAGATCTGTGTTAGCAGGCAGGTTGGGAATCACATCTGCTCAGAGGGCATTATTTAGGAATTTGCTTTCAAATAGCTCCTTTCACTGTCTAACTACAAGGGACAGTAGCTGGAGTTGTGCCTGGAATAAAATAGGAAAAAGAAGGGAGGTCACTCCCTGGAAGCCTGGCACCTCTGAACCCACCAAAACCTCAGCTGCTGTTTCCTAGGGTCGGATCTGTCAGGTGAGGATAAAGGAGGGCAGGCAGAGAGGGTAACTGAGTGCCTGAGCAATGAAGAAAGCACAATAAATCAAACTTGCATGATCTAAACACCTGTGTCCTGGGCATGTTATTTTAAGGCACCCTTTCTCCCCCGTAACAGCTCCTAGACCTGTGGTCTGTGATGAGTGGCCTGTAATTCCTGTGGTGGCGCATCTCCCTCAGCAGGGGTGTGCAGGGATGCCCTCAGTGACTTTGCTTTCTGCATACAGCTATTTCCTCTGTGAGTGGTGGTTCTGACCACATCAGGCTCCACAGCTGACAGGCTGAGTGACACACATAATCTTTCCTGTACGAATACTGGCAGCAAATGCAGTGCCCGCCTCCCTTTTTGTCGTGATGGTATATTAATAATACAGCTCTTACATTAGCAGAAGTATCTGAAAATGGTTTACATGCATGCTTGTAAGAAAGGTCACTTAGTTTGGAAATGTTGTGTTAATTCAAACACAAAGGGAGAAACAGATCAGATGAAGAGATAATATTTGTCTGTCTTCTGTAGCGGTCTCACTGATTAATTGACAAAGTCTTAGACTTACATAGTACCATAGGTTATGCTGAATTAATTCCTTGTAAAATAATAGGAGAGCAAAATAGAAAGCAGCTCAAGCATGCTCCTATTCCTTACTAGGGACAGACTTAAATCATATTACTGAACGCTGATCAGTCATCCCATAGTACAGGAACTGTTGTAAATGGGTAAGTCAAAAAGGGCCAAATGGGATTGTGTTGGAAAAGCTGCTTCCGGTGGAGATGAGGCCAGGGCTGCTGCACTGAGCACTGTGACTCGTTTGAGATGGGGTGTAGGGCAGCAGAGGGAATAAAGTCGTGTCAGAGAAGGTTAGCTCTCCTTTAGAGGCTAGCCAAGGCTAAGAGAGAACAGCTTAGCTTTTATAAATGTTGTATGAAGAGTAAACAAGCAGAGAAGGGAACTATCCAAAGTAAAGAATCACATAGCTAGCAAAACAAATGTTTATAAATTTTTTCATGGATCTTCTGAGGCTGGAAACTGGAAGAAAGTTCTTTATTTGAAGCTGTAGTCACCTTGATGCTTCAGTTACTGTAGAAAATAAAAATTCTGCACCAGGGGGCACTTGTGTGCACCAAAACTCTGCCAGTGGCAAGTGGGCTAGATGATTTGTCACAACAGTTTAAAATTGTTTAGGAATTTTCTTGCCCGTGATATGTTTGAAATACAATACCACTTAATTTCAGAGTGGAAAAATGAGGAGTATAAATCTATTTAACAGTTGAACCTTTGATTCACACAGTACTGTGAACTGTATGGAAATCCAAATGGGAATAAATAGCTATAAGGAATTGGTTAGCCAACACTCAAGGCATGAAGAAATGCCATGCTACAATTTTATAATGCATGTTACAGCTGTATAAATACGAATACGGGTTCTGCAAAACCTCTGTGACTTTTTGCACTGTCTTAGATGGGCCTTAGGTGGTGCTGTTGCATTTTTTCGTTTGGCTGTGGCTGTTTTTAGTGCTTCAAACGTTTTTATTTTGCTTTGCTTTCTAGATCATACCAGGAAACTAAGAGTAGTTGGCTACACCAATATTTGTAAAATTTACCAAGGTGGAACACTAAAACATAACCACTTGTCAGGTGCACTTCATTTCCTAATTTGAAACACTTTAGCACCTTTATATAAGAACAAAGTAATACTGAACTGTGTTCATAGCATAAGGCATATCTTGCTCTACGTATGTTATTTTGTCTAACGGTGTATAAATGTGAGTATAAAATTAAATTAAAGACACAAGATCGAGTTAAACCTCTCCAAAATTAGGTTCAACATGTGGGATTGATGCTGTGAGTTCACAAGTCTTTCAACTTTCCATATGGCTAATTAAAAAGAAAAAAAGTGGCTGAATTTTAGAAAAGAAATGTGTATGTCACATTGGCAACTTGCAGAGTGCCTCCTCTGTAAAGGACCTATGCACTAGTTTTACATCCAATTTCCTGCCCTTATCTTCCTTATGCCAGCTCACAGTGTGGTTCATTGGGAAACAGTTTGCTTTTTTTTCCTATTTCTTTTTTCACAACATTAAAAAAAAATTCCCATGAAGGTTTTTTCCACTACAACTGCCTACCCTTTATGCTCTGCAGCCTGCCAAGCTTGCCAAAACTCAGCAGGTAGCCCACATGGTATGCATGTCTGTGTGAGAACGCTCCCCTGATGTGGACAAGATGTTGGTTGTAAAATGAAGCCAACATCTTGTCCACAAGTGTGCAAAAAAATATCCTCAATCTGGACAGACATGTTTTTGTAGGCTGAATGCATTGACTGTGCTAATTCAAAGTCTAAACCTTTTAAAAACCAGGAAAAAATAATTATATAGTTACAGTACCAATAATGCTATCAGTAGTAGTAAAGCTGCAGATGTATTTGTTAATCTGAGACTGTTTGGTTAAACTTTTACTGCCCTGGTATTTACAGTAATTCTTTTGGCATCTGTGACTTCAGGGGTTTTATCGCTCCTATTTTAGTCTCCATAACCTGGGCAAATAATGTAACCCCAAGATTGTGGGCTAGCAAAAAACAGTACAAGAATTAAGAGGAGAGGTGCTGTGGGGTCAGTCTGCAGTTTGCCCAGAACTTCCTTTGAGATGGATGTTTTTGTTTTGTACCTATACTCTGTTGGGTTGCATGTGAGGAACAAGGGAAAGAGTAATGTACAGACAGGGAGAGATAGCAGTGACAGACAGACTCCCTTGCTCCAAACTCGGATATAAATGCATGAGGCCAAGTTGCTTGCATAATATAAACAAAACAAAAAAAAAAGCCCTACAAGGTTATTCCCTGGAACTGTGTATGCTTCATATTTTCCAAACTAAAATTGTCAAAATGTTCTGATTAGTTTGAAACTTGGAAGGACTAAAGTTAGGTTTTCTCATGGGAGCACACCAAAAAATTGGCACAAAACTTTAACTATACTTAGGTGTTTTCACTTATTTCAGGCTGAAATATGGGAAGAACAAAATTTGGTTTAGTTTTCACTTTGGTCTTTTCAGTTTAAGTTTGTGGTTTAGGCTTTTTTAAGCTGCCACAGTTTGAGTACTTACTTAGGTTAAGGTGTTCTGAATTGCCTAGGTCTGCCTAAAACCGTGGCGTTTTTTCCAATCCACGATTTTTTTTCTCAGAAATTTAAAACACAACACTATTACATTACACTTAAAGGTACACATAGTGATTGAGTACATCCACACTCAGCTCGAGCAAAACTCCTGCTGATCCACACAGCTCACCTGTGGATGACCCCACACTGGGGGGGGAAAACCAGGATTCACTCTTTGCTTTAAAGGATGCCTTTCCTCATGACCTGCTAGTATATGGTTGGCATAGCTGGTGTTGTTTCTCTGCTCAGAGAGTGTGTGTTAGGGCTGGGGACGCCCAGACTCAAGAGCATTTCCCTCCACTAGTGGGAGTGCTCTGCAGAGGAACCTCAAAGCTGCAATTTCTTCCTCTGGATTCTCACTTGAAGGTAGCTGAATATGGGGATACTTGGCTTACTTAGACATTTCCAGTAATATATAGACTCATGGCACTTACTTCAGGCATTTAATTTGGTTTTTTGTTTTGATGGCTTTTAAAAAAAAGTTTTAATGGAAGCTCCTTGTTTATTACCTGGCAAAGTACACAATGCCTATTGTCCATTTACTTGCATTGTTGAGTAAAAGCCCTTGAAGGTTTAGGATTTTAAAGTGCATTTGCCTAGCATGTGCACACCTTTTCTTTTGTAGACATAATGGTCAACAGCTTTGAAGAATGTTTGGCTGTTTTAGACTTGCAGATTAATACCTAGTAAAAGTTTGGGCATGTTCTTCCACACAATGCTTTTCCTATCTAGATCATCAAAGTTCAAGGCTAGCAAATGTCTGGTTTGAATAGCTTCTGGTTCTGTGTTGATTCATTCTGGTTTGAAATTTCATATTGTACAAGATCTAAAACTTAAACTTCAGTATAGCTTTCTAATGAAAAGACAAGACTAGATTTATTTTTAAAAATTTTTTTAGAAGAAGATAAAACTTCTTATGTGCATGGCAATTTTCTTACAAATAGTTCGTGCTCTGTTTCAGGAGGGTAATTTTTTTCATTCCTTTAGGAGATCTTTCTTGAGGTACTAATATGCATCACTGCCTTGAAAAATGACTGCATTCTAGTGTTCAGCAAGCAAAAAAAAATTACAGTGTGTGTAAAACTCCTCCTTGATCGTGCATGACATTGCCCGGTTTATGAGACCGTGCAACTAAAGAGTAATCTATTTTTAAGCATGTAATTATTCTTGGCAGGCAGGTATTTCAAAATACATAACTTAAACTTTTTTTCTGTTCTGAGTCTACTTCAGACTGTGTGATATATCCATTCTCATGGTGGAAAGGACTTTTTCATTTTTCTTCATAAATGTCATTTTTGAAGTTTCATTTCAGTCTATTACAGGTGAACATAGCTCATAATTTATGTGTTACACTGACAGACTACAAATAATAATGTCTCTTAGAACAGCAAGTCAGAAAATCACCCAGCATATTAATTACAATTGTCAAGCAATGACTGATCATAAATTTAACATCAAAGACACAGACTTCGTAAGAAAGCATCTTAAATGCTCTGTTAAATATTTGCCCTTGAAATTGCATGTTAGATAATAAGTATTAGTGTAATAGTAATGTATTTTTTTTTAAACCATGGAAATGTCTTTTTAAATAACAATTTGGCAGAAAATTTGGGGGAGGGTGTTATTACTTTGTTATCTCACAGTGTAAGAATTCTACACCTACATGTGAATAATGATATACCATTACACTTGTTTATTGGATTTGGTTATTTCAGATCATTTTAGAAGCACCTGAAAGGCAGAGAAAAGGACAGTGTTCTCCATGATGATGTGTAGATGTGTGCATTGTGGTGTGGCTAAGCCAAAGTCTGGGTCTCCAAATTACACCACCTGTAAACTGCATGGAGGGTGACACGTGTGACCTGCTAGAGGGACAGTGCATGCTCGGCCATCCTACATGTCTGCTTGGCTTCAAGGCCAGGCAGGGTCAGCTTCTTCAAAAAAAATTCCAGTTGGACTTTTTTGTCCTGCACAAACTTTTGATTTTTTTTTTCCATCACAGAGGCAGTTTGTGGGTGGAGGATTCAGGCATGGTATGCCTTAACAATTTCTCTTAGGTATGGTCACGCTCCAGTTCCACACTTGCAAGTTGCACAGGTTTAAACTTTTCCCAACATGCAGCCGAGGTCTGGCTTGAGTGCAAACCCCAGCCTATGCCCAGAACGTTTTCCCAAGGGTACTGGCTGAAATTGGTGGGATTCTGGGTTCAATACCAACCGTGAGTGAGTTCATGTCAGGATTCCAAAGTGACTAGAGGTTTGAAGGACCCCACTGTATATGCCTGTGCAGGGGCCTCATTTTCAGAGAACTTTGTAGCTATTGGAAGTCAGCGGGTTACAGCGAATATTTAGACATTTGTCTGAGGTTACAGTTGTGGTTGTTGAAACAACTATAAACACTATGAAAGAAGATCTGGGTCTAAATGTGGAGGGGAGTGGGTCACAGGAAAATGAAGACAAGAGGGTGGAATTACAGAAGACACAGGAGGAGCTGGTGTTTATTGCAGTAGGAGTTTGAAGGAAGTGGTTTGTATGTCCTTAGGAAATCCAGCTTCATTAGTTCTGTTCTTTACAGAGCTTTTTAATTTAAGCTAGATGGGTAGTGGACTCACAATTGGGAAATGACAAATAGCTTTTCGGTTTTTGCACAATTGAAGTCCTTTCCTTTTCTCAAATGTATCTCAGAAATTGTTCCCATGGTGTATGTCCAGCCCAATGTCTGAACTAGTAAATGGGAACAGGCAATGGAAAGACTTGTCATGCAAAAAAAATAATTTGAGGACTGTGTGGAAAGTGTCTGTGATGAGGCAAGTCAGTCTAAAGTTGTCATCACTTTCATTTGGCATAACTCAGTGCTGCTGGAGAAAGGGATGATTGCCTCTCCCTGTTCAGGCTGCCTGTTTCGTTTGTGTGCTGACTTTGTGGTTCTGACGTGGTTTTAGTTGGGTTAGCTTTCACTTGGACCAGGTCCATGTTCCAGCTTGCCCAAAAGCACACAAACAGTTCTGCTGGGAAGAGACAGTGGTGAGAACGGGCAGGTTGGTGTGGAATGAAAGGTGGAACAATTTGCCTTGTGAGGAGTTGGGCCAAGCAAGGGGATTGCAAAACCATCATCTCCACAGGGAGAGTCAGAGGCTGCATCCAGAGAGAGCTCCTAAGGAGGGATAATCAACATGAATATTTTTAAAGACTTCTCAGAAGCATTAAAACAACATGTTGTGACACTGAAAGTATTTATATGTCAATAATTATTTTTCAATAATTATTCAATAATAGTGTCGTTAACTTCTGACACATTATTGATAACATAATGCTGCTGGAGTTTTTTCCTTTCTCCCTCTCTCTCTTTTTTCTTCCCTTTTTATTCTTTTACTGGATCCCTTTACTGCACTTTTTTAAGATATAGGACCAGTGTACTTAGAGGTACAAGCCTTTATTAAAAGACATTTCCCTGCCTGGGCAACTGAGCACCTTGTGTAAACCACAATGCTGAGAGGTGTGTAGGAGCTGGATGAGAGACACTTGGATTATCCATAGAGGCCTACCAGCAGAGCAGAAGCTTCTATTAGTTTTTACTGAGATGGAGCTAGCTTGAAAAAGGTGATGTCCAGGAAGAGTAAGTATTAACTTCAAGTATTATCTCTTAGCTGGATCCAAAGCATACTCAACAATGAGCGTGATTTTTTGGAAGCCATCAATGTATTAAAAATCAGCATTAGCTTTGAAACACAGGCAAGCAGACTTAGCTTCATCATATCTGGAATCCCAAACACATCATGGAGAAATTTTCTGTGTTTTTTAATGTCACTAATGTAATTATAACTACTGAATTTCAGCAGAGTTATGCCAGCAGATACACCTACTTTGGTTAGTGTTACTTATTCTGTATTTCCAATCCGTATGAAGTGCCTGCTCATGGTATGAACATCTGTGTTCCACTCCTGATAACCCACAACTTACTGGTGGGACAACCACTGGATTCTGGGTCCTCCCCACACCTGGGGGAGACTTCTTGCAGCCTGATGGTTTTCAAAGGAACAGCCCCATGGTAGTGACACTGCATCTGCAGGGACTGAGTTTGGGACCTGACTTTAAAAACATCATTCCTGTTGGCTGCTTCATTGTGAAAAAATAGCAGGTCCATGCAATAGAAGGCTTTAGTAAAATTTTAAATTGCCACATTTTAACCTTATGGAAAGAAAGCATTACAGTGCAAGAATAGCTTATAGGAGCATGCAATTTTGCAGTTTTCTTTTGGACTGGCAAAGTGAAGAAATACCAGAACAGCTGCAGAACCCTGTAGCTTGTTTCCAGCTCTTTAGTGACTTCTTGCAAGCATTCAGCTTGTCTCATTTGCAAAGCCAGTTATCACAAGGCTGGGGCTGATAATAAAGATGCTGAAGGATATAAAAAGAGTAAAACTAGCGTAGTACATAAAAGTAGCTTGATTTGTTATGTTTTTTTTCAGATTTACACCTGAAATTGCAGAGAGCTATTTGAGAGTTGGGGTGTTGTTATGTGGTTTTAGAATACTCTTGAGAGATGAACATGGGGAGGTCAGAGACAGCCTGAGACAGTGTTCTTACATTTTCTGTGTTGTTTTCTTGTGTGTACTGAGTGATAGAGTTTACAACACAAGTTATGCTTTCCCCATGTAAAGCTGTTTCTTATTTTTCTTAAAAGCACTCAGGGAATCCTTAAGGATGAATGGCTTTGGGGTTTTTCAAATGGGTTTTGGTTTAGCTAGCCCAATTACTTAGGCAATGGTGAGGACCCTGCAATATTTTTGGCTAAGTGGAGGACCACGTGAACAAGCAGAGAAGGAACTTGGGATCCAAAAATGGATATACCGCTGCATAGCTCCAGATGCAATTTATAACATATGAGAATAATCAAGTCCTGAAAGTGTAAAGGCTTAAAACTTGAGAGCCAAATAAAATCTCTTGTAGTGGATTAGGTTAAAATGTACTTAGAGCAGCCTGCATTAGAATTGTTTTATTTCTCATCAGAGCACAAATTGCAAAGGATTGTCAGCAATAAATTTGGACTTTAATTTGATAGAAGACATCTTCTGCAACTTGTGAAATTGAATAAAATTCATTAATATGCCATGATTCAAGATTTCTGCAAAGGTTAAGAAAAATATGACTATACATAGATAAAATATTATTAATCATGTGTTTATTCTAGTCTTAAGGCATGTTAGCTATTATATTTTCACATCATTGTACAGCAGTTCCAAATGTACCAAAAATATTGGCAGAAGACTGTTCCTTGAGTGAAAACAGAGAGCCTTAAACTTAGAAAATACCTTAAGCAAATCTATTTAACTGTTACATATATAAACAACCTCATTAATATTGGAAAGATAAATTAATTTATTCTTTTTAGTTTCTGGTATGACTTTGCAATAAAATGTATTCTAGTAAGCATTGCAGAAACACTGTCAGTACAATGCAAGTTGTGACTTGAAGGCCAAAGAATTTCCCAGAGCTTGTTATTTGGGCAGTAAGTTTGTTGTCGTTGAAGGTAGTGAGTTTTTTTGTGTAGACTTTGCCTTTGCTTTTACAGGCAGTGAGTTTCTAGATAAGAACTGAGGAGCCAGAGGAAACCTAGAACTGTATAAATAAACAAGGAAAACACATCAGGTTTTATGAACACAATACAAAAAGGCAGAGGCATATATGTCAGGCTAGCAGGTACACCTAAAAACTCAACTGAATGAGTTGTTTCTGAAAAAAATTAACAAAACAGTGGGCAAGTTATCCCCGAGTTTGGTTGGGACTGCTTATTTTATTTTGGTGTTGCCTTCCCCACTGTGTTTATACAGCACAGAGAGCATTCCCTACTTGAGTTCAATGAGTAGAGGAGAGAGATTTAGATACATTCTTGTATTGCAGTCTCACCTGCAAGTAAATCAAATAGAAACTAGTTTTGTTTGAGATATCAGTGGAGGTTTCCTCCAGTGAACATGAAATTAGTTGCTCCTTTCTCTGCACTGACATCTCTCACACTGTAAGAGGTGTGCCCCTGTTTCACTGGTGTATGCGAGAAAAAACTCCGAATTTCCCAGATTCAGCTTGACCTTTATACCAAATTTCAAATTAGTCCTTCCCCCGGCACTCATCAGAGTTCTGCATGTCCTGGTTTTAATTTTTTGAAATTATTTTTTTAAAGAATACAGTGAGATCGTATCTTATAGACCCAGAAGTGATGATTATCCCAGGAGAGAAACCAATTGTGGGCTGTTTCATCAGTTCCTGGATGATGATGACAGAGGAGTGGGAAAAGTACGTTCTGATTCAGCTGTTTATTCCCACATGTAGTTACTAGTTTCTAAGTGATGTTCATTTCCTTGACTAAGAATTGCAAAACTGAGAACAACATGGTGAAATAGGCAGAATATTTGAAAGCACTTTATTTTGAAGTGGAAATAAATAGGACATATAGAGACCTAAAAACTTTATGGTACTTTGAGTTGTTTGTCTTGATTATCCCAAAGTTTTCAATTGAAAGAAAAAGAAACGTGGAAGAAAACCACCACAGAAGCAACTATTCTTCATGTTTCTTAAAAGGCTAGGTTTTGTACCTAGAAACTTCTCCATTGCTTTGATTATTAGTTTTAGTTTTTACAGTGACATCAGAGTCTTTTGATGACAACAAAGAACCACCATATGAACACAACTGTAGTATTGATATTACACACCTTTTGTGGTCTTCAATTTAGCAAATTGGACCAAAAATTCTAACTGTATGTCTTCCATGCTGAGGGAAGCTCTCTGAAATTTGCCTGAAGCACAGACATCTGGCCTCATATTGTACAGTTATGTAAGTACTTTTCTCCAAGTATCTGATAGCAGGAAGATAGATTTTGTTTGTGGTCTCATGGGATAAGCTGTGTTCCAGCAATACATACCTTCAGAGGCCAACTCTCTTTAAGAGTGGTGACACTTGCTGCTTGTCATCTGTATACTTTACCTGAAAAGTTATTTGTGAATTTCACGTTTCCCCATCCTACCTTCCCTCTGCTGTGTGATTTCCCTGGCAAACTGACTCAAAATTTTGTAATACAAATTGGAGGGGATAGGGAGGGGACTGCTAAGGTAGAGAGTAAAATGAACCATGACGTGAAGGACTGCTAGTCTGGTAGGTATCTTGTGTAGGTATCTGGTGGTATCTTGTTGATAAGTATCTGGTAGTTGATACTGAGAAGATGTTCACAGAAAATAGGGATTAGGCTGACAAGGGAAGGCTGAACTGCCTCCCTCTTTAACCAGTGGAGGAGAGAGGTGCTTCTCAAGGGGATAGTACAGACTATCCAAATTAATCTCTTCTCTCTACTCCCAAGGGCAATACCAGTGGAGGAAACCAGCAAGATTAGGTGAGTAAAGTACATTGGGCTGGAGAGGTGGATGAGGAGGTTTATGTGTATTGTATGGAGATGACTTGGTGGGCACTTGGAAAAATTAGCTTGATCTCAGTAGCTAGTGGAAGGCAGTTCTTCCCAAACATGCAGTGGTTCTTTCCTGCTCATCTTGTGGAGTGTCAGCTCTCTCAAATGGCTGATGAGAGATAGTCACAGTTAAAAGCTGTGAAGAGGCCCCTGATCAATTATATTGGTATCAAGGTTTACAAAGTTCTTGGTAGTACAGAATGGATTGTTATGGTTACCTAGAATAACATAGGCAAGGAAGGTTACCTAGACCATAACATAGGCATAGGCCCTCACCATATTTGCAAAGGAATTGTAGTCTTTTACAGCAGAAGTGGGTATAAAGTGATAACTCTCACTAGTGAGAACTCTGTAGCTTGTGATTTGATGCAATGAGTTTATTCTAGAAAAACATCCAGTATTGGTTTGAAGCCAAATGAAAGACTTAATTTCACTTGGTAAATCTTCCTTATTGTCAACTAGGTGTTGGATTTTTCTAATTTGAAACCAGAATGTTTCCAATTCCCATCCATTAGATAATGTTATCCCTCTGTTTATTTCAATGTAAGGGCCTTTTATGTACGTTTATAGTCTACAGTGAATGATCATTAATTTCCTCTTTGAAAAGTTGAGAGCTTTTGTGGCTGTTGTGGTGTTTGTGTGCCCTGGAGAAGACTCCTTTTTTTAATGGGCAAAAATTATGAAGAGTTATTTTCCAATTTCTAATTTGCTGTGATAGCCAAAGGCTTAAGAAGACAAGTCAACCACTGCATTAACTCTTGGAAAGAAAATGAACAGAACATATCTATCTGGTTTAGCACTAGATTTTGGCAGAGAGGCAGCATTCTCAGTAGTGAACCAATTATTATGGATAATAATGTTTTAGCTTGCATAGATTGTTTTTTTAGAGTGTTCCCAGCTAATGATAGTCATTAATCCATTGGTAAACTGAGTCTTGAGCTTTCTGTTCTGATCTTTATTTTTGATTTGTTTACTTGAATGGATTTTTAATGTGATAACGGCCAGATTCTTTTTGATAGCCTGATGTCATGCCTGATTGAAATGCTCTGTTTCTTCCATTAGCTCTTGCCTGCTCATCACTGCCAATATTACTGTGAGTAGCTTCCCTCCTCCACTCTTACATCAGTTATGTAGGTTGGGGGACAGGAGGGTTTGGTTCTTTTCTCACAGAGCTTGCTTTAAATTTTATGCTTTTCATGTTCATGTTTCTGCAATTAAATCATGAGGCTGTGATGTGGCTTTTCTTGCTGTGCTGAAAATACTCAAACTTTATTTTCTCTTAATCCTTATCACCTGTCCTCTCCCATGTTCTAAATGAGGAAGGCATTGGTGGTGTTGAAATTACACTCTGGTGCATAAGAATTTGCAGCAATAAGCCTGTGAATCTGGGAGAGCAGTCTGTAGATGTGCTGGGAGTGCAGCCCCGCATGCTGTGCCAGCTCTTAGGCAGCTGCCATCCCCTTGGCAGTGTGGTACACTGAGGCACACAGTGTACCAAAATGTTCCTTCAGTTGTGCAGTTTCAGGTCAGAGATGCTCTCCTCCAGGTGGGAAGGTGCTGGGAGAGTCAAGGGATCATGATCTAGAGAGTTTTCTCACTGAGCTCATGGGTGCACACAGACATGCTGTAGTTTTTAAGGAGAGATTGGGGCAATCCCTTACTAATCCTGATAGTTGAGGGGCAGGTATAAGGGGAATTCTCTTTGGAATCAGAATGTCATTTTATCTATTTATGTCTTAACACTGAGCTTCCCTTGTCATAGCTGAGTTTTAACTTACCCTCCTTGTCTGTTACCATGGGACTTTGTCCTTAAGGACCTTAACTCCTCCTAACTTCTCTGTCCTGCCCAGTCTGCACATTCTGATCCATCTTTGCAGCTTCTTGTCCCGTCAGGTTGCCATGGGTTGTTTCGAGTTGCTGCTGACAAGAATGTGAACACCCTCGGTATCGAGCCCTTTCGTGGCAGCACTCCCATCTTATTCCACTCACCTTGGCTCCTGCTCAGGTGCCAGGGTGACCCTGCTGATGGTTTCATTCCACTGCATTGCAGGATATGAGCTGTGCTGAAGTTCCCTGACGCTGGTATTTGATTTTGCAAGGTGCGGAGCACCTCGTGCAAGTGTCTTCAATTACTCCAGTGTCAGTGGGAGATGAGGATAAAAATGGTGCTGAGCAGCTCCAGCAAGTGGCTGCTATGTCACCCCTGCAAACACATCAGCCTGTACCACTGTGAAGCTTATTACCTACGGGGGAAGGAGTTATCTTGGGGATGAGGGAGAGATAACTTCTGGTGCTAAATGTCACAGATTTCTTACGGCACATACACATTTCTAAGTGGTGGTTTGTTGTTTTCATTTTTGTGGGTTTTTTCACTTTTCATGGCTTTACAATAATTTGCAGCAAAAGCAAATAAAAATATTGCATCTATTTAGTCTTTTGACACTGCTAGGACAAAGAATGCTCTGGATCAGTAGTATGTTCAGCAATATCCATCCTAATTTCTGATAAATCTGGAAATCTTATTTAGGGCTACCAGAGTCAACTGTTTGACAGCTCTGCAGTAATTACTCAACAGCTTTTGAAAAGTGTCTGGATCTGTTTGTTTTAAGGGATAAATAGAACTTTTGAACAAATACCAAAATCACTGTATTTTTTTTTTTATTTACATACTTTGATTACTCTCATTTTTATATTTGTCATTAAAATTAATAATTCTCAAATTATTCAAATTTAAAATTTTGCCTTTTAAAATTCAAAATTTGCCTTGAAAATTTCAGGCCTTTATGAGCCTCCCATTTTAAGAAGGGTATGGACCCTGCATATAGGATTTTTTTTGCTCTTTCCTCTCAATTAGTGCCACACAATAGACATGAGTTACTCAGGGGATGGAGAGGAGTTTTAAGTAGTTCAGTTGATTATATGTGAGAGTTTACATGCAATTCATATAGAAAAAAGGCTGTACAAGAGCTATTTCAGAATTCTTCACTTCAGAGAAAGCAGTTGGCAGCAAGTGGCAAGCTTACCTGAGCATCAAAAAAATCCTAATGGCCTTTAAAGTTATTGAGTAAAATTTGTGGCAAGGTACTGTTCCTATGTTGCTTAGTCCTGCTGAGAGTTTATAATAAAAAATTGACAGCTCAAGTAGAAATTGTCTTCCATGAATGAAAAAATATTTTATAGAATTAGTTTCGATAGGAAAAGGACACCAGCATTAAAGGAAAAAGGTAATGATAAGGGGAGGCAGATCATTACACAACTTTTGCATTTGCAGATGTTAAAAAAAATTCTTCTTCCTTTGAAAAGTTTCTTTGTTCCCCCTCCACCATGAAAGACTGATTAGAACTGTCTTTCAGAGTTTCTAGGAAGTCAGCTCCAGGAAAAATTGTGTAATATTTATTTTCATTGTATTTCATAATTTCTGTATAAAACAGGTTTTGGAAATCCATTCTGAACAATGATCTAAGGTGTACCTTGATCCTGTCAATAAAACAGCCTTTAGAATTTGTTTGATAAATAGAGAAATTAAGGGAAAAAACAGATTTTAAGGAGATTACCTTAGAAACAGCTTTTGAAACATTTTTGAGGATTAAATTGTTTGAAAATTAAAAACTCTTGTTTAAAGATTTGCAAGAAGCGAAGTATTTTGTGTCCGTGCATGATATTGAAAGTGTTTTAAGCTTTTTACCACAGATGTTGACTGATGGATGAAAAGTGTTAAGCGTAGCCATTATTGACTTATTTTAACAGCAGTCCATAGGTTGTTTTCCAAGTCTGTAGATTTTAAAATGACTCCTGGTGCTTAACATAGGTTTTGGGGGAAATAGAGAAGGACATATATCTCTTTAGTCTCGGTATTTGGTGAGTAGTTTATGTGGAAGGAATATGCCAAAGCAGACTTGGAAGGTCGACAGAGCAGAAAGGAGAGTGGGAAGGTTTTAATAGCCTTTTAGGCCTTGTGAGCAAAATTAAATCTGGAAATCAATATGCCAAAGGGTTTTTTTAAGTCCTCATCTCCAAAGAGGGTACTATGTTAATATGTAAAGGAAAGTTTGTGAAGTTTTTGTGACCAGCAAGCAACAGAAAGTTATTTTATCGTCATCTCTGCCTTTTAGCTCTCTCTTTCTACATGATGTTGCTGATGTGAGAGAGCTGCCCCCTGCCAAGGGGCTGCTTGGCCCAGGTCAGGGCTTTAGGTGAGACAAACAGCTGAGAAATGCCCTCATACAGGTTCATGTCTGATGCTCGGGGCAGGAGTGGGAACAAACCTTGGCCGTGTGCCTTTCAGCCCAGACAGTGGTTCTCTAGCATGGCAGTCTTGCAGACCAGAGTCAACACTCAGTATTTTCCTAGGCCATAATGCACCAAATTTTACCCTCTGGCTCCCAATGAACTGCTGTTTAATACAATTTTGCAGACCATCAAGGAACCACTAAGCATACACTCGTGGGAACCGCTGTGCTGAGAGGGACGGAGGTTTCAAGCCCCTGTAGTTGGTGACGCCAGCTATTAAATGTGCCTAATATTTGCACTTAGGTTGTTGGTGTGGTTTAGGATCTACATAGGACGAGCAGAAATTTGCATTTAAAGCATTTTCTTAGACTAGGCTTTTTCAGGTTGTTGAAATAAAACTGAAATTTGAATATGTGTTGCAAGATACTGTGGCATAGCAGCTTAGGCACTGACTGAAGAATGGAGATTGTGGTGGTGGTGTTTTGAGGCTGTTGCTGAAATTTGTCTGCCACATTCCCTCTGCCTGGCAACATTTTCAAAAGCAGAAAGGGATACAGGTCACTGTTTTGCTTGTGTGGCTTTGTGCCTCATTATTGGCAACATCAGAAATTCAAAATTCATGTCAGACACTACCACACTTGATTATGGTTACTTCAAATTTTAATTAATAGTTACATTTCTCTTTTCTTTCTGGGTTTTTCAAGGTTCTCAAGGTGTATTTGCAAACTTGTCTAGAGTTTAAACAATGTTTCAAAAATTGAAAATTACAGGACAGGTTAGAACATTTTCTGTCTTTATACGACTGCGGTGGTCCTCTTCTCAAAACAGAGTCTTTCACCAGGGTTTACCTTAGAAAACCATCAGGAATTGCACAAATTGCTAATTCTATTGTATGTGCTGAATCCTGTTAAGTATGTGCTGCTTGAGTAACAGCTCCCCAAAAGTCAGATTATCTTGGCCCCACATTTTTAAAAACTTCATTATTTAATTATTTTGGCTCTCAAAAGAACTGCTTTCACTTGGCTGTTAAAATTAAAAAGAATACACATATATGTTTAATATACAAACATATTTAATTCAGATATATGCATGTAATAGATACATGTGTATCCATGAATCTCTGTTTGTGTATATATATAAATATAGGTGGACACATGCACAAGCAGTAATACAGTGCTGCTTAAACTCAGGACATGGACTCCTAATCAGGGCAGAAGACCTAAGCTGGAGAGGTATGAAACAGAGAGGGCTGAGCTCAGGAGGACTCACAGTCAAAAGGAGTGGTGGAATGACATTGGTAATGCAGAGAATATGCATGTCACTTGGGTGTAACAAAGTTGTTGGGGAACAAAGCAGAAATGCTACTGTGGATTGATGATAGATGTAAATGTGATTGGAGTGTAAAGAAAAAAAGTGTAAAAGGTAGAGGTCAGATCTTTTCCAGAGTGGTAAGTGGAAATGATGATGGTAAATTACTAAAAAAACTGTGGAGATTTATTAGAGAAAATTCTCCATTTAATTATTTTGCCATTACCTGTTCACACAGGATCAAAAACTGCAGAAATATCAAGGAGGTAGATAAATTATATGGTTTGGCACACACAAACCAGCTTAAAACTAGTGCAGATTACAGCAGTCCCTGGATTCTAGCTGGAGTTTGACCTGAGATAGGTTTTGCTTTACACAGCACCATGTGCATTTGCTGTATGTTTCTGTATTTTACACACTGACATTGTAGGAAGACGCATTTCATATTGTTGAAAATAAAAGTGAATGATGGTCCTTTTGGATTCCTCTGGAGGATGTGGGAGGACAGATGCTTTTCCTGTTCCCTTTGTGCCAGATGCTGCTGGTGGTGTTTCTCTGAAGCTGGAGCGTTTAGGACAAGAGGCAATGGGCAGAAACTGATGTACAGGAAATGCCACCTGAATATGAGGAAGAACTTCTTTACTGTGTGAGTGACTGAGCAGTGGAACAGATTGGCCAGGAAGGTTGCCAGGTTGCAGTCTCCCCCTCGCTGGAGATAGCCAAGGACTGTCTGGACACCATCCTGTGCTGTGTGTTGTAGGATGACCCTGTTTAAGCAGGGAGATTGGACCAGATGATCCCTTCCAACCTCATCCATTCTATGATTCTGGATCTGTGAAGTAGGGGAGGATTTTAGGTTTTTGTTCCTCATTACTGTCACTGGCAGAGAGTTTCACATTTATGGAGTTTCATGAGGCCAAATTGTCTGAAGCATCCTTGGTGTGGCCAAATCTGTGGCATGCAAGCTGAGGTGACCTATCTAGTCCACTGAGCTCCCTTCCCGTGTGTCATCTGATATCATAAACCCACACTTTGAAAAAGTGGGATCTTCAGGGCACCCCAAATTCACAGATGCTGTTGGCGTGGGTTTTCTGCCATGCTGTGATGAGCACTTTCCCACCTTACCTTGGCCTGCCTTTCTGAGCCTTTCTGGAAGAGGCCACAGTTCATAACGGGGCGAGTATATAGATGGCCTGTTTTGGGGTGGTGGGATGGGACAGGGAGCTGTGATGGGATGGACAGTGGTGATGCAGGGCAGAAGGACGGGATGAGGAATGTGAGGTGGTGTGGATGGGCGGTGATGGGGATGGGCACTGATGTGGGGCAGCGGGACGGGACGAGGGATGTGAGGTGATGGGGTTGGCAGTGGTGGCGATGGGCAGTGATGGGGTGGGCAGTGGTGGCGATGGGCAGTGATGGGGTGGGCAGTGATGGGGGTGGGCAGTGATGCGGGGCAGCGGGACGGGAGGGATGCGAGGTGGTGCGGGGGGCGGCCGCTGCCTGCAGAGGGCTCTGTGACACCGCTTTTCCCCTGACCAGGAGCTGGGGGGGAGGAAGGGAGTGCTGGGGTAACGCTTCCAAACAGTCTGGTCTTAGTCTGGTAAACAGACTAGGAATTGTGGGCTAAGTCCTTTTCCTCAGGCTTTGCACCAAGGCTGAGATCAGATGACTCAGTCCGGACTCATTATTTTAATAGCCTACAGCTAGTTCACATAGCAGCGGGAGTCCACAAAAAAGGCATTTAATTGTTGAAACTCAAACTGGTACATTGTAACTGCAGATTATGGTATTCAGATTTAAGTGATTCAAGTAATTTATAAAGCTTTTGCACAAGCAAACTGAAAGTTAAAATACTGATATTGTAATAAAAAGTAAATAAAACATACTTTTGTACGTTAAGACCCAATTAAAGGGCATGATTTAATTTAACAAACTTAAAAGACACAGGTGATATTTGCCAACATTACTACAGCTGTGTTTTACATTAGGAAATTAATTAAAATAGTAATTTATGCTTTTTTCCACTTGCAAGTCTTGGGTTTTTCTGTATTACACCATCTATTTTCATTCATTGTGTTTGGGTACATTTGTAACCTCGCTTAGCCTGCATCACAACTTTGGGGTTGTTTTTTTTCCTTACCTAATGAAAAGCCGGCTTTCTGCAATAATGCCAGCGAAGCAGATCAAACAGGGCTGAAGGAACTTCCCTGCTGTCTGCCTGAGAAGCAGTGCATTGTTAGTTATTCGGCTGTCAGTCCTTTTCTCCTGCATCCTAGCAGGGTTTTGCTGGTTTCATCAGATCACTCGAGCTGGAGGTGGGAGGGTGGCTGCCAGTGAGGGATGTGGGGGAATGGTTTCCTGTCAGACTGAGCAAAACTGGGGGATTTGCTGCACTCCCCTACATGCCTGGATCTAGTGCAGTAGCACACTGCGAGACTGACAGGGACAAAATTTCAGAATGCAAATCAGTGTTCTGCTTTTATACCTCACAGCTGAATAATGGGACCTCAGGAGCTATTCTTCGTTCTTAGGTACTTCCCCCTCCCCAAACTGCTAAAACAGCCATGATTACATAATGAACTGTTAGCTTTGTCAGTCAAATCAGTTTAAAGTGTAGGAAAGTACGTTTTTTAAAAATAGCACATAATTACCGAAACGCGAGTTCATTATTCTGTTTGTATGAGAGAGCAAACACACATGTGATGATTATCTTCTTCCTTCTTCTTTTCCTTGTCTGTCTTCACCTGAACTTTGTTACCTTCAAGGAGGAATCTTTCGTGTTGGCTGTTTTATAGACTTGTGGCTCATTGCAGCAAAGCCTGAGGAATTGGGAATGTTCAGTTTGCCATTTTAGTGGGGCTGAATTGTTTGTAAGTTGCTATCATCCTTTCAAACAACTCTCGATGCCTGAAAACTTGGTTTATTAAGACCAGACATTTCACATTCCTAATGTTAAGATTGCTGCAATTTTCCATTATAAGCTTTACCCCACCCAGTCCTCTGAATACAGATTTATAAATCAGTTTCAAAAAATGTTTCTCCATCTAAATCTGCACTTACATTTTAAGCTTGGGAGAACATCTTTGAGCTAAATGCTCTTTCTCAAATGGAGAATCATGTTCTGTATCAGTGTTTTCACAAATGGATTTCGTTTTTTTAAAAATCAAACTGTGAGCGCATTGTGAGTGACTTTGGTGTCTCTATTTTTGAAAGAAAAAACAGCATCTGTTTTCAGTTTAGTTTTAATTTAGGAATTAATTTATTATGCATCTTATATCAGTTTCTTTTGCCATATTTTTGTTGAATGGGTATTCTGGATTGCTTACTGCCTGGAGGAGCCAGTGCAGACATTGTATGTGTGATACATTTCTGAAAGACTGTAAAATGTATTGGTTAATATGTTTGATTAATACTGTGTAAAATACTGAAGATTGTTTTATTTACACAGATTGATATTAGACATCCTTAGAGTTGATAAGCAATGCTTTGTGATAATATCTATTTTTAAATTCTTGCATGACGAATCTGTCTTTGGGTGTTGACTTGAATTCTCAGGAGAACTCAACACAGAATGACACAAGAATAGCCAAACATAAATGGAACATTACAAGAATAAAATATCTGACATTTCAGCTCCCTGCTTCTTATAACTAAAAGTCCTTGAGGCATCAATAAAATGAAACCGAGTCCAACAGTAAAAGTGTGTGTCATGCGTACACAGATCTACTTCTCTGTAGGGCTGACTGAAAGAAATGCTTTTACATAAATAGTTACAATAAGCTCTTCAAGAAGGAAAGAGGGTGGACCAGTAATGGAAAAAAATATGGTATTTTAGGTTAAGCACATCTGAACATAAAACATGCTACTGGAACTAGGCAATCTGACAGTACTGGAGCCTGTGCAGAGAGCCAGAGCAGGGCTTGTACACTGCTTAGTCCCACATAAGAAGTATTTTGAGACTCAAGTCAAATTTAGAGTATACAGACCCTTTATTTTTTACTCTATGGGCAGCTTAATTCCATTTTCTCCAAAGACATTAGTAATTTATTGAAGTTTATAATTTCTACAAATAAGAAGGCACACACAATGTATTACCTCCAGTATTTTCACCAAAGTAAAAGTTACATTTTTACTCTGCTTTCAAGAATTTTGCATTTCATTAATGTAAAAGCTTAGAATAGTCTAGTAAGTCATAAAATGTGAAATAACAGTATTTGAAATATTTAAATTTAATAACTGATAGGTAAAGTTAGAGTATTACTGAAAAGATGTTTTCAGTATTTGATCATCTGAGATCATCTTTAGTCATCCTAAGAAAAAAATTCAGGGATTTTGTTTCTATGATGCAAATTTAAAAACTGTCATAGTGCATTTTTTTAAATTATGTGGTTTAAAAAATACTTTAAATGAAGAAGTTGCTTTTTGTGTCACATTATTTATGTCTGCTAGGATTCTCATTTCGGTCTCTGTAACATTTTATGGCTGTGTAGCATTACATTATTCCTGTATATTAACAAGGGTATGAACTGAAATTTAAGGATTCATGACGTTATATTCAATGATTAATTAGGCAATAATGCATAAAGTATCTGTTGTTAGCAGCAGGCGAGGGCTGGTTTGTTCGTTAGTGGCTGCAAGCAAAGCCAAGGCTGATATATGTCCCAATAAGCCACTTGGTGAGTGCAGGGAGATTTCTGAAATAAGAACCACTACATTACACTAAAGGCAGGGGTTTGCTGCAGCATCTTAAAAATCTGTCCCAACTGCAAGAAACTCTGCAAGTGTTTTACACAATCCAAATGCTCCTTTTCACCAGTGTCAAAAACTCTGGAATGAGTTTGATAAGAAATAAGTTGATGTCGAGGCAGAACACAGCATAATGAGCATTTCCATCAGATGTCAGGGTTATCATGACTTTTTAAACTCTCTGCATTTGGAGAGGAGGTGAAAATATCACGCCAAACTATATTAAGTGCTTTCTGCCTTTCTGCTAATTACCTCTTTCAAGTATCTCTTTCTTACTCCATGGAAATTACAGAATTTCGAAGATGCAGATAAGTTATAGCTCCTTACTGAAACTCACTCATTTACTTAAAGATAGGCTGGAAAAATCTGGGGAGGGTGTGGGAGGGGAAAGGAAGAGAACTAGCAATATGTTTCTAATGTTTTGGAAATTACTGTTGTTCTCTTGAATTTTCGTGAGCTCTAATTTTGTTCCTTTTAAACACTGAAATGTCATTTTTTTATTTTAAGAACATCAGAAAGAGAGCATGGGCTTCTCCTTGAGTCCCCATCATCAGTCCAGGGAATAAGTAATGAATTTTTATTATGAATGAAGTGTCTAAAATAAGACTGCATCTGCCCTGATTATGTTACTGTTCAAATGCTATCTATCCAGTGTGCATTTTTTTCTGACAATTTAAAAGTAATATAAAATAAAATGCAGCCCTCAATTTTATTTGCTGTATTACCTAAATTCAAGAAAGAAAAGGCAAAAGTACCATGTTATCTAAAAAATATAAACCCCCCAAAATAATTCCTACATTTGAATTTTAAGTAAACAGCCATTTTTGTGGTGGGCTGAACATACAACACTGATTCATGTTTGTTTGGTTTTAATTTTAAATTAAATATTATTTTGGTGCTTCTTGAAAAAGAAGATATAGGAAAATAAGTGTAAGCAGAATAGAAGAGAAGAAAAAGAAAACAGAATAAAGAAAAAAAAAAAGAAGATTAAAAAGAACTCCTTTCCAAAGAGAAAATATTAAAATCCATATATTTAATATCATAAGCATTTAATATATTATATATAATATAGTAAATAACTATAAAATGGAAAACTAGGGCTTATGTTCAGTGTTTGGTATTTCTGTTAACTGAAGTATGAAGTGTAATTCACACTGATGTTTTTTTGTATTTCCAAAATCAAGAAAGATACTGAATTTCTTTCCATTGCTTTTAACACTGCCTTGTATTGATTAATAGTGAGTAAACACATGCTTTATTGTAGGCAATTGTATTATTTGGGATGGTTTATATTCATTTTGTTTGAGTGGTAATAGATTATTTGGCATATCACTGTCCATTAGCTCCACTTACGCATTTAGATATGAAATTACTCAATCTTCTGAATCAATTTTCCACACTAGAAGCACAAAATATCTCCTTGGTGAATATTTTATTGTGTCTTATTGTATCTTTTAAGAATGTGTGAAGGGCGGACAAGTAAAGTAAACCCACTGAACTCTTGCTCATATTTAGCAGATTTTCTAAGGTTGCAGCCTTGAATCTACAATGAGTGTGATTGAATGTTGTGTTTGACTCTTTCACTGAAGAGGCAGAAATGCAATTTAAATTGTTTAAGGTACATGTGCAGCCTAATAATCTCTACTACACTGGCTTAAGATGCAAATATTCAGAAAAATATGTATTACTCTGTAGCTGATTTTGTGGCAGTAACAGTTTTATATCTTGAGGGAACTGGTTGAGTAATGGAAATGAAAGAATTGTACTGGCGATGAATTATCCCTAAGGCTAATAATAAAAAGAAATCTGATTCTGTCCTATCTGTCATAAGATACTCATCAGTTTGTCATAAATATTCCATGTTTAGGATATAGGAAAAGTTTTCAGTAGATGAGTCTGAATACAACTGGCACTGAGAATGAACACTGAATTCCCTTTTAAGACCTGATCTCAGCATGCTGAAGTCTTATGCAGATGTGAGGTGTTTCTGCCATAAATAGTGGGCTGGAAGTGATCTTTCCAGAAACTTAGAAATGCCTTTTAATGATCTGTTTGATCTGGTTAGTGCCCATTGAGAAATCCAATACAGGTTTGAGAGAATAATTGGGAAGGGATTATTATTGTCTTCCCCATTTCTTGCATTTTTTGTGAAATTAGAAAAAAACCAAGACCATCCAAAGGGGGTTTTGTATGAATCACATACTTTAGCACTATGCAAATAGTCTGTCATCTAAATAGCGTGAAGACATCTGGGGGAATATGCATGGTTTTAATGGGGGTTTTTCACACTGATGTTTCTTTTTAGGGCTTTTCTAAAACTATAATGAAAGATCTCTAAAGGAAAAAGTTTGTTGCTAGCTTCTGTGAAGCAGAAGGTCTATAAAGAGCTGCGGAATACTTCTGTTTTCCACACGCTACAAAGAATGATATGTAAAAGTGCTCATCAAATTATTTGAATTAATGGATGTTCTAAAACTTGCTCATGTATTTCTTTCTTCGTGATCACATAAGTAGTGTGGCAAGACATTACTGGGGATATTGATTTTCTTTGTTTTGGCCCAGTGTTGTTCAGGTTCTCAGTTTCTCAACTGAGAAAAGCCTTTCATCCTTTCCAGGACACAAAACAGCCCAAGCCTGTGAACTTGTCTGTGAACAAGTACTGCTGAACTCCCACCATTTAGATTTCACCAGATTTTTCCTTAACCCAATAGAAGTTCAGCTTGTAAATTGTCTCTTCTTTCTGGCATTGGTTAAATTAAACCACTTTGCTTGCTATACAAGAAAAGATAAAATGTATGGAGGAGAGTTCCTGACTTGAGGAGTGTACAGAGTCCTGTCCTACTGAAATGGGGTCATCCCTTGAGAAGTGGATTCTCCTAATCCCTCTTGAAAGTAGAGATCTGCTGAAGTTTTAAAATAGTGTACAACTAGAAGTACTTTCCATCCTAGCCTTTTTTTTTTCCTAAACACTGCTAATGTGATGACGAAGACTGAAAGCTAAAATTACCACCCCCACCTCATTACTGGTCTTGGTACAGCACAGACAAGGAATAACATAAACATCTTGAGGCAAAAATGGGAAAAGACTGAGGGAAGAAAAGAGATAGGGCAAGTACCTTGCTCTGGTGCCTGTAAAGAATAGAGAAAGAATTAATGTGCGGCTTTCATGTACGTATGTATGTATGTGATTTAGTAGGTAACAAGCTAGTGTGTGCCCCATGTGTCAAGTAAATCTGACCACTTTTTATTTAAATATAATACTACCACAAGGCAGCACAAATCTGTAAAAGAGCACTATGGATTTTTTTTTCCTCCCCTTTCCAGTCAATCTTGAAGCTGAGCAAGTGTCAAGCTAAGGAGCAGTCTGCTGAAGTACAAGTGATGAAAGCTCAGCATGTTCTCGTATTCTGGTAAAGGTGACAGGCTTTCCCAGGGCAGGTCAGCCAAATTAGGCAAACATGAACATGACCTGAATGCTACTATAAATATTTTTCCATAATTATCTGGTAATGAGAAAAAGTCAGAACTGATTCTGTTCTGCTGTCTTTCCCCGTTGTGAGCTAGTACTGATGCCTAGAGAGGCTACCTAGAACATAGGCTAGACAGTGTTAAAGGAATAAAGTAGGTATGTATTAAAAAGGCCTTCAAAGGATACACCTTGGGCAGTTTGAGAGCTTGGCCAGGCTACACCCAAGATAGATGACGGGTCACATGTTTTCACACTTTTTAAAGTTTTGGTCCCTTTACATATAGGGGTTAATTGTCCAATTACAGCTTCAGGTTATGAAGTCCCATCCTCCCAGATTGCTCTCCTCGATTTGCTATTGTTTAATCCTTTTTAGGCCTGAAGATGCAATGGTGTCCTTGGTTTTTGGGCTGGAAAAACATTGTTTTGTCTAACTAAACTGCAAAGAGAACTTGCTAACACTTTAAATGAAATTTGGAGTTATATACTAATGCAGTACAGAATCTGGAAAATATGAAAGCTAAAACTGAAGGCATCAGTACTAGTTGCCAGTGGTGTGGCACAGGACAGGGTATATTTGTTACTGTCAGGTAGTGCTGTACATTTTCTTTAAGCTTGTGTGCAGCTGGACAGTGTTACAGAGTAATCCTGGGTTTGAGTCTCTGTGTGGTGTAATCTGCTTGTTATGCAAATTCAGAATAATCCCCCTCCCTTCTCCTGCGCCTGTGCACATGGTAACTGGAGAACAGGAGACTCGTGATTGTGACACATCTTCTGTTGGTATATGTTTTAGAGTCTAGATCGTGAAGAAACTAAATGTAGCAAATTAATATTGAAATCCAACCAGGCAGCTGTGATGCACCTTCTTCACTGTCAATGTGAATGTCTGTGGACATGGAAACAGAGCTGGCCTTAGCAGCTGACTTCTGCATCAGCAAGATTTTGCTGTGAGGAAGAGGAGGAAAGGATGCTTCATGCTCTGATGGGAACTATTAGGAATATACATTCTGAAGAGTAACTTGGGTTCTCTTTTTTCTTTTCAGTTTACCTGCAGCTCATTTTAATAACCCTTACCCTCAGTCTGGCTATATGAGTCCAGAGCTCTTAAACTGCCCTAGCATTGTGTGTAGCATGGGTTTGGTGATAAACTAACTCTGACACCATCATGTCAGTCACGCTGGGGCATGATCGTGAAGCAGTGCATGCTAACAGAACAAGGAAATCTCTAAGACCGTGTTCTGTTCATTCTTGACTCCAAAGCTTTTGCGGGTGACAAGTCTTAGAAATTCTGGAAAAGGTTTGATTTGAAAATGCTTTTTTTGAATTTGAGTGTAACCTCTGCTTTTTGTGACTTTTTGTGTTGGTAACCAGAGCTAACACTGTTTGTATTATATTGCCACCTATATGAAAGGTTGTGCAACACTTTCCATTATAAGACTGTTTCAGTTGCTTATGTTGCCAACATTCATCTATTTGGGCTGAAATTTTCCATGCTGGGTGTCTCCTTCAGGCTGAATTTCTTGGGAAAGTTTCAATAAAAATACTTGAACCATTCCAGGGAATGAGAAGAGGGGGAAAAACTATATTTTGCTCATGTTTATTAAAGTTGCTGCAAGCACTTGATTCAGAAATCACTGCACCTACATTTTTTGGAGCAGAGAGTTGAATAATTAGGAAGGCTGTGAGGAAAGAAAAAATGGGTATAGAAGAGATTTCTTTAGAAAATATTTGCTCCTACCTGATGTTATGAACTGTTGGCAAGAAAGCACACAAACCCCAGTTTTTTCAAAACAGGGTCAATGAATGGCTGGGAGCTGAATGATCCTCCTTGTTTCACTGCACCCCTATGATGTATTGGTTTGAGGGAGAGAGGATTATGAGGTGTAAACAGAATCGTAGGCAACAGAAAAGGTGACTGAAATGTGCCCAGTGGTGGAACTAGAGGGGCAGGGTTATGTAGATTATAATTTGAAAATAGCAGAGGTAGCTTTGCTCAGCAAAGAGATGGACCTGAAGATGGTGAGGCAGAGTATCAAGAAGATGGGATTTAACTTAACTTTAACAGCAGCCTTTTCTAGTTACAGTTTCCCAGACATCTTGTGCATTTAAATGAGGCAGGGAAAATTGTATGCTGGCATGTAATTTAGAGACCAGTATTCAACCCTAATTCCAGCATGTTTCATTCATGAACACTTGATGTTGCAACCATAATATACTTCCAACCTGAAAATTAAAGACTCAGTTGGAAATGTCATTCTGTAGCCATCATTACAATACTTATATTTTAATATTTGAAGAACACTGTAATAGTCAAACACATGTATAATTCTGCATTTCAGTTAAAATACTGAAAAATATTTTCTTTTAATTCATTTAGACAAGTTTCATTTTCAAGCCCATAGCACTGCCAGTGCTTCAGCAAACATGTATGGGACTATTTGGATCTGGAAAGGTTAATTCCATACGTGAGATACTGGAAACTGAACTTCTCAACAGAGTCTGCCTTCCATTTCTCTCAGGTTCACAGTGTAGACAACAAATGACATTTTGGAATATACTTTACATGCTTAGCCCAAATGGGAACGAGTTAAGAGGACAGGGAGAAGTTTCAGTAATAACTTCACATTTTCCTGATTTTTATGGACTTTAACCAGAGTGGTTATAACTCAATATTATTTTAACATTGTTATTTGTGGCTGAGTTTACTAAAGAGCAACTTTCATGCTGCTGCTTTTAATATCTCACAGTTGAAGTTATCTTCCAAGTTTTCAAGGATTTATAATGTTACCATAACATTTTCTTAAGGAAAAAGGCTTCCCATCCAGAAGCAAGCATACATCATAGTATAAATTGCAAAAATAGTGAATTAGACATTTCCTAGTTAGAGGAAAGCAAATGTGTACTGAATGGCCACCTTATTAAGATCCTTTTACTTATATGTTCTTGAATGAAATTTAGACTTCTGTTTGAGGACTGTTTTGTCAATATCATCTGCACCCTTGGTTGAAGAAGAGAAATTTAACACTGAGCTGTTACTATGGATATCTGCATTTAAAGTATTAACTTCATAAAAATGCCACATCTGGGCTTGACATGATGTATTGTTGTCTCAGCTCAAAGAAGATAAGCTGTCATGTCACATACCTGTTTATTAATGCCTGTGTGTTGACGTTGCTTATCATGGCAAAGATCCACTTATTAATGGCTTCATGGTATGGACAGACAAGATGCATCTTTATTGCTCTAATGGTACCTAAAATTTTAGGCTGTAGTGTTTTGAGACTATGGTCAAACAAATGCCTGGGTGTAACTTAACTTTTTATTCTGTATCATGTGTTAGTGTACAAACTACACTAGCAGGTGTAGTTTGTACTTCAGCCTCAAGGACAGAGGGCTGTACTGACAAGGTGATTTACTTTAGCCTGTCTTAGGAATCCTTCAAGATTTCTATGATTATTAATGTATATCCATATGTAGTGGAGGGGAAAGACAAAGGATTCAAATGTCTCTCAAATGCTAAGTCATGAAGTCTGACTTGCAGAGATCCTGTTGTGGGGGAACCCCAGTCTGTTCAAGTGAGAGTTAATACAGGTGCAGCATTGAATGCCTTGAATGTCAGCAGAAAGCAGCATCAGGTCTTCTGCTGTAACTCTCTGTGTATACTTGGAATAAAAGGAGTTTTTTTCAGTTCAATTGTTCCCTTTTGAATGGAATCAGAATAAAAGTGAAATAAGCACATTTTATTCCAGCTGAGATATCCCATGCAAAGGGTTGCACTGCTGGAATTACAGCACTACTGGTGCACACCTTGCATCATGCTGGTGGGACTCCCTCTCAGCACCCCACAGAGATGAACCCTGAGTTGCATTAGGCCTTCAGCAGCCTGTGCAGAGCTCTACAGAGAGACCTCATTTGGTTTTCAAAAGCTGGGAACTCCAGTTTGAGGAATTGCAATTTAGTTAGACATCTTTGATGTCTAACGTTGTCTAAAACCCTTAGTAAAAGGATGCGATTATCCTATTGAAAATTATGTATCTACACAAAGTAGTTAATTCTATCCCTTTGACCTTCAGATAGAAGGTCATTTGTTGCTAACATTTTTCTCAGCTACTTTTTCACAGAATGATTGAATGTAGTTACTGTAAAGGACTGAGTACAATCATTACATTATTGTTTGTAATGCTAGGCTCTGGTTGGAGTTTAGAAACTTGTGTGTTTGCACATGATGCAAGTATCTAATGTAAGTTTTATTGAAATCAGAAGGAAATGGCCCAGATGTTGAACACATAAAGCTGTTGATGGAGAAGTCTGTATTCTGTAAATGTCTGTGTTGCAGAGGAACTTGTCATGGCTGAGTTTGAAACTCCATTGGGTCACTGAGGGCAGAAGATACTTTATCTTCACCTAAAGCTTGCTGGTGGACAGTGGTTCAAAGCTCTCATCCTTGTGATTGTCCTTGTTCTAGATTTATGACTGATGCAGCTCGGCGTGAGCAGGAGTCTTTGAAGAAAAAGATTCAGCCGAAACTCTCTTTGACTTTGTCAAGCACAGTGTCCCGTGGGAATGTATCTACTCCACCTCGCCACAGCAGTGGAAGCCTTACTCCTCCAGTCACCCCTCCAATCACCCCCTCCTCTTCATTTCGCAGTAGTACTCCTACAGGTGAGCACCTACTCTTCAATTCATCCCAAATTAAGGGAGCAGTTTTGCTATGGGGCATTTGAAGAACAGGAGACATACTGAGGCGTTGGTAAGAAGTGCCCCAAAAAATAGAACAGAAAAGCTTTGTGGTATTTTTCATTTGGTCTACAGTCCATAAAATTTGTTAGGGCATTTGTTTCAAAATTCTTTGCTAATGCAGAAAAGGACACTGACTTTAAATGTTGCAGCTGAAATTATTATATGAAGAAAGTAACCTTACCAGAAATGCCAAATGTCCAAAAGACTCCTTATGTATCAGTAGGAGAGCTCTGCCTATGGTACAGTGTCAGTTAAAGATTTGTAAAAAGTGGTCAGTATCTTCCCCCTACCCCATTTCCCTGCCCACCTCCGCCCCTTCATTTTTTTTTTTGGTGGGTGAAAAGTGGAATTCATAGTAAGTGGTCAGGGAGGAATGTTCTGCTGCTGTCATCATGTAGAAATGACTTTCATTAGGAAACTATGTTCATGAAAAGAAATAAATGAAAAAAGGGATCTATATTTCCTTCAAAAGCTAATATTCCAGTGGTTTTCCAGGGTATAAAAGTATGGAGAATTTTTTTGCACTGATTAGAGTGATTGAAAATTGCTTGCTATCCTGAACAGATCTCTTGGCCTACGTCAGTCTGATTTACTCTAAGTAGAGGTCTTGTCAAATAATTCTGGTACACTTCAGACTAAATACGAATATTTTCTTCTAAAAAGCTAAATGCGTATAAAAGGGCTATTCTATTCTGTCATAAATAGGTTCAATATATTCTCCTTAGCAGGAAATCACATGAGCATCACTGCCCTGAAAAACTGTTACACCACATGTTTTTATATAGGCTATTTCATGTCTTAGTATTAATGATTAAATGGAAAAGTTGTAGCAATCCTCGAGATACTCTGTCTGCAAGTTGTTAAATGAAGTGTTTGTTCAGTATGTCCCTGGTTATGAAGAAGGGAAGCACACTGAGAAAAGCTAAGCGATAAAATCCTAATGTAATTCACAAAATTTTAGATTTTCATAATTATCTCCTGTTTGAAACAAACTGATTCATTTCCTTGACACCCTACAGATGGCAAGGAGTTTCTTCTTTCTTTTGTTTACTTTCTGTACAGCTCCTCCTGAGAAGGCTAATTCATGATGTGGTCAGGTAGTGTAATGTTGCACATCCGTCAGCAATATTGGCTAGTGATGTACTCTATGAAACGTTCCATCAAATACTAAAGAAAAAAGGTCAGCATCTGTCTAGCAAAATGCTTTCACTATTTATATATTTTCCAAACTTTTAAAGTTAGTCAGACGTTTTACCTGCAGTTAAGAGAATCAACTTGTTATGGCTGCATTTCTGCAAGTCCTGCCTGCCAGGTTATAAATAATACCAGCTTCCACTTTCTGCACCCTCTGTTCCAAGTTCCCTTTTGGACCCCTGTTCCAAAGCTAGGGTTTGTAATGTCCTAGTAGCAAAGAACATATATTCTTTCTTTAAGAGTTCTTTTAAAATTTAATATTAACTGCATTACATTTCAGCAGCCTCAGCCCAGAATTTCCATTTTTCTCATCTTAATTTTTTTTCTGGACCTAAAATAAGCATTGAGCTTTTTCTGATAAACTACAGGTTTTTCCCCCAGTGTTTACTTGGTGTAGGATTTTTTCTAACTTAGATTAGATGAGGTGCTCAGAGTCATGCCATGGCTGAGTTTCTGTGGGTGCAGTGCCTGAAGAAGCAGTCCAGTAGGGGTTGCAGACTAACTTTAGATATGCAGCTTACATGTCTTTTATTGGCCAATGCAAATCTTTTCCCCTCAAGTGCAAATATATATATGGCAATTGACTAGCAAGGTGATGTAACCAAGGGTAATGAGGAAATATCTGTTTCAGGGAAACAATCTGGAGTATGTAAATTGTCCTACATTTCAGCCTCACAGTGCCTACACAGCTTTCAAGCCCTACAGGCATACCCTCCACTGCATCCAGTGAGAATGAAGAGTATTGCTGTATTCCTTCCATGCAGTCCTGTTTGATTTGTACTCCGAGAAAACTTGTTAATTTGTCTTTGAATGCAGGTAAACACGTATGTTGTGGTAACATGACAAAACCAAGAGGCTATTTTCCCTTAGCTTGCCTTATGGCCTGTATTTGTTATAATCCAAATACAATCCTTGTTCTCATCCTCCTTCAGACCTTTGCTTTGTCAAAATAAAAATGGGATTGCTTGGACCCAATTTGTCCATGAAATTCTCAGAATGGCTGTTTCCCTTTTATTATGTCCTGTCGCAGTTGTTGGATAGTTCATGAGGGCTCAGCAGTGTGCCTGGCATTACTGTCCCTGCACATGGTGGTGCCCCTTAAGATGCCAGAGAGGAATCATGCCCTACAGGCTGCTGAGGTGGCACACAAATACACATGTTCCTCAGCAGAGAGTGTCTGTCACATATGGCTTCTTGTCATTCTTGTTCAACGTGGAAAGCGAAAACCACACTAATCTTTTGAGTCCCATTTTCCTTGAACTGTCCTCTCTTCCAGTATTCTGCTCATCTTGGCTTTCCCAGGGGTGTTAGTCTTGGCTTGGGTGAAGCCAGGAGCTGGCTGGATCCCAATCACATTTGTGCATGTCCTCATGGTGATGTCTCGCCACTTCCCAATGGTTTTCAGCTACTGCTGTAAGTTTTCAGCGAAGTGCAATTTCACATAATGATCCCTCATCTGTGTTTTGACCAGACTCAAACCCACCTAGCTTGTGAAACCTGATAAGAAGTGGTCCAAGGTGTTTTGGCTGCAGAGAATGTTTGTTAAGTTTTACAGTAAAAATCTTTGCCAAGAGACTGTGGGGCCTAGTTCTCAGACAGAGCTGAGCAGCATCCAGGCTGACACACATCGATGCTGCAAATGTTGCATATGCACGTCAGCACCTCCTGCTTCTTGGTACAGCAGATTATTCATAGAGAAGCAGAAATATTCGGCAGAGAAGTGTGCTCTTTAAGGCTCTTCTCAGGTAATGAGGTAGACATGTATTTATCTTTGGATTCTGGATGTGTTAGTCCCCTGAAATGGCCCGTTTGTGGTTTTGGTGGGAAGTAGAAATGCAGTAGTTAATTTTCTATACCTCCCCTCTGTTCCCTCGGGGTGGCTGGCATATGCTGTCTGCTTACATTTGGCTTTTTGTTCCCTCTCCTATAACAAGTTCTCTCTTCTTCTTAAGACCTGCATCCTCTAATGGTTGCAGAAAGTTCACTTTAAAAATTCGCTCCAGTTTTTTATTTTAACAATAGTGCCTCCCAGGAGACTTTGTTTAGTAGGCCTTAAATAGTCTTGTTAGAGTTCATAGGCAAGATTTAGCAAAAGAAATGGCTTCCATCAGGAATAAAGGCTCCTTAGGGTGATAGGGAAATAGAGCAAAGTAGGACCAGCACACAGCTTATTTTGGAAAGATGTTAGCAGTCTGCAAATACTGAAATATCTCTTTATTTAAGGAGCACTCAATTAAGTCACAAAAACTTGTGTTGCTTTTATTTTTAAATGTCAATTTTAAACCCACAAAGCTAATGAAGTCTAGTTATGGATAGAAATGGGGCTGGCATTGAATCCTTAACATACGTTGTTAATTTTTCGACTGTTTTCATACATCTGTGTGGCTCACAGAAGAAATTTCCACTCCTAACTTCCTGGCTTTTCAGTGTAAGTCATAGCATTGACATTCCTTTGAAAGCTATGATATCTCTTCAAACTGAAAAGCTTTAACAGAGATCCAGTGATAGTAACTTATTGGGAATTAATTATTAAAATAATCTGGTCCCAATTTTAATTAGAAAAGTAATTCATAGTGATGAATCTCAGACTAAAAAAAACCCTAACTAAATAAAGCCACTTCTGCATTGAAGAAATGCCAAAGATCATCTGAAACCACTGTTTTGTGTTTATTATTTTCCTTTATATTTATTACTCTTTTTTTTTTCTTTTTTTTTTTTCTTGTTTTCCCTAACTATTCCAGGCCTGGAATAGTAAATTTCAGCCTGGAGTGAATTTTTTGCCTTCCTATAAATCCTAAAGCAAGAGTTTAATACCACCAACTGGTTTTTTAATAGTTCAACCATAAGTCTTGTGCCCTCCCACCTTTCCCTGCACAAAAAAAAAAGAAAAAAAATATAGCTGGACTACTTGAAAACCTCGAACTTAGCATTTCATTTTGGTCTGAAGAAGCTGGCTCTCAGACATCCTTTCCTGTTTATTTTTTATTTTAATAGATTACAAGTTATAACGTTTATGCAGTTTTAATAGGTTTATAGGCCTATTTACCGCCTGATCATTTGGGGCAGTGGATGGCAGCCAGTCCTGGCACCAAGTGTTGAGGATGCTGTGGTTGCCTGGAACAGATGTGGCCATTTCTCAGCCCTTGCACTTGGGAAGGAGATGAAAGAGTGCAGTTTTCATGGGTGGTCATAGGCTGACCCCATGAGAGAATTGGCAAGTCCCATTCTGATTTACAGCTGTCATTTGAGTAGGTGACTAACTATTGGTTTGTCTTATTAATTAGGATAAATACCTTTCTGGGGAGTCATATTTGTTCAGTCATTTTTGATTGATTGCATTTGAAAGTTTTTACCTTTCATAAATACATCAGACTTCCTTGAAATTTCCACCAGTCCAGTCTCAGTATTTATGAATGTGACCCCACTTTCTACCCACAGAAAATATTTAACTTTTCAATTTTAAAATTTTTTCCTCTTTCTCGTAAAACTTGAAAGTAATAAATCATTTTAATCTGGAGTAAAAAAAAACTTTGTAGGATTTGCCTTAACTTTTAAGAAGTCTAAGACCTAAACAGTGATATTTTAATCAAATATGCCTAAAAAATTCTGCAAAGTAATGTTATGAGGCCTGAAAAAAAAAATTACTGAGGTTATCAAATTATTACTGTTGATGTAGAAATGACTACGTTTACCATCTAAGGATACTATCTGAATGATGCATTAGTAGATTTATAAGAAATGAGTAGTTTTGTAGATATATGGAACATATTCTAAAACTGAAATCAAGATTGCTCTGTAGCTTTGTCAGTAGTCCTAAAGCTGCACTGTTTCAGTCAGAATACACTATGTGATATGGGCCAATTTTTGTCTAATTAATCATACTAGTAGTGAAACATGACTTAATATATAATTTTGTAACAGAAAGTGAAACTCAATTAATTTTCAATCAAAATAAGAAAAAAAATCAGTCTTCCTCTAGTGTCTTATTTTCAGAGCCTGATGTATTTAAGGGTACTTTTTATACCTAAAGTGATTCCATTTTTAAATGTTTGCAATAATTTTAAATATATTTGTGTTTGATTCAGGTTTAGGTAACTAAATTAAAGAAAATCATATCCCATTTACATAACCAGGGAATATCTTCTAAGGCTGATTATTTTCTAGAAGGTACATATAAATTTTTAGTCAATAAAATTAATAGATCCTTAAAACTCAGACTGTTAGTATCTTCTCTGATTCAGATGGATTTTGTTTAGGATTCAAATGCTACTACTGGCAGAACAGTGACCAAAAAATTACAGCTTCCTTCCATGTTAACAAGTGTTCGTGCTGCTGATGAAATAATTTAGAGCATCATTGTTCCCTCTTTGGGTGACTAATTTACAGGGGAGGAAAGTCTGCATATTACAACAAAGGAGCTCCTTTCTCTGCCTACCAAAGGCACATGGGACTCAGAAATTCATCCATAAAGATCTGCCTTTCTTCTGGTCCATTAAGGAGCTGTCTGTTGTGGAAGCTTTGATTTTGAGAAGCAAAACATTGTGTGGCAGTTAATGACTTTTCCCAATAAATCTGGTTATCTCATGCACTGTTATCTCAATGACATGAGATATCATTCCTGCAATTCTGCTGTATAGCATTTGCTTTCAAGGATAACTCATGAAGGAATCCTACGGGCCTCCTCTTGAATCTGTTCCCTTTTCTCTTCCAAGAATGCAAAAGCTGAAAGAAAACCACCCATTGTTTGGTAGTAATAGCAACCAAAACCACAATAGTAACCAGCCTTTGGAATTGGGCATTGGAATGGAGTAACAGGCATATGCTGGAAACTAATATGGTTTAGATTCTAAATGTGTGTTTAATTTTTTTTACTCTGAGTTGTTTAAAAAATACGTTGTTGTAATGTAAAAGCTCATTCCTCTTCATAGGTATCAAAGCAGCTAACATTTCAGTAGAGTTTCCATATGTCAGGCTTTCAACAATGAAGTAATCATATGGCACAGACAGCTGTTGCACAGAGTGCTGGAACAGCACATTAAACAGGATCCAGCAAGAAAAAGAGATCTGCTCAGCTGAGCTACTTTGTGAGTTTAAAGTGAACAGCAGAAATGTAAAATAACAGGGATGTTCCCCCCACAAATTAATAGATGACTTACAGGAGGAGAAGGTTTTGTGTTGATGGTTATACTATTAATATGTAGCTGAATTAAGCTGAATTAGTTGCAGAACTGCTATTTATAGCAGAATCTGTTTGGCTGCTGTCAGCAGGTGGCATTTCTGAACTCCATGTTAGGTTGAATCAGAGTAGACTATGAACCATTAAATCTGCTATTCAGTTGATAATGTGCAACAGCTTTCTCTTTGGGCAATGAAGATTTGCTCAATGTTGCCTCAGCTGGAGAGATACTGCTCTTTTGTGCAAGGCTTATTTTTGTAAGCAAAGTGCACTGCAAAATATTCCTTGATTAGATCTTAAGGGAGCTTGAAATTAGACTTGGGAGGACAAACAAGTACACGTTGATGGCATTTTGAAAATGATGCTACAAATTCAGGTCACATGAGCTTCAAGCACATGATTAATGTTTAGCACCTAATACTAAGGAAGTAAATGCTGCCTGACTTGGAGCACATAACAAGTGCTTTGTCAGACTGGAATGGAGTATTCACCACTTGCAGAGTTGCAAGCTCAAGAATTTATGTAGTCACAAAAACCCAGCTTTAGCCATTCACTTCAAAAATTCTTCACCTGCTTTAGCATACTGTAAATGCTTAAATTTAATTATTACACTTTATGTTAAAGTAGCCTAGTATCATGCAGATGTAATTGAAAAAGTAGTGAAAAGTAGAAATACTAAATCAAATCCCAGGGCTGTTGTATTAAATTGTTGCTGAGAAGTGGGCTGGGAGTGTTACATTTTTGTGTGTTTGACTTACGGGGTGTCCAGCATAGTAAAGCACGAATCAACCAAGCTCTGTTGCAGCTTGAAAAAACAGACTTTCAGATGACTGAGGAACCATCTCATTACTTGTTCAGAACTTTCTACTTGTTTAATTGCCTGTTCAGAGTCTGAAGAACTTTTATGCTATGTTTTTGTTAAAAATTAGATATGTGGACTAACTCTTGGATAAACACTGTGGGCAAATAAATAAGCCATACTTCACAAAATGAAGACCAAATTTAGTTCTCCGGCATAATGAATGTTTAAATACATTTGATATTTCAGGCCTGCAAGGTATGAAAAAATCTGTGTTAAAATATCTTGTAGAAACTGAATTGTGGTCCCTGACAAAATTTCTTTCTGAGGTGCTTCACTGTTGCCAGGTTTTCACATTTCTGTGTAGATGATGGAAGAGAACTTCCTTTATTGGAGCCAAAATGGTTCCATTTAATTGCAGGTTTGGGGCCATATATTAATCCTGCACACTAAATAATATCGTATGTATAATTGCCCAGCATTTAGCAGTCTGAGGCACCTATTCTAACAGAGCCTTATGGATGTTCTTGTAAAAAATAATGAAAAAAATAATGAATGACATTGTGCAAAACCGTTGATCAATGTATGACTTAACTATAGTATATGTGTGTGCTTAGGTATAGTATGAGATTTTAACATGAGCTTTTAGCTGAGGTCATGACTAAGCAGGAATAATAAGAGAAATCTGTAGTAGTTTCCAGTTTCTACCTTAAGGAATAAAGCTATAGCAAAAGGTTTCTAATAACAATGGAAAATAGTAAGTAAAAGTCCAATTATTTCCTATAGGGGTCTTCTTAGAACAGATGGGATTTGTTCCCACAGCTAAAAGATGTTTTTTCAGAGCTAGATGTCACATCCCAATTTTAGGGAGCCAGGCTGTAAACTTGTACATATTTAGTTCTTTCTTCAGTAATCTAAAGTGAAAAATGTTCAAGTGTTCATCACTGTGCTTGGCTAAGTGCTTCAGAAATGGATTTTTTCTTTACTTTCCTAGCAGTCATCAGCTGTCAGGTGATTGTCTGGCTTCCTTAGAGAGACAAGACTGTGTATTAACCTGGTTACTCAGTGACTAAACCAAACCAAAAGAATTACAGTCCCAGAACATACTGATATTTAGGCTTGAAGGATCTGCAGAGTAGAGATAATTCCATACTGTAGGCACAGCAACAGTGTTGACACGTCTTGGGCTAACTTGTAGCTCCAAATCAAACAGCTTGGAATTATCCCGAAGACCAAGACATTAACTTGGTCGAACCTGCATGGTTTTTTACCTCTAGCTGTGTGATTTACCTGGGTAGCTGCTCTGCAGTTTGGCTGAACCCCAGAAGGAGGAAGGATTGGAATTGGCCCTACAAGGGAGGCTCTGGTGTCTAGGGGGGCTCTGGTGTCTTTTTTTTACCTCCTGGGCAAAACCAGAGCCGTAAGGACTCTCAAACCCCTGCCCCATTTGCCTTACAGAAGTGATCTGGTTTGTTTTACAGTGTGTGTGGGACCCCTCAAAGTCCACCTCTTTCAGTGCATGTGGACCAGGTGGATGAAGAGTGTTGGTTAAGGCTGCAAGGATTACAGGGCTGCAAGTCCGTGACAAAGTTCTTTCACAGTCCTGCAGCTTTGGGGTACAGATCCTGGAGGATTTCTGCAAGGCTGTGCAAGACAAGCTGACGTGACCCTTGAATGACTTAATTTATCAGAGATTGGTATTTCCATTGATCCAAGCCTGTAAACTTGGGAAGATGGAGCAAAATTATGGAGATTCTCCTGGAAGTAATCTTTTCTATGGTTTGCATAAAGACATGTGCTATGATAACCTCCCCTGCTTAGTCCTTTGTTTAACTCCATCCAAAACTAACTTATAACTTAAGCACAAAAATGCCTATACTATATTCACAAAATGATATTATTTGAAAGTGGTGCTTCTAACCATTTAAATTGCTTTTAAAGTAAAAAGGACATTTTTAAGTGTATATAGAGGAAAGTAAGACTAATATGAAAATAACTGATGGGGAAAAATAGGGCTTTGCTGTGAGGGGAAATACATGTTGAATTTTTTAAATCATGATTCCTCTCAGCTTTTTGCTGCATTTTCTGTTTTTCTTCATTTTCCTGCTTTATGGGTGCATTTTCATATAATCCTGTTCAATTTTTGATTTGCTCTTTAACTTGGCAGTAAAAATGTGTTGAGCCCAGTTTGCTATAAAAATATGTTCTGGGAGGATTAGCTCAGTTGTCAGATTTTGTGCTTTCTAGTAGAATTCTGAATCTTACCAGAGGAAAAGGCACACAAAAATTTAACACTACCTTTTATTTCATCTCATTCACTTCAGGTAGCTTTACATGTAATCTCCTGTGTGTTGTACTTCATCTTCCCAGCCCCTTCAGAGCATTCTTGTTTGATACAGACATAAATTGCACCAGCAATTGTAAAGCTACTGTGCTGTAGAATTGTATTTTAATTGCACATACCTGTAATTAATTGTATGGGAATTTTCACAGTAGTCTCCCCAAGGAACAATTTAATTGAAAAGTAACCAAGTTGTCTAGACTACAGCAACTCATAAAATCATCACTAGTTTTGGGGTTTGAGCTACAAAGCAGCAATAGAAACATGGCTTGTAGATTTAAAGTACTTCCAAGCACAGGAACTGTTTTATAATCCCCATCATAGTAGTCTACCCTGGCAAACCATTTTTAACAGGGTCGAGAACAAAAAATGTACAAAAAGCTTAAAAGTAAAGATTATCTCTGTGTTAATTTGTGATAGGATAGGGATTTTTGTGTACAAGCATACCCATCACATACAGACCTATCTTCCTCCAAATGTGTAAAAAATATGCATTTTGTAGAAAGCACATTGTGTCTGCCTTTCACAGCTTGTGGCATAACTGGTTTAACATAGGGATAGTGTGACACTCAAAAAGTTACTTCAGCAGGTCTGGGTAACAATGATGGCATTCATGTTTGTGTGTTTATACTGCAAGGGCCAACTGGTGGAAGGATTTTTATTTATTTATTTACTGTTTAGCTTTGTAAGTAATCTGCTAATTGTCTTGAAAATTCCTAGCTGAAAACACAAATGTTTTTCTCCAAGTTAGAAACAGTAGTGGTCACACGGAGCTTTTAGGTGTTTATTTAAATGGTGTGTGTGTATATATATGCATGTACATACTTACACATATACATATATGTATATTACACTGCAGCATTAAACGGGATTTATCTGTACCACTGTAGTAACTTGAGGACTGAAAAAATTACCCTAAGTCCACCAGTGCTGCGTGTCTGCACGCTGACAGCAGTGTTGTGGTTTAGCAGGAAAAAAAAAAAAAAAAAAGAAAAGAAACAAACTTATTTAGGCGACACTTCAGTGTGCTGAAGATGATGAAACTTAAGCAAATGTTTGCGTTTTCCTTGCATAATGGCCAAAGCAAATCAGAAGTAGTAAAAAGCAAGGACTAACACACAACTTCACACTCAATGACTTATAACCCAGAGAGGTTTATTTCACAAGGGAAATGGTGTATCATGAGGTGATGTTAGCCAGTACAAGATCCTCAAAATTATGTAACATTTTAGGAAAAACACAGTTCTTTGTAGCTTTTGTGTATTTCCAAGTGAACTAAAAACCATGAAACATTTGCTGACCCCTAAAACCACAAGATCCTCTTGTCCTCTTAGTGCTTGTGGCCTGGCAGGTGGAAGACACCACCCTAATTCTTGCTGAAGATGAAGGTTGGTGCTTTGTCCTTGCTAACATAGTCTCCCTCTTGAAAGGCTTTTCCATATATAGTCAGACAGTGCCATTCACAACAACTTCTGAGCACTTCTGCCTCTAATGTTGAAGGATACAAGAAGCCAAGGGGCAATGGAAAACAGCAATATGAAAAGTATTTTGATTTCAGCCCAGTGATATGTCACCTGAAACAATTCACACCTGCTAGCATACATTTTGTAGACCTGATTGAAACAATGATAGCCTCAAAGAAAGGTTTGTGACAGTATAACAGGCACAGTGCACATTTTATTTTATCAGAATCTTTGTCTTTAAAAATGAGAGAGAACTCCCCATTAAATGTGTTCTTATGCTTGGGTTAATTTCATAATGAGAAACACAAAGTAGGATTAATAAAAAACATAACAGATCTTTCCTGTAGATTTTTTGTGTAGTTAAAATGACAAAAGCCTTGATTCTTGCTCAGTAGTTGATAGCCATGTTAGGGCTTACTGATAATTCTGTGTCTTAGGACTAGCTCTCAAATCATGCTGATGGTGTTTCTTAAATCTAGATGGTCAGAGTATCAAAAGCAGGCAGAGAGAAGTGGTCAGTGTACATTCATGCAGATTAAATCCCCCCAGCCCTTCAGTGCATTGGAGAATCTGCCATTGCCTCCCTAGTTGCTGGTCAGGGCTTCATAAACATGACATTTGCTCAGCCCAAAGCTGCTGAAAAAGCACTGAGTTGTCTTGCGCAGGTACAGCTCCTCCGCACCCCGGTCCTCCATGCGCTGAGCCGGGGCTGACATGCATGCTGCAGCCCATTCACACAGGAGGGGTAAGGGGGCCCAGGAGCATCCTGGAAATCCCTGCCTGGCCAGACCCTGCTGAAATCAGCAGCACTCCTTGTGTAGCGCAGGCTGTACCTGCGCAGTGATGGCAGTGTCTGGGGGGAGCTCCGAGCAGCCGTGCAGGATTTGCACACCGGGGAAGGCAAAGGCACGGCAGACGGGGTGGGGAGGGACCTGTGTGCATTAGCAGTTTTATGACCTGCATTGTAAGTGGCTGGATAGCTTTTGTACAGCTGTAAAGCATGTATAAAACATGTCTCAAATGTATTTTCATAGCTTCATAAAAAAGTGTAGTTCATTTATGTAGGTACTTTTTATTGTAATCCTTTATCTTCAACATGGAACTGTTTCCTGGTACCGTTTCTATTTTTTCTTCTCTTTTTTTATAAAATGGGGTAAAGAAGAGAAAAGAAAAACTGCTCTTTTGTTATATGCATCAGGAGAGTCCTTAAGTACAGTAATAGTGCCTTGAACTTGTATTTTTGTATTTCTAACCTTGGAATGCAGGCCTAGCAACTAAAAAGCCAAAATAACATTAATTATGGCTGTTCTTCGCTGTGGTTTTTGGAGTATGAGTTTGGAACAGATGTTTGAGGGGAGAGAAGGGAGGGGAGGAAGGATGGATTGTTTCTTTTTCTCAGCCCCAACTGGTTTTAATTCTTTTTTGAACATTTTGAGAGTATCTTTAAACATTTGCCAGAGTTCAATTAACATCCTGTGACTAAAGGTGGAAAATGTCCTACTTTGTTTTTCTTCAAACATATACCTGCTCTTGCTTCTCATGCCAAAGCCAGAAAAGGAGTCCAGCTGGCATAGGTTTTATTACTGTAACATTACTATGCAGGTTAAGCCTCAAATTGGGAGGGGTCTGCTGGGTTGATTTATTTATTTACTTTTTTTATTTTCATGATTTTTAAAAAGTGCCATGTAAAACACTGCCATTTAATTACAGGAAGGTTATGTTCTTTTTTGGTGTTTAACAGCTTATTCATGTTTACATGAAGTTGCAGAAATCTAGTTTTAAAATATGTTTAAAGTAGAGATTGTGTTCTTGGGTTTATCATGTTTTTCCTGTAGTATGTATAAACACAAGATTGTACATTATTGAAAGCCCTTTTTTGTGGAAAACAGGATTGGGGGGAAAAGTTTATATAAGAATGCAAAGTAACTTCCCGAGACTATTGGCGCAGTGTGGCCATAAAACCTCAACAGCACATTGTGCAGTGACATTATAACAATTTGCTTTAGCACCTCTGCAGCGTTCTCAGAAAGCCCTGCTCTACAAAACACATGCCGTGGTATCAGTTGACTGTTTTTTTCCAGAATCCGTTCTTTACATGCATGTTTTTGTGATTAGTTGCTGTTCCACAAGTAATTGGAAGTGGGGGATTTTTTTTTATTTATTTATCTTGTTGCATATATATTTTATTTGCATTTATACATTGAGTAAGTTGTAACATATCTGCTTATATAGGTGTGCAAGCAGATTTATAAACTTTGGATTAGGATTTACAGTGCTTGAGTTTTAAAGACTGTTCTTTGCTATACCAGTATCAAGATACAGATATATCAAGAAAGAAAATGGCACACAGTTGTTCCTAAGGCCAGATAGAATCCAGCTGCTCCATCAATCCCAGTATTGGCTCTAGAGGATTTTTTTTAATGTGAGAGTGTTAGTTCTGTTTCTCTAGTAGCCCAAAATGGAGAGCAGATCTCATGTGTAAACAGTTCTCCATTTTGCTGAAAAGAACTGTTTACACATGAGATCTGAACTGAAAAATGAAAAAGAATATATAGCATTAATGTCATACTAATAGCACTTTAAATATAAAACTTTATGTTTATTTTGTACCTTTATCATTTTAGCTTAACCTCCAACATTTTAGGGTGATTTCCATATAGGTTAGCTCAGCCAAAATCATTCTATACCAAAATACAATGTATTCAGGATTTATGTTCTACCTGTAGGAGTGTTTGCACGCTTTCCAAAGTGAATCCAAACCTTGTAACAGGATACATTTTCAGTCACTTAAAATTCAGCTTACAATGAGAGCACTGAAATTGAAACTGCAGTTGGTGTGAAATGTTGGAATTGACCTATCTACCATGTCATTTAAAACACCAGGGTGTGCTGGATGTATAACTATATGTGGGTTCATCCTGTTTGAAGTGTCACCCTCCAAAATAGCTGTGGGAAGGACCTTTTCAGATTGTCTCTGTGACTCTGCAAGTTTGACTGGGAGAGAGGGGAGAGGATGTCCAGAAACACCTACCTATAACCTTAGATGCTTAAATGTTCCCTCCTTTGGTGTAGCAGTGGAGGTCTGAAAGTGTTGTCTGAAAGATACTCTTCGGATGATGCAAACATGAAAAAGTTTTTTGTGGGGTTTTTTTTTGCCTAATTTATTTTCTCAAGTGCTTTGTGCTAAAAATAATGATAAAAAACATACTGTACTTTGTATTTGAATCCATGTTCACATCATTACTTGAGGTGCATTTTTGAAATTCTCGTGGTGCTTATTCAATAGCTGAGCCTTGCTTCAGCCAGAGACAATAGAAAATTAGTTCTTCTGGGCAGTAATACATCCTAACAGCTCATTATCTAGCGCTTGATACTTGATCTGAGCTAGGAGAGGACTGGAAAAGAGAAAGGGAAGGGTGGTTTCTCCAGAAGTCATTGTTCTGGCCAAATCCTGCTCTGACTGGTGTCATGGGAAAGAGGAGGATGCTGGTAGGGGCAGGCAGAGCCCGCGGGATGCGCTGGCAGCGGCTGGCAGGACAGCCCGGACCCCCACCCTGCCTGGCACAGGGCCAGGGCAGTAGTCAGTCAGAATTGCTATTTTGATGGCTCTGTTGTGATCATGGAGAGGCATGGAGGCCTCTGCCAGCCCTGGCAAGTGCCTGTTTGACACACCATAGCCATCTCAATCAGCTCCCACCAACGACAGCAAAGTTCCAAGCATGCAGTTGGCTTTGAGAACAGAATTGCCGCTCCTTGCCCAGAAATGAGGATCAGGAATATTTAACTGGGAAAAGAGCAAAACTCAACTGCATGTGCTGGAGAAAGGCTCCAGCCTTCACTGAGGTGAACCTAGTGCTTGTTGTATTTAGGTGCTTAATTCAAACATTGGAATGGCACTTGCTATCTAAAATGCCAGTGTCTCCAGCACTGCACAGTGCTCTGTTAAACCTCTCCGGGTTTTCTTCAGTTGTGTCTACATCATCTTTGTGGACATGAATGGTAAAAGTATCTTTGAAAAAGTAAGGAATTATTCTGAGTGGACTTTTTACAAAGGCTGAAAACCACTTTCTGTCATCTGAGTCCCCTCTCCCCACCCACCAAAACAAGCAAGCAAGCAAAGACCCTGATTTAGTGTGTCTGGATGATCCAGTGTCTGACATTTGTTGCTGGAATTTGCAGAGCCAGTACACTGTGCCACCCGTACCAACTCTCAGCTGAGAGAGTCCTGCTACAGCTTCTAGACTAAAGACTTGCATGGCTGCTGCTATTTGACTGTTTTGCATTTCATTGCCTCGATCGTTTACTTCCTGTTCTTTATATGAAGGAAGAATATTTCATTTTGAATGACTTGATATGTCTTTGGATCAGCAATGAGTATCAGCTGTAGGAACATTGTCCCTGCTGTGTGCATCCTTGGGCACAGAGGGAAGAAGTCTGACAAATTCATAAATGTGCTTTAGTGTTAACCCAAAATTCACATAATATTAATAACTCACTTTTTTATCAAGAAAACTGTCGCAGTATATGGGAATGCAAAGTTCTTAACATAAGAAGTGCTCTCATAAAACTGTTTCTATGAAATACAAACTGCAAGTCCCGCACGGGACAAAGTGTGAAGCTGAATTTTTATGAGAAATCCTTGGAATTACCATGAACTTTCAGTGACACTAGCAATGTTGGTTCCCACTGCAGTAAGCTATTTGCTCATAGTTATTCATTGTATGCTTAAATGTATGCTTTCTGGTCGCAAAAATAATTGGCAAGGATGTTTTGGGTTTGTTTTTCTTCATGGGAGGAGAAAGGAAGAGCTCATAATGTTCTTGATCAGAGGTCAAGATAGATCCTACTCATTAAAATGGCACACACAGCTTGTGCTGGTTTTAATCAGCTTTGTCCTTTTTTTATATTTAAAGGCACAGCAGAGAAGTCTTTAGATTTGAAAAGCGTTCTAACAACAAACGCTGTGCACCTGTTAAACCAAGATTCATTTAAAGTTCAGGGGAAAATCCTCTATAAATCTCACCATAGAATGAATTCACTCATGCAAAAGGCAGAATTTATCTTGGCTACAGTGGTGTGAATACAGAATAAACCCCAGAAATATAAAAGATAAGGCCCCAGATTTTCAGCAATGTAGCTGGGATGTTGTCTGTTCCAGAATGTCAAATGAATTAGCTTCCTGCAAACCATTTCTGAACTCTTTAAATTACTGACTTCATCTACTGGAAGAAGAAAAAGTGGTAGATGGGCATTGAAGAGGTGAGATCTTTGCTGTAGGATTAAGAGATATTCTCACTGATTTTGACAGGAAAACTGGCAGCAGAGGTGTTGAAGAAGTCTTTATGATCAGCTTTTCTTTCTGTCACTCTACAAAGGCTTCTCAACCTGCAGGCAGTAACCATAATCCCTTTTTGTCCATGTCTTTACTTTTGGCTGTGACATAGACAGCTTCCTTATTTGTGATGTGTTGTTTAAATGCAGTGTGAAAGTTACAAGAGAAATAACTTGCTGAAACTCTTTGTGACCCAGTATGTTTTTGGCTTCCCATAACAGGTAATTTTATGCGGTATCTGGCTCCAATATGGCATGCTATGTGAGTTGTGCCTAGTGGAATCCATCTCCCCTTTAAGGAGTAGTGGCATTGTCTCAGCATGAAAAATTGCAGGGGAAAAAAAAAAGCTGAACTAGCATTCTTTCCTTGCCTTTGTTTTGTTTCATTTTTTGATCTGCTGGGGGCAGCATAGATGAAGTGAGTCTTTTGGCAAGACCACTGGAGTGGGGAGTGGGGAAATGGCTTTGTGGGCCAGGACTGAGGGAATATTGCATGCTAGGGTGGGTGCAGTATTAAGAAGATGTTACTGAGTTATTTGGATAATAAAGCGGTGGTTTAGGTTAGACCAAGGTAGAACTGTGTAGGGTCTGAATGAAAGCCAGATGATGAAATTGGATATTATGTTAAAGAGCAACGAGCTAGCAAGAAGCCTTAGAAAAAGCATTGCCAGAGGAGAGAGGAAGAAAGCAGGGGTTTTGCTATGGTAGAACTAGTATTTAGTTATGGTAATAATATTGTATATTTGTATTGTGCCTTGCTGAAACCATGTGCTTCTCTATCAGCCAGATACTTAGACGCTTTGTCTTAGAGAACTGTGTGTTACCAAGTTTTGAGGGAGGTTTTTTCGTATTCAGACTTCTGAAGCCTAGTTCAGATATTTTTCAGTGGGGGGAACATTCAGTCTGCTTTCCAAGCGTGAGAAGGCAGAGTAAAACCATTGGCACATGTGCTACAGGAATGGCTCAGCTCAGTGCCCAGAGGGCAATGTTCCCCAGCAGAGCATCCTGTTTTCCAGGAGCGTGGCAGTGTCCAAGCGGAGCTCAGTGAGGCAGCTCTCTGGATAGGTACTGCAAACACTGCCCAAGTCATGCAGTGTTACACCCTGGAGCAGGCCATAGGTTAGATGCAAAGGCGCTTAATTTCTTTTTTTTTTTTTCTTTAAGAAAAGTAAATATTNAAAAGGCAAGCAATTAACTAAGTCTATCTTGATCAAAGTGCGCTGCTGTGCCCTTCCCCCCGGCGCACTGCGGGTCCCCGGGAGCGGTGCCCAAACCCCGGGCAGTGCCGGCTCGGGTTGCAGCTCGTACACCTGACACGGAGCCCAGCGCCGCCTGCTCCGCCTGGGAACGGCCTCGCAAAGCCACCGCGCTCAGCCCTGCGCCACTTAATTAAAATACCTCGTCCAGGGGCTGTTTATAATGGCAGCGCCAACCTGCGCGTTGTGCCTCTTGTTTTCCCTCTTGTTTTATTTCCCCCCTCTCTGATGTGTTGCACGCAGTCAGTGAGGCACCGCATGGGTTGCTGCTCTTAAGACACTGACAACTGAGGAAATTAAATTCTGAGGCAGAATCAGTTAAAAGCATGACTAAATCAGTGTTGTTTTTCTATAACAACTGAAACAACATAATTATTTTAAGGTTGAATTTTTATTGCTAATGAATTTTTTTCAAGGCAATAAATTTTCTTGCATTTTCCCTCTACCAAGATCCTTTTAAATACATTTTGGGATTTCTAATTTTTAGTTTTTTGAAGAAAGTAGAAGCAGTTGAGTTCAGTAGGACGCTTTTAGATAAAAGTAGTGATAGACTGCAGTTTCAGCTTCATATGAAGGCGTACAGCACCATTAGTATTACTATTTTGTGCAAGAAGAAATAGATATTTATATGGTTATCCTTATGAAAAAGCTCATATTTGTAAAATCTGTAGTGACATCTGAACTTTAAAAAATTAAGATAATGGAGCATTTGCTTATAGTGGTTAAGGAACTGTTTTGAGTGTACTAGACCAAATCTTGCATTTTTGTTCGGGTAAGCCAATGAAAAGAAAACCATAAGGATGGTGTCGTCTCATGGATGCTTACACGTAGAGTTTGGTCTCTTCTGTCTCTCTCTGTCACTGAGTCTACCTTTAACTGAAGTACAGGCAAACATTTATTCAGAATTGGATCCTACCATAGAAAATTCCTAGAAAAATTAAAAGGGCACCCCTTAATGCCTTTAGGAAGACCTAAGGAAATGCTTAATAGTACTGACTGCAGCTTCTCCCCACTGTGCATCTCTTGTGTTGCACATCATATTCCATATTAAGTTTTAAAGAGCACTGATTGTTGCTTTATGAAAGCATGCTCCTTATCATCACTAAGAGGAGTTGTGTCCCTAAGAGATGCTGTACAGTTTCAAATGATGTTTTCTTCAAGACGACAAAATCTTATTTGGGTGGAAATCACCCACTCTTAAGGGGGCTCACAAGGGGCGGGGTGATTATAAAGGCAGAAATTGTTGGTATCAGTGTTTAGAATTGTATGTTTTGTCATCCTAGGAGCGCATATGTGTATTTACAATAGGGTTTTCTGTTTCATTTGCTTTTAAAAAACCCCACTGAGCTAAAAGGTTTGAAAGGAACAGCTTGAGGAATTTTTTCCATCAAGATACAATCAAGGGCAGGAAATCGTAGAAGCAGAGTTGTGGTTTTGCCTCCATTTTTTTATTAGTTAATTAAACTATAACAACTCTTAACTTCATTTTAGGTTAACTGTTCCTAGAGTTCAGAAATATTTTAAGAGGTCAATAATGCTTTCTTTGGCTCTCGCTCATTGGGAGTGGGATGAGGAGCTGCAGTCAGCAGGGCAGAGTTTTCCAGATGTGCTGCAGGGCCTGTGCGTGCGCTCATGTCGACGGTTGTGGCTGGTGGGAAACCGTCCCTCTTTCCTCATCTGCACACCATCCTGGACAGATGGGAGCCAGGGGAAAGAAACGTGGACAGCCTGACATCTGTCCTGACCAAAGCTCAGGATCCCTGGCTGCTGGCAGCTACCAGTTGCCACGTGTTGTTACTCAGTGCTGAGGCTGACTGGGAATGCTGGGGAAGGGGGAGTCCAAAGAGGCGGTAAGTGTGGAGTTTCAGCAGAAGCAGAAACACCCCCAAAACCCCATTGTACTTTACAGTATGAGTTTTTCCTGTGAATTCTGAATGTTTTAAAGTGCCACGAGGCATCTGTCTGCATTTTCTCCTCGGCGGGTAGAGCTGCTCAGAGCCGTGCTCTGAAAGGGCACATGAGGGAAGAGCCGTGCAAGTGTCACATAACTGTCTTTAATAGCAGGAGCTATTCCAGCACTTGGAGCCAAACTGTCTTTCAGCAGAAAGGATAAAATTTAGCAGAGCTGGGAAAGGGAAAGAAGAAAGGGGAGGGGAAACACAGCACCATCTCCTGCTGACACCACAGAAGTTTCCCTCCGCTTTCCCTCTCTCTCCCTCTGTGCATATATTTTCTTTTTAATCAGCTGCGGCTCTTCCCTCCCCTGCTTTTCTTTTTTCAACTGTATTTTTACAGTTGGAATTCTGCTTTTCTAATTTCTCTTGTTTCACATTTAACTTCTTCAGAGGATTTCGTTAATAGTTATTGCAATTAAAAATAATAAATAAACTCAGCACCAGCTGCTCAGATGGCTGTCTTAGCATATCTGGAACATAATGCGGTCTGTTCAGGGCAGCCACACAATGCAATTTATACCCACACCTGAGGGAATGAATTTCACAACTATAATTGCTACAATATAATTCTTATTAATGTTGTGCTATAATTCCTATTAATTCCAAAGGGCTAGTAAATGCATTAGGACTTGTCAACATATTATTTTACACTGTTTATGATCTGTAGAATTACACTCTTCAGTATTGTATTGCATAAAGAAATGCCTTAAAATTAGCTTTAATTGGAGGAGGGGAGGGAGCACATTTTCTGTTAGGGCACTGGGAAAGACGGAAGGATCCTGGTGTTTGAGAAGCAATGAAACTGCATTTTAAAATCAGTCCTTTGAACTTTCTGTGCCATGCAGTTAACAGTTTATGAAGATATATTAATAATGTCTGTCCTGGTTATTAGAAAAAGAACCACTGGTGCCTTTATGAAGGAATAAATAACTACAAGAAAGATAGGGTTATAAAATTTTAAAAAACTGTCTTCCAGAAAAGACAAAAGTGGGGAAATTACAAGTCATTGTAGCTGATGTAATAAATGCAGAATTGGTTATCTTGCTGTGCTCTTATTTATTCTTGTTTTATCTGACTGCCCTGCTTTTCTAGGTAGTGAATATGATGAAGAGGAAGTAGACTATGAAGAATCAGACAGTGATGAGTCCTGGACTACAGAAAGTGCTATCAGCTCTGAAGCTATCCTTAGTTCAATGTGCATGAATGGAGGGGATGAGAAACCTTTTGCCTGTCCTGTTCCTGGATGTAAAAAAAGATATAAGGTAAGTAGTAGTGCAGACCTACCTCATTTGCTGCTGGTGTAGGTGGTGGGGGGAAGCCTCTAAAATCAGTTTGCCCTCTTCTCATTTAATAGATTTTTCACAATTATTTTTGTGATATTTTAGCAGAATATTTTATTCACTAGTTTCCTCTCAGGCACAGCCAAGTTCATCAGTTTTACAAGGGATGTCTGTCAAGAGAGATTACATATAGCAACTCTTTTGCTTTACACATTTTAATGACCTTTCTGTTATTTAGACAAATTAACTGCAGAATGCAGGAGGTACTACAAGCAAAATAATCTCTTGGGTCCCTTTCAGAAACATGAAATAAAAAGCTTCTGTCCATCTGTGCCAGAAACAATTCCTTCTGCTTAACTGCTAGAGATACTGCCTGCTCTTTAGTGGGACAGTGCCCAGGGTGCATTTTCTGTTAAAGATAATATGTGGAATGTAGAGGTTAACATCATGCAAGTCAGAATTCACCTTGGGAAGGCAGAGCCTTGCAGAAATTCTGGCATCATTCTGTCCTGGGTCTGAGTTCCCATGACACATCTGCACAGCTGTCAGTGACCCCGCATGCAGGGCTTGCATCTCTTTGCATGACATCCTGGGAAACAATTCCCTTTAATTGCTCTCCATCATAAGAAATGTTTTGTCTTTTTATGTGAGTGAAGCATTTCTAAACTGGAACCTTGAGCTGGCCAATGTAGAACATGCCAGGAGGTTACAGGAGTGTTGCTTCACGTGCATCAGTGCAGAGACAGACGAAGTTGTGTTGAGCATCTTGCACTTCAGTATGGCATTCGCTAACCACTGACATTTGGGAATGGAGGTAGTGTGTTGGCAGCAGTTCCTCTAAGTTGTTTTCTAAAGTTTTTGCATGAACTACTGGAAAATCTGACCTTACACCCTAGAAAAAACATGGTGGCTGGGTTGGTTGTATTTTATGGCTTGTCTTTTAAATAACAGATAAGTAGGGACTTAGAAGAGAGCAGAAATATGAAATAGAGACAATAGCAGTTGAGGTAAAACAGTTGTGGCAAGAAAGGAGAACCTGTGCATGAAACCATGTAGTGGATGAAAACCTGTTCCAGTCATGCTGCAACAGCTCCCACAGCAGCAAATCACAAGACTCAGGTTCCCGTAGGGACCCCTTATCCCTGACAGCACTATTTCATAAAACAAGGACAAGGAAAGCAGTGTGCTCATTTCTTGGGGACATACAAGTCTTTTTGCTGAGATTATCATGAACTATGTAGTGTTTATTCTCCATTTACAGGAAAAACTGAACACTATCTCCAGGGCCAGGGCAGAGGGAAAGATGGTTTTGGACTGCTTGCAAGTATTACTTTGCAGATAAACTCACATTATTGAAGATCAATACTTTCCTTGCATGTGTGGTAGGAGCTGTGCCAGACAGAGGGTATGGTATAAAAAGCTAAATCCCTAGCTCAGGAAGCAAACAAGCCATGGTGATTGTTAGAAGTCGTGTGCCCAGAGGGCATCTATGCATTGCAGAAAACATTCACTTAATGGCAAAGTCTGGAAGGGGAACCCTGTAATTTGCTATATCCTGTCTGTTCTCTGTTTGACTGCCAGCCCTCCGTCTTTTTATTGCCCAAATGAGCAAGCTGTTGGTGCCTGCTTCTGCTATCTCACTAACTTCATCTCAAATACATGAGGACTGTCTATAAGGGATATCTTGTACACCATTAATGATAGAGCAGCCAGGTGGGGGAACAAATTAATGAATAGAGGGGCTGGCAGGGAACAGCAGCAAATAAAAAGTACCTTATTCTCCTAAGAGACTCACCTCTGTTTAGTCCTGATAGAAAAGCACATTTCCTTAAACTCTGCCTCACCTCATTTCTCTTTTCTGTTTCCTCCCTTTTTTATTTTCAGCCTATTTTTTTTTCTTTTTGCATTTTTATCTTTGTTTCCTTCCTTTTAGCTTTGTGCCAGCTGTGTTTCTTGTTTCCTCTTTATCTTCCTTCTGCTTAACCCGCTTGTCTGACGAATTATTTGCAGAGTCTGGGTAGGGAGTCCTGTGATCAAAGCACTGGGATTTTCTGGTGGGTACTGGATAATCACAGTCAGGACTGTAAAACAATTATACTGCTCCAAACAGGAACACAGACATGCACATACAGTAATTACCAGGCTCACTTTACGGCTGAGAAAGGATGCATTCCTTTAGGGAGCAAGGAGGAAAGGAGGATATACACAGTTTTCTTTTGTCTGGCCTTAGGTGACGTAAGTTTGAAAAGTAGAATGGTATTTTTAGAGATTTTATTTGTGTTACAGTACTGCTTAAAGGACCCAGTAGGGATGGGGCACCTTTTTGCAAACAATGTTCAAGGATAAGAGATGGCCTCTGCACTGAAAAGTCATTATGGAAAGGTAAATAAGACAAGAATGAGTACAACAAATACTCCAAAGGAACGGGCTGGGGCGGACAATGGAAACTGTAAGGAGAACATGTTTATACACAAGCCCAGATGTGTATCAGAAGCCCCTGCTGGCCTCCTGCCCAGCTGCTGTCTCCTGGCGCTTTCCCATAAGCAGTGCAAATAGTCATAAACATTTCCTTGTTCTTCAGAAACTTTATATTTAAAATTTTTTTGCTTGTAACATGTATTGGTACTCTATATAGTATGGCAGAGATTTTCTTGAGAAGCCACAGATGCTGGGAGAAATATTTTTCTTTAAATTACATGTGGGATAGTCAGAAACATCTAAATAAACCTGAATTACACTGACTTCTAGACGCTTTAATCATAAGTCTTTGAACTAATTTCTGAAGCTTGCTTCTCTAATTATGCTTATTGAGGTAGAGAAGAAGTTATAATTACATTATAGTTTTCCATTTATGATTTTTTTTTTCTTCCTGTGATTTATCTTTGAAGGCTGAAATTTGATTTTTAGAACATCATCTGGTGATTCCAAGCAACCCAAAGATATCATCCTTGTTTCTGCAGAGTTCACCCTCACCAGACTTTGGATTCACATCCAAATTTAGATGCTCTGTCCAGAAGTGTATGGATATTGAGTAGTTAATGTGCTTTGCAAAATACCACCTTGTAGGAGCTAAAATGGGGATTTATGAAGGTGTTGCTTAGTCTTCCTTTTATTCGATACCCCTGAGTGGTCTCTAGCTCTGGAGAAGGACTTTGAAAATGTGTTTAAGATGTAGATAAACTTACTCAGGCAATATCCAAAGAGCAAATGAAATTTGAGACATAGCAGATACAACAAAGCCCACAAATAATGCATATATGCTAGTATAGAGAAAACCCTAGAGTATTTGTCCTAAATTTTCTAGTTTATGCAAAATTAGTAATAAAAAGAATAATAGATTTCAGTGCATACAAAATGTAGCTTATATCCATGACTTTTTCTTTGGCCTTGGGCAAGAGGAGAAGCGGCACCTTCCAAGGCTGCTGAGTCATTGGGCTTGTCTGTCTGGCAGGTGAAAGAATGAGGGTCCTGTCAGATGGCACAAACCCCCAGGAAGGCAGACCTACAAGTGATGAAACTCAGCAGAGCTTAGGGAAGTCTCCTCCTATTAAAGTGAGAGGGAAACAAGGGAATTTACTTGAAAGATAGGAGCAAGCCAGAGCTTGCAAGTTGAACAGAGGAACTGGACCCACAAAGAAAACTTCGAGAGGATGAACCAAGAGTACAAAAACATGTATGAATGTCCAAGGCTGAAACAAGAAATCCCTCAAATCATCCTTCTGAGATGTTTTCTCCTACTTGAAGTGGGGCTGGCAAGTTCTCTGCAGTGTAGCACCTTTGTGAGCTCTGCCGTGCAAAAGGGGCCCTGCCTAACAAAAGCCTTTGTGTCCTTGCAAACCAGGTAGTGCCAGTCTAAACTTCTCTATCGCCTCCTGATCTGGTCCCAGGTTAATAATTGTTTCCTCCTGTTTAAGATTTTTAGAGTGCCCTTCTCTATGGCCATCTTCTTCCTCAATCATCTGTGAGAGTAAATAGTGAGCAACCTAAGTAACCAGAGCAATAAAAGTGATGTATGAGTTTGGCCGTGGCTTTTGCTGTACCTCAGCAAACTCAGCCCTGACGTACAACAAAGCGTTTACATTGCAGCAGTGGAAAAAGTGCCAAAGAGTCACTGTAATTCTAACAACAGTTTCCTTTTAGACAGAAGTACAGGTCAAATTTCACCTTTAAAAAGCTCCTCATGCTCTGCATGGTTACTGTTTTTCAAACCTTCCACGGGCAAATTCATCCCTTTAGGTTTCTGCTTTAGCATCTCCTTAAATTTTTCTGTCTGAAAATACTTTTTTCCCCCTTCACCAAAGAATGGAGTGTACTAGGGCTGGTGGATCGTTAAAAAATCTGGCAGGGAATGGTGAGGGTGTTTGTGATTGTAGATTTATGGCATCTGTAGCAATTGATAGTAGCTCAAAAGTATCTAGAAGGGATTTCTTAGAAAAATTAAAAGTTTAAACAGGAACAGGTTGTTGTTAGGAAAATATTGTTATTTTAGGTAATAGGGCTTGTTTTGAAAATTTCACTGCAGTAGCAAAAGTTTAGCAGGTCACCCCCAGATTTTCTCCTCTTCTGAAGGCACAGGTCCTTAAAGGTACACAGATGCTGACAGATGCCTTATGAAGTCCTCCTGCCACCCAGTGACAATCCTGGCCCCTTCACCCCAATGGCCCTTTGGGTGCTAGAGGTTGAAACTATGTGCAAGATAATCTAAAAGCTGCCCCAGGATCTCAGGTTACTTGCAGGGAATTCACTTGACTGCTCTTGAGGCTGATGTGTAGCCTTGATGTGCTCTTGGAGCTGTGGTGCTACAGCTTTCTGCCTTCCCTGAGTGCTCTGCACCCAGACAAACCCTGCCCTGATGGCTCATGTTCCTGTGTCTGGTTAGTGTTGGAGATGGGGGATTCTCAGCTCCCACATCTCAGGAAACAGCTGTGCAGGGGTTTTCCAGCATTTTTAACTGTGTAAAGGACAGTTCAGAGGCTGGATTTGCAACTTCAGGTGAGGATTCACTGCATGGATGCTCTGGAGGAGCATGAATCTACAGGCAGAGCACTTGCTTGCAGTCTTGCGCCTCTTTTCCAGGGTGGATATTTGCGACTTTTTCTGTGAGTTCCAAGCTGGAGCTTCCACTTACTGTAAGCTGCACACTGATAAAACTTGTTGTATAAAGAGCCAAGGGGACTTTCTGTTATGTGTAACACCAGGCAATGGTTCAGCAAAGACAAAATCCCCAAGACTTAATTTAGTGGGTTAATATCCAGGCTGTTAGTTGATTTTAACTTTTTAGCTTTTTCTTTTCTTATGGGCTTTATCTTTTTTTTAATCTTTAAAAAAATACTCGGATGCATATCTGGAATCTTTAGAGACAACATAGGAGAGCCTTGGAACTGTCTCTTTTTGTCACAAATGCTATCTTCTTTAGTTTCATCCTAGGAAAAGCTCAACTAAAAGACAGTATGCTTTTGCTTATTCATCCAAAAATCCAAGCTCTTTTAGTGGGAGCAGATGAGAGAGACTCCAGTATACTCCACAGAACGGTATCACAACAGCTGCTGAGATCACAACAGCTTCTTCCATTTTTGCCAGAAATATGTGAAAAGGAAGACAGGGGAATTATTTTGATTTATGTTTAGTAAGGTTTTTGGTTGACAGAAGTTTGGACTGTTTTCTGCCCTTGCCAGTGTAACAGGGTGTGTGTTGTGTTGCTGTGTTTTGCACTAGTGGAATCAGCTCTCCAGTTTTAGCTGTGGAGTATTCCCAAACAATAGCTATTTTGAAGACAGCTTCTCTGGATTATTTTTTAAGTGTCCTGTGTAACTTTTTTGAGTTAAGCATTCCCTGCAGTTATTTCTTTGGAGGCAATGTGTAAACGATCAGAATTTGCTGGAGTTTAAAGACATATCTCGAAACAATGACACAAAACAGAACAGACCCACCATGGGGGAGTCTCAGCTCTTTAAAGAGGTGTGACCCAAGTCTTCATGCCAATTCTTTGTTTGCTTGTGAATGAACCTCTGAATCAGATTTGTCAGTGCTATATGAAAAAGATGTCAGGACACAAAGAGCAACCATGTGTGGGTCCATTAAATGGTATTCTTTGGGAAGTGACATATATTGGGAGATAAAAAATCAGGATTAGCCAGGTAGGTGAGTTTTGAGAACCACACAAATGACCGTCTTTGTCCCACCTGATACCTTGTGAGTGCAGCCCATGTGTAATACCCAGTGGGAGCTCCTGACAGTTTATAGGATTTTGATCATAACGTTGATCCATTTTCAGGTTTTACCTGGAAGCAGAGCCCATGTCAGCTCACCTGAGAACTGACATTTTCCCTTCTCCCTCACAGAATGTGAACGGCATCAAGTACCACGCCAAGAACGGCCACAGAACACAAATCCGCGTACGCAAACCATTCAAATGTCGCTGTGGAAAGAGTTACAAGACAGCTCAGGGCCTGCGGCACCACACAATCAATTTCCATCCCCCCGTGTCTGCTGAGATCATCAGGAAGATGCAGCAATAACATGCTGGTCACAAATGTGCCAAGAAATCCTCACCAGCAGTTGCTGATTTTGAGAACAGCCACCTTTTTCAGGGGAAGCACTCAGCAACCCTTTAAAAAAATTAAATGCATGCTTTAAAATTTTCTGTAATTTTGGAATGATGTATCTTTGTAGAGTTAATGATTTTGTACATTTGCACATGTTATCATCATACCCATTTTCATTACTTTGAGATAAGGTGCTATAAAAGCTATAGGTTCTTCAGAACATTTTTCTCCAAAAAAACAAAAAAAAAGAACTAGGGGGACGTTGCGTATTTAGTTGTACTGATGTGTGGGACAGGAGCGTGAGGAGGAGAGCTTGGCACTGACATCCTTTCAAGATTGTAACGTGATGAAGACTTTCGATGCATCTGTCAATGTGTGTGCAAAACCAAAACAGTACCGCCCTCGTCAAACTATAGTTAACATGCCTTACATAACGGAGTTATCAGTGGAGTAGCAAGTCTTTTAGGTAATGGAAATATAAATAAGAAAGAATGTTTAACATAATATGCTAAAAATATTTTCATACTTAAATAACATACATAAAAAGGTGTGCTTGCTGTATTTTATATTATCTTGCAAATCTTTCTTTTTTCCTCCCTCTTGAAATGCTGAAAACCTTGCCATTCGAACTAGTAAACAATCACTTTAGTGTTAGCAATTACCATTTTTTTCTCTGTACAAGGTGTCATGTTATGTTCATGCCCATCAACCTTTTGAGGACCAATATCCCAGTCCAACTAAATATTTACCCCTGAACTATCTGTTAGAAAGACACTTGGAAATACTTAAGTGCAAATTTATGTGTGTGTGAGAAACAATTATCTTCATCTCAGATGAAGTTTTGAAGCACTTTGTAGTTCTCTATTGCCAACAGATTTAATGTTTTATGTGTTGCCAATTCTTGCAACTACTGTACGAGCATGTGCTGCGGTTGCAAATAAAAATGAGAAATTCAGCGCGTGGTTTAAGGAGGTCCGTTAGTTGTGCTAAGGGAGTTCTAATGCCTCTCCTTCACATTCATTGTGTTTTGAGATTTTCTTTGTGCATTTTTTTTGCTTCTCATTGTAGGTCACCGCATTCCATTTGGAAGTGTCTGTTTAGCTTTACAATTAATTTTGCTAAAATATGACATTTGAGCCTTACTGAAGATTAAGTGCTTCTTGCAGCAGGTGGTCAGAGACTGACTTAAAAGCCAACATGAGAGCGCTTCGTGTCTGGACCATACCTGAACATTTGTTGCTTGCCATCCTGCCTTGAGCATTCTTCTCACAAGTGCTATTCCTGGAGTTCAGCTGGCTGGGAGCAGAGGTGGGCACCCTCCACCAGCCCTGGCCTGAACACTCCTTTGCCTGGCAAGGGTGCAGGAGGAACTCCCAGTGTTAACGCAGTCATTGCCTTGGCTTGGTTCTTTTAAGTGCAAAAAGAAAGCTCCCATAAAGGAGGAATGAGCTTTCCCTGTATTTTTTCCAAAGCTTTAAAGGAAAACTTTGTAAGGATGACAATTACCTTTTCTCCAGCGGAGTAAAAGTCTCATTAAAACACATAAGAATCATCCTAATGAGTGTTTAGAACAGCCGAAGTGAAGCGAAACATCCCTCTCTCAGATTCCAGAGAGGTGACCGTGACAGCCGGGTTTAAAGGATGATCCAGACATGAGAGTTACTGGTACACATAAGGCCCCAAGCGGCCACTTCCCACCTTCTGCAGCTTTGGCAACAGATCTGGCCAACAAACACGTTTTGGCTCTGCTCCTAGTGCAAGAACTACAGGCTGGGTGAGTTCGTTCAACAGCTAAACAGTTGTAAAACGTCATTGTTGCATGTAAATTCCTTTCAACTACAAAACTGAAATTCCAGTTTCTATTTACCTATTCATTGTGACAGTATTATTAAACAGGTAAAGATGGGACTATTTTGTTATACTGTGTATAGTGAATGTATTGTACTGTGTCTGTGAAAAGTGTGCTTTAAATTATATTTTCATATGTTTTGTTGGGGACAAAGTACTTTAAGTTTGAAAGTGACAGAGGTTTGTTTTAGAACTGAAGGCAACTTAAAGAATTCCTGTCAGGAAAGCTGCTTATAAATGTAAATCAAATCACATTTAAAATAAACTGCCTCTGACCTAAAAAGACTGCTCTTTTCTCATTCCTAACCTAGAGTTAAGTTCTTGGGCTTTATTTATTTTACTTTGGTATCATCAAATTCTTGGAGTCTGTTCCAACTGTTTTCATGTGCTGCTGAGTTACAGTAAGAAAAAAAAAATCCACGCTTTACCTCAGGCCAGCTCTTGATATTAAGCTCCCAGTTACAAAAATCTTTAGACTGCAAATGGCACATGAGCACTGACGAGTTACTGCTGCCCAGGACACTGCAATTCATCCACATCATCCAGTTTTTAGTTACGTCTGTTATTAACTGGATATTGCGTATGTTCAGGAGGGAACTGCACTCAACAGAAGCTACTCCAAGCCTTAATTCTAGAGTCTCCCTCTCAAAGAAAAAACATAAAGGTGAGGTGCAACCCCCTGTCATACAATGCTGAGTCATCATTTACTCCTAAGTAGAGTCTACACTCTGTTTAATTTCAAAATGAGCAACAGGAAAAACAGACCACTGACTCCATGAATAATTCTGCTTTTAATGTAACAAGACTATTGTACAACAAGTGGGAAGCAAATTTACTTAATACAGTTAAAGTAAATATAAAATGTTTAGATATACACACGTGTTTTTACTTATTGGAAAGAAATACATAAAGTTAAAACACAAAAGGTTTTAAAAGCCAGAAGGAACACAATCCACTGTTGTGAAAATAGAACAATATTTTCTACTGAATAAAACTGCAACATAATGGCAATGATTTTTTAAACAATTACTTTTAGGCATTTAAGCACAGCTGTCTCTTTCAACTCAAAACCACTGCCTTAAAGTATAACGTATCTCATTTAATGTTATCCCTTAAGGCAAACATTCTACATGTGAAACTAAAGTATTTGCCATTCCTCTTGTTGCAAGCCTGGAATCTCATAGTACATGCATCTACATCTCAGAAATGTACTAGAAAACTATATTTTCATAGGGTAAGTAATGTAGCTTTCCAATTTAAGTGTTACTCAGAGAAAAACTATGTGGATTTGCTAGGAGAAACACCTGCTTATTACATTTTTAATTGTGCCCCAGTTATCAAGGTTAAGAGAAACCACAGATGTTTTGGTGACCTTTTTTAAATGTAGCTGAAGAACACCATGAAACTGGTCTCATTTTTTCTGAGGCTCAGTCATTCCTGTGTCCTTAGGCATTCCACTAAGTAGGGGAAGAAATTCCACTAAGTAGGGGAATAAATAGCTACATACACAACAAGGTGGGGGGTTGTGGGTCTCCTTAGTAAAGTGTTAGGCAGAGAGAACGTAACCCCATAGCAGCTTACAGCCATGGCTCCCATTAGAGTACATGAGCTTTTAATCAGAAGTTTGCATTGTTACAGAAAGCTGCACTGCTTTTGTTTTGGAGGTGGACTACTCAAAGTGCTGGGGTTTTAAGCTACACTGCAAAACAAAGTATTTAGTCAAAATTTAATACGTTCTGATCAAAGTGCGTCTGGACGTGCCTCTCAAAGCCTTGCTGGTCGTAGTCGGGTGGAAACTGCTCACTGCACATGGGACAAACCTTCCAGTGGCTCTCAACGTGCTCCTCAAACTTGCTCTGGTCGTAGTTTGGGGGAAACATCACATCGCAGAGAGGGCATTTCTTGTGCACATCGAAACTTCACGGGGAGGCAGTGAAAGCAAAAAGGGAACAGTTAATTTCTATTTATTCTGTAAATGCAAACTAAAAGCAGGATCCTGCTGCCACTGATGTTCAGAACTTTACTAACTTAAATTTGAGTGGACTTTGTATCCAAATATCATCCAGTTCATTTAAATGTTTTTGCCAAAAGCACTCAATACAGTCAGAGTAATTTTACACACAAATTCCAAAATAACCTGGCATTTTAAAGGCAACATAATTTTGACCATACTCCAGCTACCACTGAATACAAATCTATTGAATGCCTTAATGACCAAACAGTTTCATGGGAAACCACTCTCTCTGCTCATAAATGCTTGCTCTTAGCAAACATAACACTTTATAAAAGCTCTAAACTTAGGTTCACAATTAGGTTGGCAAGAGAGGGGAAAAAATAAAAGTTATTCATTGATTTACTTTAAAAAAAAAGTCAAAATTCCATCAAATGTATAGCATGAACAGTCTGCCCAGTCTCATGGCATATTCTCTGCCAGTTAACTGTAAACCAAACATTCATTGAAAATGATCAGTAGCTTTTCACCTCCACCCCCACCCTTGAGCAGTCAGAAACCTCTCCATGCCCTGAAAGACCAATAAAAGATAACATCTACCTGGAATCAAAGCAGAAGCCTGTGCCCCGCTCACGCAAGAGAAGACTTGGAGGATCAGGAGCAGAAGGTACAGTGTTGTCATCATCCTATTGAAAAGAGAAAGTATTTTAAAGAATAACCCCTACAAACATCTTTTTTTTTTCTCCTCATTATGCATTTTCATTATCAAACACAAACCCCAGATGAAATTTACCTTCACTCTGTAATTTCTGCAGCACAAGTTTAACTTTTGTACATCTTGGCTCCATTATGCAGTTCAGTAATAGAGCACAAAACAGAGTCATTACAAGGTGGAAATACAGGTACATTCAAAGATTTTTGAAACTCCAACTCCTACCTCCTTTTCGTATCTCAAAGATGCCTTAAAAGTAAGAGCTAGGAATTATTCAGCTCATCCACAAAAAACGATGTGTGAAGAAGCACATATAACAGCACACATGCGGTGTTTTATACAGATAACTCATATGCAAACATATTTCAGTTTTAGGCTAACGTACTCTTCCTTTATGAAGGGTTAATGGAAAGAGGGAAGGATGGGAAAATTTCCTCAATATTCTTCTTCTGACTACACCTGTTTAGTTTCAACCATTTAACATTTCCACTAAGCAGGCGATGGGGCCTGCTATGACAAGATGCTGGCAACAAACAATCTTGCAGTCTGTTTGCTTTGCACCTGCAGTGAAAAGGGCGTTTGAGTTTTAAAACATCAGCTGTTCTTTTTGTCATGAAGGAGACAGGATGGATGTACTAAGAAAGAAAAACTATTTTGTTTAAAGTACTCTCATGCAACACTGCTACAGCTTGTACAAAAACACGACAAATTTGCTGAATACCAGACTGAAGTACACCAGGACTTAACCAAGAAAATACATGTGCATGTTCCATCAGTAAAACAGTTCCACTACAAACACTGGCCAAATTAACACTTAAGTCTTAGTTAATTTCTTCAGTATAACCCCTTTTCCCTCCTCCGCTTTTTTTTAAAAGGCATTTGGCTTACTACTGGTCACTTGGTAAGATAAAATTGTTCACAGCTTTTGCTCTCTCTTTCAGCTTCTGGCAAGTGTAGTACCCTACCACATACAACTGTAACATTCCTCCCTGTTCCTTTTTGAGAAACATCTGAAAAAGAAGACGATGCTTTACTTTGCACAGGCACACCTGCACTGTCCGACACGGCTGCCCTGCAAGAACTCTCTTCCACAAAAGGCAAGCACATGTAAAAGCATTTGGAATGTCCTTAGGCTACAGCTTTCTCGTGGCCCAGTTCCCTTAATTGTGAAATTCATACTGTGTGTTCCTTACAGCAGCTTCTGACCCGGGCCCTGTACAAGAATGTCAATACTAAGAATGTACTGATATTACCCTGCTAGGATATAGAACGTCTGTCTCTTCAGTGTACTTTTGCTCTTGGCCAAGTCACAGGGATCAGTTCTTAACCTTTTGGGATGCCTAACCCACGCAAGAAGAATGCAAATGTCTCTGTGTTGAGCTGACCTCACAGAGATGTTACAGAGATTATACTGTGTAACCACGGCATGGTCAAACAGGAACCATGAGAACTTTATCTTAGTCTGAGAGGACTTCCCAGCCATTCTAATTACAAGTTACAGTAAACACTATACAGTGACCAAGAAGTAAAAATTCTCACGCAGTGCTTTGGAATAACTCAGAACCTCTGGAAAACAGAGAAGGTGTCATTGTACTGGGCTCCAACAGCTGTCTATTTCTGATGGACAATACTCCTCAGTGTTCCAAGTAAAACAGAGCACCTTATGGGGGAGGACAGATCATCATGGTTCACATGGTTCTCATCTTGGTTCACAGTCATTTAGTGCCCAGTATCATCCAACAATCCATTCTTTATTCTTATAAACAAGGTTACATGTGCTTTTCAACCTGGCATTTAAGCACTCATCCCTCTCCTCTGAGAAGAAGAACCATCCCTGACAGCTCAAAAGACAAGATGAGGTGGTTTTTGAAGCTGCTTTACAGAGATCACTACAACAATTGCTGGGACACCAGGCCTCATTGCCTCAGTGGCTCTTGCCTATATTATATGTTAAGCAAAGGCATCAGCTTATTTCGATACCATGTGGTTGAGTCATGCAAGTTGTTTTGATGAAAGCCCACACTCCATATTTTGAGAAAGAAACAGTTTAATCTGCTCTTTATGTAGATCCAAAGCCACCTTTCTTGCAGTCTAGACTGATGACGGAGGACATGGGCATGGCTGCTCATTCTTAGTCAGAGAGCTCTACAGTGCCCTAAGTGACATAACACAGGGGGTACACGGTTTCAGGTCCTTAGGAAAAAGATTGATACCATGGACCCACATGCTGGCACCATGGTCCTGCAGCAGGACAAGTGCCAGGCCCCCTGAACTCAGAAGTCTGAATGAATTATGAAGGATGTCTTTAACATCATTACTTTATTTTTACAGGACTGTACCTCTGGCTCTTTAAAAAACTGCCAAAATGAGTTCCACAGATTAAGTGAATCATAAAGATAAATACAGTATTACACATTAAAGCATGGTAAAAAAGGGGGTTTGCCACAGGGGAAAAAGGGAAAGCCAGACATGAAACTGTCAGTAGTAAGTGCAACTGCATTAGTTTTACTGAAACCAACCAATTCTCTCTCAAGTACTGCTTTTATAATTACAACTGTAAGCAGTTCCAAGATTGTCAAACAGAAATTAGAAAGCTGTGTGACACAGTACAAAACCCCATCCCCAAGCACTACAGATCATTTTAACATGCAGAAGTAAAAATCAATGCCCATCCTAGGCCTTAAACAACCTAAGAATAAACAGCTGACATGCAGTGCAGGTACACTAGGAAGAAGGGCACATAGATTTTATTTTTGTGATTCAGCTCTGCTGTGGGAGTGAAATCAAACTCACTCCCTCTAGGCCTCTCAACCTCCCTGGAAGCAGTCTGCTCTCCCAAAAGACACCTGGATACTAACTGCAACTTTCATGTCCTCCCTATGCAAAAGATAGTAATTGGCTGCCAGGGTCAGATCAGGCTAATAATGCATTGTGGGAGGTTTTGCTAGAAGAAAGGCCACGAGCTACCTGAAAAAAAATCCTGACCTGGTGCTCAGTTGCCAAGAGTTACATTCTCCATCCCCCACAAATTTACTGTGACTAAAACATTGTTTAATAGTCTCAGGATAGTTATTCTGGGCTTGCTGCCAACTGTAATCAGGACTACATTTCTAAAACTCATACTTTAGTGTATTATATATATACACAGATATATGTTTTGTTTATGGATCTCCCTCTACCACTAGGAATTCTTTACCCCCAACAATTCCATTACGGTCAATTACAGGACCATGAGCAAATGGAAAGTTAGTGTTGAGTAGATGGCAGCAGGAACTTGTGGCAAGTCAGCCACTCCATACAAAATCACCACTGTGCACATGCTCAGCTGGCACTATTGACATAGACCAGTTTATCCCTCTCAAAAATCACAGTTTAATTGGCCTATGAGTTCCAAAAGTCAAAGCTACAAGAATTCTGTAAAGTCTTCCCAGTCATACAAAACTGAAGGGTTTTTATGACAACCAGAGACATGGAAGTCCCCATTTCTAATGGACCAACCTTGGTTTTTGGGAGAAACCAAATTGGAACACAACAGCACAAAAATTCTGAGGCATTTGAATATCTTGTGTTATATTAGTTTAAGAAATTAAGGGTATTGTAGTCACTTCCACCTCTTCTTGGCTGTTTTGGTAGTGGTTCACCTATGATGATGAACATGTCTACTTTATTTATCTAAGATAACAGACCTTTTAGCCAAGAGGTGGAAGTGACTACAACACCCTTAATTTCTTAAACTAATATAATGTATAGTAACAAAAATGTGGACAGGAGGACAGCAGTAGTATTTTAAAACAAAGCAGCAAGTCTACCAAGTCCTTTCCTTCTGGGAGGGAATCCTCCTCCAGCAAAAGGCTCTACATCCTGCTGGTTGAAAAAAATGCAGAGAACTACATCTAAAATACCTTATTTTAAAAAACAGTCCAAGAAATTGTAATCCCCTCATATTTATCATTTTATATTTGCTGTCTCTTCTGCACAAACTACAGACTCTTCTTTACAGTGGATCACCTACATATGTGGAAGCTTTTCCTGGTTATTTATCTACATCCTACCTTGGAACTGTTTTATCCTTGGCATATTACTAAGTTTCCCTAGAAAGACTCCTGCAGCTTCTCATTTCCATATAAATTTCTACACTATACATACAGTCTATTTGGGTGAGGAACAAGCAACTGATTCTCAGTTGCAAATAAAAAATAAAGATACAAGTTATTTGATTTAAAGGCACCTTTTCTCAAGCTGAACTTTATTTAAGCCTGTTATATTCCACCTCATTACAAAAATCCAAGCTGTGTCTGCAAACGAGCACAAGACTCTAGCACTGTTTCTCTTGGGTTTGCAAGAGGGCAAAGCACATAGATCAGAGAGAACACCCTGCTAATTAAACTGCAGCAGATGACTAAAGAAGAGAAGAGCTTGTCAGATGTAATAGCTACGTCAAGAATGATTAGATTAAATATGCAAAATGTGAAGTAAAGGTGGGGACAGCATTAAGCTCACATTCGGTATCTTGAACAAGGCTGCAAAAGCTCTGACAGTTTCTCTAATTATTCACAGTAATGGACATTGGGAGCAAAAGGTAGGAGGGAGAAATACATTTTTCTCCATTATAGGTGCTGAGCACCAGGGCTAAAATCATGCCTGTCTGAACACTGATCAGTTTCTGCAAAGGTTAATAGCAATTAAATGTGGCAAACTAGACTAAATGAGAAACAGGTCATGATACCACTGTACTTGCAAAGAGCACAATACTTTGCAGAAAGGTATTTCTTGTTTAATATTTTTGAAGGTGCAAGAGTACTTGGAATAAGAAAGAGTAATAGGCCTGTTCCTGTTCAAATGAAGACATACAGTCCAATTTATTACAGAAGGCAATTTTGTATACCAGAATGTGCAAGTTAACTGTACTGAAAAGAAAAGCTATTCAGAAACTTGAAACACACAAAGCCCTAAAAAAAAAAAACAAACAACCCTATACAAATGTATCTCTTTCAGTTTAATCAGCTTGAGGCAAGAGTCAATTAAGCTCTTTCAAATACATATCCAATAGCAAAGAGCATTCAAAATGGAAATTAATAAACGCAGATTTGCGGAAGATAGAACAAAATATTAACAGATTAGAATAACATATCTACTAGGATACCAATTTACAGTCAGCACTTAACTGAAAATACTGGTATCTGAATCCTCTATGTTTTTATTTGTTCTGTTCCACTTTAGTTTCTATATTCCTATTAAAAAATGAGTGAGATGTGGCTACATTTTGAGCTCTCATTCTACCACACAGGAGAGAAAAATCATGAGTTGAGATTACTTGACTTTTTTTACTTTAGTACTTAAAAAGGTTAAGAAGCTACTGTCCTAATACCAAAACAAGCTGTCAGTAACTCAAGAGATTAGGGAAACAAGTATGTTATCATCAATAGAGTTGTCCACTTCACAGGAAGCAAAAATATTTTTCAGGGAAAAGAAAAACCAATTCCAAATTTACATAACAATAAATCAGGCTTATCAGATACAGAAAACCTATGTGAAACTCTTGGTAACTCATCAGTAAATGTATCAAGCAAAATAAATAACAAAAGAGGTAACTTGCATTGCTGTCCTCAGGATCTTCTAAACCATCAGGCCGACTGAGATTGCGTGAAGGCTGGCTACACACTACATCGTCTTCTAGCTCCCAAAAGGAACTTCTAACAGGTGGTCTTTGGATCTCATCAGGATTAAAAGCACCATCTGCTCCATCTGAAGAAAAATTAATTAGGACATCTTTGTTCAGTAGACTGTATTTTGAGATTACAGACATGCTACCTTACCTTTAAAAATCAAGAGTTAAACACATTTTTGGTTTAGATAATATAAAACAATAGGAGAGAATCAGCTTCTTCCAAAGGTGTTTAAAACTTTGTTTATCTTACTGATTCCCATCATAAAATAAAGGCCCTTTACTGATGTTCATCAGTCAGAAAAGGCTCTGTAAACCAGTCTGAAGACTGTTGGTACTTAACCTGCATTAAATGAGGCAATGCTTTTGAAACAGCGAGGGAGGAATTATATTGGGGGCTGTGAAATTTATTTACCTCTTCTTTCCTGAATTGCGTAAGGGTTTCCATACTGCAATACTGGTAGTCTACTTGGCACTGCAGGAACTGGTCCATTTTCCTCTGAATATGGGTTGCGGAAATGTAATGTCTGCTGTGAAGTCTGTCCTCCCATCATCCTTCCAGCTTGATCTCCTGGTGTTCTGCCAAGTTCCTAAATAATGCAAAGTTCAAAGTGTAGTTAACCTATGGAGTTCTAGCAAAATCTGAAATGTTTATGAAAATCTGCTAACCTTCCTACTGTCTTTTCATTTTGGTCTTATGCCAAGTATACCATAAATACCAAAAATAGTCAATGAAGAAAAGAAAACACAAAGAAGAGATTTTAAAGAGATATTTTTTTCTTGGTTTGTTGTCAGTTAGTTCTAATTACATAAACAGAACTGCCATGTTTTTCAAATGTCTGCATCCTTTTTACAATGAAGAAGAATTAGGTAAATCAGTAAAACTGAGCAGATTAACAATAACAACTAAAGATAATGTGCAGTGAGAAAAGTTTTTAAAAATTACAATTAAAAATAAAACAATTATTTTTTTCATATCATACCATACCATTCAAAAATGTAGCATTTTTGTGTGTGGAGCACATCTTTGTACATACTTGACATAATTCCACATGGAATTACAAACTATATTTACATACTATAAAGGGGTTTTATAACTTAGAAACCATTAAAACTCTAAGCCAGTACAGATCTCAAAAGACACTAATTCAAGTGTGGTCAATGCATCAGCTGTAATTTATCCCAATAAAAATCTCTCTCATCCTTCCATTGAAGGAAGTGGGTTAAAAAACAGAGAGCAATATGCCATGAGTAGCAAAATGAATTTGCCATTTAAAATAAGAAGCACGCAAAAAATTCTGAGATTTAAATATAAAAACAGTAATTTAAAAATATGGACTGTTAATGGAGACATGCTTTCCAGTAATGTTCCTTCTGATTAGTATTTTCTTCTGGGTTCTCTGGGTTCATGTTTAATATTTGCTGATGTGATGCTAATAAAACCCTCAAAGAGAGAAGTGTCTCTTCTCCCCAAAAGACTTTAAATTGAAACTTAAAACAAAAGCTTCAATTACCAGTTCAACTCTAAGAATTAAGAGTCTGTTTTAAAAAGGAACAATTTGCCTATTTTTTCTTGCAAACAAGTGAAGTTCAGATCAACCTCTTGAACAGAAAAATGCAAAAATCAAGTACCAATAACTACTCTGAAAACAAAACACTACTAAATGCAAAGAGACTTCATGTAATGGATGGCATCCCTCCTCTAGATACAACATAAAGCTATGCCAGTGTTACTTTAGATTTATAAACAAAAAGGAACATGTAATTAAAACAAGATTAAAAAGCTAAAATTGCATGTTTTAGTTAATGTGTAAAATCTAAGTAATTCATCTTTACTCAATACAAAGCAAGAACAATTAATTAGCAATGAAATCAAGAATTTCCTTTTTAAAAACAATTTCTTCTGCAATACAGAAGCAGTTTAAAATGAGAGGCAGTAGCATTAGTAAATAATTTCATTTTAGCATTACATACAATTAAAACAGAATGTAGATCAACATGACTGTAAAAAGTGATGCAAAAAAGTCTTAGCCAGAAATTGGATAGCTAGGGTAGAGACTTACTTGATAGCCTTTGATTTTTTTTTTTTTTTAAAGTATGTAAATATACCAGAAGCAAAGTAATTTCACAGGCTTGAAGAGACAGCAAATGAGTATTTTTAGAAAGTTATGCTTGGTAACATTTATAAACAAACACTGATAATGAGTATAAATTGAAATGCTGTTTACTACTACCCCATGCTTAATCTTTTAAATCATGGGTCTAGTCTAGCAAGGCACTTTGATTCTTCTTTGTAATATAAATATCTATAAATTTGGTATACAAAGTTCTAGGCTTTTATAAGCTCCATACATTATTATTATTATTACTATTACAGTTGATGTTCTTACGTGTCTTGCTTAAAATTACTCCCTCCACCTAGACTAGCCTCACCAAAACTGAAACTTTGATTTCTTTTGAAATAGAAAAATATGAGATCTATTAAAAATTATATCCTTGGCTTAAAAAGAAGATAAATTAAATACCAACTACTTGACAATCTAGAATTTTACAAAAAAATTAACTAGCTTAATCTGAAAGTTTAGTTTTGCTTCAGTTTATCAGTATTAAAATGCCTGTTTTTACTATCTCTTCATACTGAAATTGTAAAGTAACCAAATAAAATTTCAAAGAAAAATCCCAACTTTCCACAATACCATGCAATACTATCTCAATGTAATAAAGACTTTTTTTAACTCCACTTTTCAGTAAAATCTGGCTTTGGTTTACTGCCACATAATACCTCAGAGATACTTCTACATTAGCATTAGTATTTCAGAATGTGCAACAATACCTTCTCACTGGTAAAGAGCTCCAACTGTGATGCCAGTTCCTTTATTCGTCTCTCTTTTTCTGCCACCTGAATCTACAGGAACAGAAGATTAAGATTCTTGTGTTAGGGAATGGAAACTATTTCCCTCCATGTTACATAATGAAAACAAAGTTCCCTGATGAAGTTAATCTTTCAGATGAAAATAGTTTTGTCTACTAGAGTTACATGCAACACGTACTATTACTGTAAATCCAACCCAACAATTCTCACAAAGTTTTATCTGCTGGATAACAGCAGTTCATTAGCAGCCTTTTCTTGCCAGTTTTCACTGAACAGTTGTAGAAGGACAAAATTCTATGTTACAAACAAGAAATAGGTAGTATCAGTGCCACCAATGGCAGGAGGTGCACCACTGCCCAGACACAGCTGAAGGTTTGTAAGGCTCACCACATTATTTCTGAAGAAATCTCTTGGCATTTCATATGTCCCACCATGAGAGAACCAAAAGCTACTCCTGCCTCAAATACACTAAATTTGTTTCACAAACATCTACCTTGTGTCTGTATTGGGTGCTCTGGGAGGAGGTACAACTGACACATTACACCAATTCTTATTGGCTTCAAAATGATGGTTTAAATAATCTCTCACTACAAAGGACAATTTCATTTGTATTCTGGTTCCATTAGAGACTGTCTCTTCCCCTGTGTTTCCACTATCTAAGCTCAATGCTTAGCATAACTGCTTATCAATTTTTTTCAATTGTGAAATTTCTTCTCCTAGTTTAGGTCAATGAAGCAAAATCTCCTGAGTGGGAAGAAAAGATCATTTTTTCTCTACCACCTGCACCCTCCTCAATTAGAGCAATTTTTTAATTGCAGTAAAAATGCTTTCAATTGTGGAACCAATTATTTATTACACCTGCTGTTGAGAAGTTAAACTTATTTCAGAAGTTAAACCATTAAATTATGGCATGGCAACTGATCATTGCTAATTAGTAAAATAAACTGAGAAAGAGTCATGCATTTTATAAAATTGAAATTAGACCTTTGGAAAGTGTTGGAAAAAGAGTACTGAAATAAATTATGATTTGTCATTTTATAAAGAAAAAGTGCTGTAATTATTAATAAAAAGGGGTTCCTAGCAGAACCAATAGTCGCAGTTCAGTTTAATCATTTTTCATCACAATGGGCAAAAAAAAGGCAACAGAGTGAACTATATTATCACCATTAGACTGAGAACCAGCAGAAAAGCTGGTCTCACGAACATTTGTTGCTCTTATCCCTATTGACCTAAGAAGCCAATTCTGCATAAGCATTACTAGCACATAACCTCAAAGATTAAGGCCCCATGTAAGCTAAAGCTGCCCATTATGCTTGACTTTCTGGTGAATGTGTTACATCACTCTACCAAGACAATAGCTGAGGTTCTCCAAATTAAATTCTTGCATGATTTTAAAAACAGTGGATGACTCCTCTCTCTCCCTCTGCATTTAGACAAAATGCATTAGGCATTACTACACTGGTAATCCAATAGAGAATATGAAGATTTTAGACAAACATACCAATGAATCTTCCTGTTAGTATTACAATAAGCAGCAGGAAATCAGAAATCCCTTGCCCTTTTTTTTTCCATAATACAAGACTACATCATTTAGAGGTTTGTCTAAATCCACAGTATTAAAAGACTGATAGCCAGCTGGTAGTAGATCTTAGCAGACCTCTCTTACTTTAAAAGAAGCATTACAAGACTGTATTGTCTCTTCAAGAGCAGAATTTGTATTTACAGCAAAAATATACTTAGTGTGCTTTGCTTATTAAAGTTCTTCATTACTTGAACAATCAGAAATAAGGAGCCATGTTAAGAAGAGGTAACCATTCATTGCCATAAACAAAACCTGTAACTTACTTTATACTGATCCTCCATTGCTGCCAGCTGTAATTTTATACTCTCATTGATTTTCACTTGTTCTTTCCACTTCAGCTCCAGTTTGGCTAATTCATCAGCATAAACACTGCATTTCATCTTCTCATCCTAAAGTAGTTTATACCATGGCGTTAAATATTTACAGTCCAAAGAGATTTTCCCTCCCACTCCCCAAAAATGTCTCCATGCTTTTAAAACAAGATCATTTACAAACGGCTTCTAAAAGCCTGACTCAAGACTCTGAAATAGTCAGGACCACAGAACACTGCATAAAAAATGATGTTCAATAGGCATTTCTTTCTGTGAGTTTTCAACAAGATGATATTCCTCTTTAGTTTCACAGTTTCAAGTTTCTTTGTAACCCTAATACTACTAACCATGATTATTCTTTCAAGTGCCTCACACTTCAATACAAAACCTTTCCCAAGTGACTTTTACAATCTAAGTATCTTTCATCCAGAAGGTCAAAGGAAAAGCTTTCTTCAAAAATTACTACAGAACGAACAGCCAGCAGAAGCCAATGCAGGCTTTCCATGGACAGGGTCATGAGCAGAATTACAGGACAGTTATTACATCCTGGAAAACTTTACTAAAATAGAATAATATCATTGTGATAAATGAAAGAAACAAAATTAGGACAGACAACACTCAGAATTTCTTAAACTGTTCTCAACTTTTTACCAGTGCCACTGATGCAATAGTCCATCATCATACACACATTCAAACTGGTTAAATAAAAATCAAGTGTCAACTTTGGTCACAACAACCAAATAAATGCCTTTATGTATGACTGAGCCCAAGGTAGTTGGCAGCACCCACTCCGATGTGAAAATACTGTAAAAGCCACGAGAGGCAGATAGGGAAAGGTTACTTTGCTTTGGACAGTGTATCAGATCAACACTGCCACACTTGTTCCAAACATCAGCTGGCTTACAACCAGCTGGCTACAGCAATCTGCTGTATTTGATTTAGAAAAGCAATTACGCTTAATGTAAGAATAGAAAGTATTTAAAACCTTAAGCATGTGGACATTCGTTTTACTGTATCTCGGTTTTCCTTGTCTGGACCCTCTAAAACCATAGTCAAGAGCTGACTGAACAAAAATGTGTTTTCCAATGTTAAGATTTCTACCATAATCACGGTGTATCACACAAACAAGGAAGGCAACTCAGCTGGGTAGGCCTTGTGGTTTTAAGGCTTAGCACCTACAGCTACTTTTTGTTCAGCTTTCTGAAGCAGCTGTTTACTTACTGCCAACATTTGCTTGCATTTCTTATACTTCTCTGTTTTCTCAGCAATCTCTTTATTCATTTCACGCACTTGCTCCTTTACCACGGATTCCGCAACTATGTCAGCTGAAATGGGGCTAACTGTGAACATTGAAGAAAAAAACATGAACATTGATTTTTTTGTTCCATGAAGTTTGTGTAAGAGAGACAACAGCCCAATTCGAGAGTGCCTCAAAAACAGAGTGTTCTATGTTATCCAAACCAATGACAATCAGCAATATGTGCTCTGTAAGATCAGCAACCTTACTGCCACGTCTGTGTTCAGTTCTCTCACATTGAGAGGGGATAAACATAAATACACACAGAAGTAGTACTCTCCCAAGAGAGAAAACAAAGTAAACACCAGAATATGTATGCTGTTATCCTAAATACTCTGTTCTTACACGGAAACATGGGAGTACCTCAACAAACTACTTCATCACACACTATCACTGAGCTTGCTGGGATTGTATGTTTTAAGAAATGCTTGAATTTACTTTAGACAGGAGGAAACTGATAGAAATTACAATCTTTGGTCTTTACAGAGAGTAAGAATCTGTCAGTTAAAAAACAACACAGAAAAAGCTAATCAGCATTTTTTGGCATTTATCAATTTAAGCTGAATGATAAAATCACAGAATGGTTTGGGCTGGAAGAGGCGTTAAAGATCCTCTAGCTTCAATCCCCCTGCCATGGGCAGGGACACCTTCCACTACACGAGGCTGCTCAGAACCCCATGCAACCTGGCCTTAAACACCCCAAGGGATGGAGCAGTCACAATTCCTTTGGGAAGCCTGTTCCAATACCTCACCAGCCTCATAGTGAAGGATTTCTTCTTTAGCTTTGATCTATTACATATTGAAGTTTTAGAGTATTATTTTTGCAATAACTTAAGAGTTCGTAATAATTATAAACTTTTTCTAATAAACCACTACTCCTATAATTCATGAAAATTGTCAGTAGACTTGACCTTGCCATCACATAATCAGAACTTTTCAGCAGATTGGTTTTACATTAGAATGCTACAGTCAATAGTCATAATAACATGACTGCAAAATTACTATTATCCTCAAACTGAAAATTTGAGTAAGATGATTTTTTAATAAATTGTTTCTTAGCTTGGCAAAACCATCTCTGTTAACCATGAAGTAGAAATTCAAGAGTTCTTTTCTACTGACATTAGTAAATAGCAACTGAACTGATACATGAACTTATTTATGAATGTTACCACTTGGTTTACCGAGACAAAACATTTAGCTCAATTTTCACATCTCTAATTAATGCTTTTATTAAACAGAACAAGTCCACTTACTTTATACTACAAATACTATTAGTGACTACTTCACATAGATAACACTTTCAGGCTTATAAAGACAGACAAAATTTAAGCTGTTGATACCTGGAGATGCAGACAACTTTTTGCCCGTAAGGATGGCAGTAGCTGTTTCAATGTTAGATGCATCTGTCAGTTTCTGTTGATGCCCTGCAGTTTTCTTTGTGAAAAGAAATTTTGTTTTGGTACTTGATTAAATGAAAACCAAAGCACAAAATAATGTATCTTGCAAAATGTATCATTTGTTCCAAAATTAGACAGAACCGTTCATTTAAACAGCAGGTAATAATAAATACACAAAAACTTTTAATTCTACTAAGACTGAAATTGCTTCAGACTATGATTTTTATCCTCTTACTTGATGAAGGTCTTTTTCCCAAGAAAGAGTAATTTCTAAGCAAATTACTAGAAAAATCTCATTTTCTAGAGAATCAGTTACATTTAAATTCATTAACTTAAATCTAATACTCCATTAGAAAAATAGAGTCTGTATCTGCTCGACTTCTGGAGCGAAAGCAACAAAATCTGGTGTTCGCTGTAAGATTTACAACATTGCCAAAGATAAGGAAGATTTTTAAGCAAAAGCCACAGGTGTTCTGATATGACACCTCATTCACCATTGACCTTCTGGATGAGACACTTTTATGCAATGTTCTGTGGATAAGAGAAATACTTAAGTCTGATTTTCTTAAGATTCATATTTGCACATCTTGCCATTGTGCATAGGCTTTTTCCCTGTTTGAGCTCCTCTCCAACTCTAATTTTTACAAAATTCTGAACAACTCTGCTCTCAAATCTGTTTGAAATTAGCTGACAGGTTCAGTTACTAGGTGGCCCAAGACTTGTGTCATCATTGAAAAAGATTCATTTATTTATGAAACTGATCTTGGAAGACTGATAAGATTACAAAATATGTATGGAAAAAGATTACAAAATATGTATGGAATACAACTCCATACTGTGTTGTGGAGACTTCTTCCCCACTTAGCTTTTAAATCCTACTTCCAGTTCTTTATTTCCCCCACGTTTGGGCTGGGGTTTTTTGCTGGGCTTTTTTCTGGTAGTACTGGATAGAGGCAATAATTATAATTTTCCCAGCGTCAGTTCCAAAATTCTTCCTTGAACAATGTAAAGCTTTTTGTAAAACAATCCAAACTCTACTTAGGCTTCTACACCAGCTACTATAAATTCTATGCTTGGTTTGGACAACTACGTAAATCATAGAAGTAATTTCGCAAATAGGTTTGTGAATGAAAATAGTAAAGAATCATTGCTCACCACACATTTTAATCCTTTTTAAAAGCATTACTTTTCACAGAAAGAAATCAAGTTGTTGTTGAAATGTTACCAAAAAGCGAGTGCAATTTATCCCATTCTACTTACTGCCTGTTCTGTAAACTTGTTTACTTGTTTTTGAAGTTTTTGACATTCTTTGAATTTTTCCTTGTAATGGTCAGCAGCCATTTGTAGACGAAGCTTCAGATCTTCAACTTCTCTGCGTAGCTCCTGCTCCACTGCATTTGAAGCTTCCTTAAAAAAAAAATACAAACTGTTCTCACTTTTGTTCAAATATCACTATTTCCCAAAAAGTCTTTTTTCAATTAAGAAATCATAATGCTTCACATAAGTACTGAAGCATTTTCATCCTATTTTCTTTGTGGGAAAGAAAGGAACAGCACAAACAGTAGAGCACAGAGAGAAGCAGAACATGTGCTGAACTTCATTCCAAGCAGGACACATTGAGGGACATAAATAGGCATTGGTATCATACCAGAGGCAACTAAAGGAGTTTCTTATTTTATGGGCTCATTAATGTGTATCTAAAGTCTGAATGTATAGGAAAAGTCTGAACACCCTCCAGGGGATGTTCCAGCTATCCTACACACACGTACAGCCACATAGCACAAGTGCACAGTCCACAACTATTCCCTCAGACTCATTAGATTTCACTTGGGACTGGTTCCATTAAGCCACAACACTGATACACACGCTACACAAACCACATCAGGCAACTAGATACAGGCCATGCTCAGATAATTTCTGGTAACTTGAGGCATTCCTATTACTCGCTACTTCTTTCAAGATACATTTCGAAAAACATTGTATACAACTGAAACTCTCAAGAAAAAAAAACATGCAATTCTTTGACATTTCAAACATAATAGTTCTTTTGAGTGTTGTAATATTCCAGTACTATTTTAATTGTGTTCAGCTCAATATATTTTCTTTGAACAGTTACACCATTACAGTAATCCTAGTAGGAAATAAATGCAATACAGTTGCAGTCACTGAAGATCCTCGATAAAGCTCACTTTAATCAAAATTATGAAATGCAGCTCACTGGATTTTTATCCAAGACTAAGGTAAAGACAGTTGCCATCACATTGGTATTTTTATACTTTTAAGTATTTGAAGCAAATTAACTTTGATCACAAATATTGGAAGGACTTAAAAGAATTCAGAGAGAATCTATTCATAAGAATATTATAAAATAACTCAAGTTTTTACCAATATGCTTTCTTATTTGAATGAATTTTTAATGCTATTGCAGCTCACTTAACAGAATTAAGACAGGGAGAAGATTCAAAATAACACAGATGAATACTGCATTATTCTGTAACAATAATGTGGGGAGAAGCAGATGTGAGTAACAGCAGAAACCTCCTTCCTGAACAAACTTCCAGACCAGCTAACATGCTGAACATAGTATATTGAATGCTGAATTTGATAATTATTTGCTCTAATCATCCAGAAAACTATTTTATTCCCCATCTTCATTAAAGATTTTATAAATACAGATAAACTTCAATAGTAAATACTGACAATTTACCTGTTCATTTTTCAAAGCTGTGATTTTTATGAGTTCAGCTAAAGCTTCAGCAAGTTGCTTTTTGAATTTTTCATTTTCCAGACGTGCACTGTGAAGATCTGCCATTGTCTTATCCCGCACATTTACTGCATCACTCAGCTCTTTTGACATTAGAACAGCTTCTTGTTTGCTAGCCTGAATCTGATCTTCAGCTTTCCGAAGCTGCTCCTTCAAAATATTTGCCTCGTCCTAGGAAAGAGAAGAAATGGAAGAGAATTCATGATTTCTTCATTCAAAGCTTAAATAAAGGTTGGTATAGGGATTAGAAACATCTGAAAGAAAAACCAAGTTTTCCTGGTGGCTTTAGCAAAACTACTAAATCAAAAAGTCAGTACAGGTACTATTTTCCCCACTTCTCTGACAGCAATGATGTGCAAATTCATTTCACTATGAAATAAAGGCAAACTTTATTCCATAGTGAAATCGTTTCACTATGAAATAGAAGTTTCAGTTCTGGATTTTTGTTGGAATTTCAACTTCAGTCTTAAACGTATGACCAAAAAAAGTCTGTTTTCCACATCTCAGTTCTTATCACTGTAGAGCTCCAGCATCAAAATCAGAGTTCTTCCCACAGAAAAACACTGAAGGTAACAACAGAGCAAGAGGTTTTACAGTGCCTACAACTGGTTGATGTAACATACTGTAAAGCAGCTTTTGGATGGTTTTCTCACAGCTCTATTTCCCAAGATCTTGCACAAGAAGCTTTCCAGAGGGAAGAGAGAACAAATAATAATGAAGAGCAAGCTGCAGCATGTAGCACTAAGCACACAGGGCAACCCAAGAGCCAACTGACCAAGCTGAACTATCAGAGTGTCACTCCCCAAAGAAGGCAAGAATTACAAAAAATACATAATTTTTTTTTTTTTTACAAGAAGCTATTATATAAAGTAGTCACCACCTCTGGGCTCTCTGATGGCATAATCATCTCTTATTCTTGAGTCCAGACATAAATTCAGCTATCTCTAGTCCACTATTTGTCAAATTTTTTAATATCATTTAAGTCCAGGAGAATACTAATACATTTTGTAACCATTTATGAAGACGGATAGACAAGTAAATGCCCTGAAGTCCTGTCTTGTAGCTATTTTTACAGCACATGATACAGTGGTAATATATTTCAGTAAATACCTGCAGTTTCACAGTGTGAGATAAAACTATTAATGATCCCACCAGAAACATCAAAAGCACTTTAAGATTAATAAATGACATAAACATTTGGTTGCTTCAGTATTGACACATATCCACTCCCTTCAAAATAAAACACAGTAGTAATTTAACACATTCAAAAACAAAACAGCAGAAAAGAGACTAAATATGTAGTTACATCCAAAGATGCAACTTAAAGCAAGACAGTATGCCCTTTTAAAACTCTATATCCATTCTCAACAGCACTACTTTTCCACTTAGGTATTTTATTCATAACTCATATTACTTTAAAATAATTTCTAGTCTTCAAGTTTTCTAGTCTTCTAGAGATTCATGTTGCTTTTCAGTGAGAAGACCAGCAAGATACACAAGAAAGATGCCTGCATATCTGACTTTTCCATGCTGGCCTCAAAGGCTATGTCTAAACTGACTCTCTAACTTGGATGAAGTGCACATTTGTGAAGCAAAACTCCCAGTCATTGCCTATCACACTGTAGATCAGAGAACAATCTCAGGGCAAAGAAATTGCATTCCTTTTGGAATGCAATGGAAGAGGATGAGGTACATCAGGAAAAACACCTAATGGTTATTCTATTGTGGGTTTACCCTGGCTGGATACCAGGTGCCCACCAAAGCCACTCCACCATTGCCCTCCTCAGCTGGACAAGGGGGAGAATATAACAAAAGGCTTGTGGGTTGTCATGAGGACAGGGAGTGATCACTTAGCAATTACTGCCATGGGCAAAAACAGAATCAACTTCAGGGGAAAGTTATTCAAACTTATTATCAGTCAAATCAGAATAGGATAATGAGAAATAAAACCAAATCTTAACACACCCAGACTCCAACCCCTCTCTTGAGGCTCAACTTCACTCTCAAATTCTCTATCTCCTCTCCTCCTGTAGCATAGCCAGGATGGAGAATGGAGGCTGCAGTCAGTTCATCACACTTTGTCTTTGCTGCTCCTTCCTCTTCAGGGGGAGGACTCCTCACTCTCTTCCTCTGCTCCACTGTGGGGTCCCTCCCATGGGAGACTCTCCTCTAACAAACTTCTCCAACACGTATCCTTCCCACAGGCTGTGGTTCTGCATGAACTGTTCCACTGTAGGATCCCACCCACGGGGTGCAGTCCTCCAGGAACAGACAGCTCCGGCACAGGTCCCCTGTGAGGTTGCAGGTCCTGCCAGCAAACCTGTTCCAGTGCTTCCCACAGAGTCACAGCTTCCTTCAGGCACATCTACCTTCTCAAGCATGAGGTCCTCCACACACTGCAGGAGGCAGCCTGTCTCACCAGGGTCTTCACCACGGGCTGCACAGGAACCCCTGCTCAAACACCTGGAACCTTTTGCCCTCCTTCACTGACTGTGATGTCTCTCATGTTCTCACTCTTCTCTTCAGCTGCAATTCCTCTCACACAGTCTCCCCCTCTCCCACACTCTTCTCTAATCTGTTATCCCAGAGGCACTACCATCACTCCCACAGGCTCAGCCTTGGCCAATGGTGGATCCATCTTGGAGCCTGCTGGCATTGGCTCTGTCAGGCACTGGCTGGTATTGGCTCTCTGGGGAAGCTTCTGGCAGCTTCTCACAGAAGCCGCTGCACTACCAAAACCTACAGAAATCTAACACAGGTATCCATAGCACCCAACTAGAACTAAGTCTGAAGTAACCCCATGTGGATCACAGACAACATAAATATGAGTTCTTCAGCAATTTCACTCTCCTGTGACACAACACTGCTTGCTAACCACACTGCTGCCACAGGGCATAGTAAGGCACCTCTTCCTTTGAAACCTTACTGTCCCTGCAGAGTTCTCAGTCAGCACTTGATAGTACATTCACCTAACAAGTCCTTCAGCAATCTTTCCATGTCTCCTCTTTTCTTCTCCATCACCCTCTACAGTCTCAACACAGCTACATTACAAACCTTTTCCTCAACCTCCTTTCCTTTTTCATGAAGCTAGAAGTAACACAGGAGCACGCCACTTTTACTGAACTCAAAGATTACCTTTTCATTTAGTTAATCTCGGTTCATCATGTGAGACCTCGACAAGCTCAAAAGGTCCAAAACTAGAACAGAGCTCAGTCTTTTCACCATTTTCTGCATCTACAGAGAACATCATAGAACATAACCCTCATGTCCCTTAGCCTATACCCTGATGATTTCTTCAACTTCTTCCTTTCTCTTGTCAAGCACAAATAACATTAGATATATTTATTCACATCAGGCCAATTATATCAGTACTGCTTACCTTGTTTGATGAGGAGTGCAAAAAAGCTTTCTTCACATTGTCTTTTTCAGCTATTAATAGCTGTAATCTGCCAACCTCCTCTTTATAATACGATATCATGTTTTCTTTGTCTGCATCCAAATTCTTTAACGTCTGGATTTCTTTTACTAGTTTGGTGTTTTCTATTTCTGTATTCTTCAAGTGTATCTGCAATGATGCTAAAAAATGTCAAACTTCTTCCATGTTAGGAGAACTACTGTTCACCTGTCTATTTATGTGCTCACTAAATTCTAATTTATTCTAACGTGATTAGAACTGGTAAAAAGAAAAATTAAACATTTGGACATCACTGCCCTCCAGCTCAAACTTTCTGGCTGGAATTCTTTCAGTATGGTCACCTAACAATAGCTCTGCTCTACAGCTACAAGTTAAAGTCCTAATTTCTCTCCACATCAAATAAATTATTCAGGACTCACTCCTCTCTTCAGAAATGCTGGACAACTAAGGACAAGCAAAAGAGAAATGACTTGAAGAAAACTAAAGAGAAATTAAACTTCTAGTAGTAACTGCCCACAGTCATCTAAGCAAACAGGTTTATATCAGGAACATTCATTTTCAATGACAGCAAACTACTTGTAACAACTCTGCCTACAATAATACAAAATAGCTCCCGCACTCAACTGTTTTCCACTCAGACAGGAAGATCTGTGTTATTTACAAAGAGATTCCACGTTTGTAAAAGATGCTTTGAGATTTTATAATCTAGGAATGGAAATAATCTTTAAATACACTTGATCTGTTTCACACAACCTAACGATTTCCTTATTTTAGCATATAAAGTTTTTTCTGCTTTGAAGGGGAGTGGCAGTGTATTTTATTCTATATATGAGTGTCTCTCAATACTAGCAAAAGAAATCACCCATGCTAGCAAAAACCAATGCAATAGAAAAACCTACTAAAGCTTCTCAGTGTTATACACAAGTCTCAAGAAGAGGGATTTAGAAAACAAAAGTCTGGAGAGAGAATTTAAATGACTAAGAAGTATTTCAGTCATGAAAAAAGTGTGTTAAAGATGATCAGTTACTGGGTGATACACTGTATAACTAAAGAATTTTTCTCACCAGAATCTATCATTTTTTGTTACTGTGTCTGAGCTTTAACAAATTGGTGATTCATTCTCCTTCTTAGAGACCTTTTTATACCATGGTTGAATTCAGACGCTGTTTTCCTCATTCATTTTTATATGAGAACATCTATAACTATCTTAAAGATACGTTCACATTAGTTACCCATTTCTGTTTTTCCTTAACAAATTCAATTTATTAGACTTTTCCATGAAACACTATTACCTTTATTTCAAACCACTTCCTTCCAGTGCATACAGGTACAAGTAATAAAATTACCTTATAAAGTTCTTTTTCATCCTTTTCTGTCTTTAACACACATTCAAGTTGCTCCTTCTCAAGCACCACTTTCTTCAGTTTGTCCTTCAGACTAAAACATTGAAAAATTAATGGTACAGAACTATTAATACAGAACATGCATGCATATAATAAAAAACGGTGGTCTAAAAAAACATCTTTGAGGGAAAAAAGGTAAAATAAGAAAGGTAAAGAACAAAAGAGTAAAAGTACCTGTCTAACTCAGTTTCTTTTGCAATGGCTTTCTGAGTAACAGTCATGATATCTTCTTCAAGCTGGAGAACTTTTGAAGCAGCCTCATCATGCTTCTTCTTCAAATCATTATTTTCCCTTTTGAAAGCTTCTGATGTTTGAATATTATCCTTTTTAAAAATTGCAAAGAGATGTCATTTAAGAATGTGATTCTTCAGATGTAAGACATGCTATTTGAATTAATGCCAAAATGTGGCCATTAGATTTCTTCTCTTCCTTAAAATGTATAACAAGCCTATTTCAGGTATATGTAAATATATATACTGAATAATGCTATGCACAGTACATATATTAATAAGAGGTGAATAAACAGTTTGGGCACAAGCATTCAGTTACTCAGTGCATACCAAAGATTTCAGAGTACAGGATAAATACATTATTTCCTAACTTTTGCCTATTTCCTTTCCACAAACAAACCACTGATTGCCTAGCTTAGAAAACTTTTTATTTCTCTTTGTACTTGCTTTTATTTAAAAAGAAGAAGAGCTTGCATGCTTCTAGACATTTACACTACAGAAGCAAGCCATGGTAAAGACAACTGCAGGCAAAAGGGAAAACAAAACAAAATTCTGACTTAGAGCTGGTTACTACATGACATTCTCCTAGCTAGAACATACAAAAGGTCTCACATAGCTCAAGGAGGCTCGTGTAACCATTGTGGGATTTATGTCCTGGATATTGGAAGCTGAGACAGAGGATGATGACAATACCCAAAACAGATTCCTTTGTCAGAAAACTGACAAACACAAGAGGGGAAATCACTTTAAGTAATGCATTTGTTATCTAATTACTGTAATGTCCATGCTGTTCTAAGGCAGTGGACAGCTGAATGCCCTCTCCACCACAGCAAAACAGCCACTTAAAGTCATGCTACCTTAAATAAGCCTGAAAATGTTTTTTATCAACATAACTATTTTCTTGAAAAAAATAAATAAGTAACACTACAGTAGATCACATATACTGAGATAATACACCACCTTTTTCTGATATCAAAGTATGATATATCTCAACTTATTATCAACCATGACAGTGATACGAACCAAAGTGTAAAACAAGGTCAAGACAGACTGACCAACATACCTAAATACGGAATGACTTAGGAATGCTTGTGTAGATACTAAGAACAAGCTGTCTTTCTGCCCTAGATTTGGAAGATTAAAGCACTGCTTCATCTATTCCATTTTAAACAAAGCTCAATGCCCTGAAATAACAGGACTGTACTGTTACATCAAGAGAAACACATCAGCCAGACTTTATGAAGAACCCCTACTGGCCAAATTCCAACCTAACAAACAATGTTTTAAGTACAATAAAATATAATGAGGACTGGTTTTAGTCATTAATTGTCAAGATACACTGCTCACAAGTATAATTAAGCCTCACTTTTACAAGCAACTAAACAGAAGTTTGAGAATTATCTTTTTTTTTGGTGGGGGGTGTGTTGACGGGTAGGCAGGATTAAATTGAGGAGTGGCAAATGCATCTGATGACTCACTCACTTGCTACAGACTAAACAAGCATGTAGATTTTTATTTTTGCTATGTATGCTATATAAAAGAAAAAGATTAATATATTACAACTATTTAAACTCTAGATGGCTTTCTTATGGCTTAATATAAAAAAGAAATTCAAGGGATCATGAATGTGCCATCTGTTTTTAAAAAACAGCACTGGAGAAGATAATCCATGACTTTTGTACGGTCTTTATTTTTGAAGAGCTATCAGTTTCTTGCAACCAAACATACATGTACTTGCTGTAATGAGGGCAGGATATTTCAATAAAAGTCAGTATTCCAAGTAAAACTTGCTATATAACCAGCAGCAACAACACACTCTATAACTGCTTGTCCTCCCCTAGTGCTGTGGAGACTAATTACTTGCCTCTGTTTTGAAAGCATAGTATAGTAAAAAGTCTATTTCAATGCATATCTGTGTTTTCTCTAAACACCACTTCGGTATAACTGTAACTGCTGTAACCCAAGTGCCTTCAAAAGAATTTAATCTGATACATTATATATACAAACTGTACAAACAGTTCAAACAGGCTGCCAAAGGTAACATATATTAAAAGGAATTAATAGCCTGAAAAAAATTCTCTCCACAAACAGCATTACAATTGATGCTGCTTTGCTAGTTATTCTAAAGGGACAAGGTACTAAAATGTAAAAGTTCCATACTTAACAGATTCTCACCTAATAAAGTTGTTTAGATACAACTAAAGCCTACAGTTTTTAAAGAAAAAAAAAGGATTAATTTTTAGAGACGACTTGTTATTTTACAGAATTCTTTGTAATTCAATTTAGATGCAGAAATCCCTAGTCCCATACACTGGTTACAGTGGTTTCAGAGCCTGTAAAATTTAAAATGAGTGCTCTTAGACTATTTTACAGGTAAAGTCAACTGTGTTTAGAAGGAGTCAAAAGGGGAAGAATATAATAAACACATCAACTAAATGTACAACCCCTCTTACAAAAAAGGTAATTACTTTCTGTAATCATTGCTTTAATTAATTTATCTTATCTGGTACAACTACCAATATTATATATTTTCTTCCACCTTCTTAACAGAGGAATTTAAAAAGCACAGCAAGAACATGAATCATTTTAATGAACCGGTTTAAAAACACCCAACAATTTTAAGGTTATTTTTAGTCCAGTTACATATGCAGCTCCGGCATCTCCTTCCCTAGAGTTGCAACAGCCATAAGGGTGGAAGTGAAAAGTAAACAGCACCACAAGGGTCAAGAGTAAGCAACCAGAAATTAATTAAATCAGCTTTACTGCTGCAAAAGAAGAAGTTATGAAACTAAAATTTCCTGTAACTACTAGGAATCTCATTAGTAAAGTGAAAAAACAACAAAACCTCAATGAGTTGTCAAGTGAATTTCTCTAGAATCAAAATTCTACTCTGAAAATCTTGATGTACCTTCAGATAGGGAACAAGAACAAATATGGGGGTTCTAAAATTTTTACTACTATTCTAAAATGGCAGAAGATTTAAGACTGATTACTGTAAAATAATTTTATTGTAGTTCCATGCAACACTGTCCTCACAAAGCTATTATAAGCTCTACCTAAAGGACATGCAAAGATCATGCCTGAGGTCATCCTTGAAACATGTTTAAAATCCATTTAATAAATAAATTCCCCTTGCAAAAGGACTATAAATCTTTCATTTGAGAATGCTGAAGAGCCATAATGTTTCTAAATTCTCATTTTCACAAGAGCAAATCATGGCAAAAAACCAATTCAACAATGAAGAATAACATGCTTTTCCTACTTATTTCTTACTTCCAATGGATTTTTACAACAGCAGTAAAACATGGCTGAGCAGAGTCTGGTTAATGGAATGGTACAGACATCCCTTCCTTATGATCAACACATACAACACATTTTTTCAAACATACTGAAGGTAAAAAGAGATCCAGCAGACAGAAGAAAATACTTGAAAATAAATGTAAGACTATTTCCAGATGTGACACCTTGCAGTGTGGCAATGGTCAGCAGGGATTGTTATGCTTCATCATCCCTTTCCATACCATGCAGAACTCTCTACCAACCTTTTCAAAGTTATCCCACACCTAAAGCATTCACTTTTGATTAATGGGTAGTATCTGCAGCCTTTTTTTTTTTTTAGAGAATGCATACACTGTAATGAAGAAGGGTGAAAACTTAAAAATGAGCTATGCGGCTCATAGAGAAGAGGTTAAATCACTAAATACAAGGCAATCTATTTAAAAACAAACACGAAAAAAAAAAGCAAACTAACAAACACACAAAAAAAGCAGTACCACCTCTCAGCTGGATTTATTTATCTGGATGTAATTTAATGTCAGAGGAACTATCATACCTGATATCCTACAGAAAATTTAAGGGGTTTAGATCAGTTATCTGCAGGAGCCTTTTCTTTATCCCACTGACATCACAGCAGCTCCAACAGAGCAACACTTGGCTGACATCATGCTCTGTAAAAAGGACCTCTGAGCATAAATGATGAACACAACATAGCACCACTGCAGCCAGTGCAAAATCTGAGTCTGCCCATAACACACGACATGAAAGTTCTGAATGGAAACTTCAATTTGTAATTTTTCTTTCTAAAAAAAAATTTAAGCGTTCAGTAAAGTAAAACAGCAAAATCAAGTCCAAATAACTTAAATGGCATTAAGCTTTTATCCTCATGACTATGACTTGTAATAGAAATACGGCTCTGAAAACCACTGCAGTCAGTCTATTTCTAAAATCTAAGATGTCAGAGTGGTAGTACTTTAACTAACATCGTAAAAGTGATCAAAACTAAAAAATTAAGGTCTAAGTCTGTAAGTGTTCATCTAAGTTACATCAGTCACTCAATTACTGTCATCAAGATTACAAACATCCAAGTTTTTGCAGGAGGCAGCTGAAGCATTTACACACACTATGATTTTGCAGCATGTAATTTACATGTCAGAATGTTAATTTCTTACAACATGCTATAATTTCACTATAAGCTAAAGTCAACGCACCACTACAATAAGCTATTGATCTTGCATATTCTTTTTCATTAATACATAATTTGAATTGTAGAATATCATAAGTTACTATTTAATTTTCCAGTGAAATAATTTTCAATTGCCCAGTTTAAGAAATATTAATACACACAACAGTCAAAAAACCCATGAAACAGGGTTTTCTCTTCATACGATGTTTATAGTACCCAAGGGTGCTGTAACTGCTGGTACTAACCTGAGCAAATTCAAAGTGTTTAATTTGTGTCTAAAATTAAACTAAACTGGGGGGGAAGGTGCTTTTTGGGCTAGGGGACAGTTTTTTGGTTGCTGTTTAGGTTTTTGCCTTTTGGACGGTTTGTTGTTACTTAATTTTTGGGATTTTTTTTCTCCTTAAAACAATGCCTTTTCCTGACCATCAGATTTTCACACATGCAGCACACGTGAACAGTATGAAAACAGAGAACAGAGCCTGGTCTAAAGAGACACTGAAAAACAACTGATTTACTTACTTCTATGCACACAGGCTGAACTGGGCACTTGTACTGCGCTTACTCATACTGGTGACGTATCACACTGCACAACAGTGTTGTTTCACTATCTAAGCAGAGAAATTCTCCTTATAAAATGGCATCAAAAGCCAGCTTAAAGGAATCCCTGACATTTGAATAAAGTTCTCCAATAAATAAAGCTATTCTGCAGGTAGAACCTGTCAGCAGAATGTGAATTTACGTGGATGCCTTATTAAAACTCCCCGTCAGATAGATGAATAAGCTCATTTTCAAGAAGTTAAATGGTAAACTAAATTTACAAAAAGCATGAAAGAACAAATTTATCAAGTCGGTAAATTCACTTCTGCCTCAATTTATGCCAGCATCATAACAGAAACACTACTGAAATGTTCACAAGATCAAAAGATGAACAGGCTGCCTCTGATTCCATTGCTTCTGACGCAAGCTAAACATAGAAACGACTGCCAGAGGAGTAAGATTTGTCACCACTGTCACGCTAAAGAAATCAGTTCAGAAGTGCCCTCTTCCCACTAGAGGGAGACCAATGACTGCAAAAGCATCTTTTGCAAGCTCTGCTCTTTACAAACGCACAAAACCAGTGTTCACAAAACTGAATGGTTGCAGAGTATCAAAGAAACGACCAATGAAAGACACACAATGACTACAACATGCTTCTATTCTTCAGCACAGTAAAACTGAATCTTAGAACAGTAGGCAAGTGCACTGCTGCCACAGACCTTACACAGTTTAACACATACACAAAACTGGGAACACGAAGACCAAAAAGCAAGCACTCTTATTATGTACAAAGCTATATGCATTTTATATGCATAACGTCTAAGGCATATTAGAAATATTTGTATTATTGTTTTCTAAATAAAAACATACTAAGCTTTTTGCCATTGTTTTAAAGTTTGTTTCCATCAATTTTTTAAAAAACAAAATATATTCAGCTAAAAGCAGCATAATAATGTTATTCAACTGATTATGTACCAGTTTACAAAAGTAAACCATAGGAAAAGTTTGTGAAACAGTGAAATAGTAAAAGCAACCTGAAAGATTTGTGGGAACCCTGCATAATGTGCCATCTTCTTAAGCAAAATAATCATAGTGTATAGCTACATCATTATTTTAACAATGTTATATTGCTAGAGTTGCAAGATGTATATATAGCATGATCCTAAATAGAAGTATGCTACCAGGGAACATCACCCTAGTAAAAACAGATTAACTCTGAAACACTAACAGAAGGTTGTAAGAAAAAGATGTGACATTTCTGAAACATTTCCAATAGTGTCACATTTACTCTGAATTCCCACACAGAGTAGTAACAGATTAAGTTAAATCTTCACACTCAGTAAGAACTATTTTAATGTCACCTGGGGGAAAAAAAAAAAAAAGTAGGAATGGTTTAACTGACATGAAAATTGCTGCAAAGGAATACTGTTTTCTTTTAGCTGAAAATATGGCAAGCCCTTTTCAAAAGGCTGAAAGAGGGGAGCAAGAAATTTTCATGCTGGGGGCAGGAAAAGAAAGGCCACTTACACCCTCTCTATACTGATTTTGTCAGTACAACTAGATACTGCATTAAGCAGGCCTTGGATAAGAGGGAAAAGATCAACCCAAAAGAAATGAAGGCTGAATTTGTTCCTCATCTTACAATATCTCAAGCTTTGGCAGGGTGGGGTTATTAACACAACTTAGTGGTAATAAACCGTAAGTACACACTGAAAAAGTGGGCCTGGAGAGCATGTTCCTCATGAGTGCAAACACGCACTAATGCCAAGCTGTGTGTCTTGCAAATATTTCCTTTCTCCGTGATGGTGGCAATTACAACAAGAAAAAATATTGTCCTGCAGAACCATTTGTCTGTTGAATACCAATCTTTTTTTTATTAATGTGATAAAGCACTAAAAATATTAACCAAATCTAAAAAACCAAAAGCCTTTATGGACACATTAGTGACTTAAGAGTGCAATGACATGTTACAAGATACAGTTCAAGAAATCTAATAGCACATTAATGACTTTATGTCTTCAATGCATTTATTCCTCCTACCTTTAGTAGGAAATGACATGGCCACCTTGTAAGAAGGCAACACAAAACTGTTTACCTCCTGAACAGCAAGGGCACCTTAGCAAACCAAAGTCTGAAGTCTGCTGTAGCCCTTAATTTCAAGTGCCACAAACACAGGAACTCTCCTATTAGGAAAACTCATAAAATGGAAATCTTTTCAATATGCATAGAACCCAACAGTCAAGCTTTATGGAGCACTTACTGTATTATACCTGAATAGATCGCTTAGTACGCCATGTTGATGGTGTACAATACACAAGATTGATCAACTTTTAGCTTATCTCTTCCTAGTATTTTCCCCAACCACTTACAAAATATCCTGACTTGGCAAAAAGCAGACAGAGAAGACACCAGTTCCACTGCCTCAAATTCTGTAAGAGTAACTAGGTGTGAAGAGAGGTCATTTAATCAGGAGTAGGAGGGAAGCACTAATTGGGATTAGCTGTGGCACTGTCATGTCTACAACTATCCTATTTTAAGAAAGCAATGCTTCTATAGAAGCATTTCTCACCGACCCAAACTAGTTCTGAGCTATTTCTGAAAGTAAAGTACTGATAAAAATCAACACTAAAAAGAAGAAAGTAGTCTAAAGCCATATGAATAAATATTAATAAAAAGGGGATTTTAAGATAACTGTTTTTAAGGAAATATTTTCATATTAGGAACTTGGGGCTTTCCCATCTTCTGTTACGCTGCACCACAGTAAAGTAACTTACGTACTACAACCTCTAACCACATTGGATTTGATCAAAAGACAAAACGCATGAGCTAAGATACCCATATTATTTTTTCTGAAGAAACTAAGTAAGATTTTTAGAAATTAGGCAGACTGATAAGTATTATGCATCCAGAGGTTCATAACTCCAGGGCTCCCTTACCACAACACAAATGTAATCAGTAAATATTAGTCACCAATACATTGGCAGCATAAAGAGCTCTGCACTCAATTAGGGTCAAATACATGTGTCTGTACAGACACATCCACTTCTTTGCCACATGCAATTGCTGCTTTTTACACACAGTGCTTTGTACTGCTGTGGGTTTTTTGAGAGCTTTTTGCACAAGCAGAAATATATTGAGCACTTCCTGACAGAAGTACTTGCAAAAACAAACAACAACAAAAAA
>VWYP01008993.1:220-34404 GCA_013400435.1 Pycnonotus jocosus | reverse complement strand
AATCAGAAACTACAAGTAGGTCAAGGATTTTAATGTACCCACACTAGTGAATAAGTTGTTCAGATTATAGTATTTTCTAAATAGATACTTAAGAAAGTCAATAAAAAGGCAGCTTTTAAAGATTTCTTTTGGCTAAGAAATTGCTTCTTAATCATACTCCTAACTTGAGATACTTCAGCTCATATTCCCTAAAGTTTTCAAGTAAGATAAAAATCTAAAGCTTTCATAATCTGCACTTGACAGAAAGAGAAATAAATATGGAAGTGCACCAAAATGAGCAGATGGGAGAAATTCATGCCATAATTCCCCCTCTCCTGGGTTCACTTGTAGCTATTTTACTTTCATCTCCTTTCTGAGATTTTACTGAGTAGAATACATTTAGTTCCTTCATTCTAGAAATTGCAAATATTTACTTATTTACTTTAAAGTAAAACATCTTTAAAAAATTAAGCGAATTTGGGATTGATATTTCAGGAGAATCCAGGAAGTTATGCTGTTTTGCACCAAAAATCACCAAACAACCACAGCAACAGCAACTCCAGCCATCCAGTGTTTCAATTTCCTGAGATCTGCAAGAAAAGCTAAGCAATTTGTATGATAGATTTGTCAGATTTCATTTAGACTGGTCATGAGATTAATATTTCTGAACCTTATACCATCTGTAAAGTACTGCATTTGTTCCACTCTTATACGGAGCAAACAATTTCCTTTTTGTGCAGTTATAACCCACCAGAGTGATTCTAGAGATTAATACAGAACATTAAGCTAAAGTACAACAACCTTTGTCTTTTGGAAGGTTTGACACTGAAATCAGATGCACTTAGTATCTGAGAGTTAATAAATTAAGGCTTCTTGTTAAAAATGAGCAGTTGCAGGCACGTTGAGCTCCACTGTTAATTTGAATGTGGTTGCATTTCTACAGCTGAAATGTTACAGTCTGCATTCTCAGTCAACACTGCCAGAGAGAAACTGAAGGCAATTTCACATGTGCCCTGCCAAAACTCGTGTGGGTTTGTTTACTTGATGCTACAGGAGAGAACTTGCACATACACTGGTTTCATCAGTTCTTGCTCAGTCATTGTGTGAACTAGTTGTTTTTCTCTCTAGGAAAAGAGACTTGTCTGTTACTCTGATTTAAAGTGGACATCTGCAAATAGAAGGATCTGATCTAGAGGGAAGTTATAAAATCATTTCAGTACACAGCCTATCAAATCCTTAGGCATTCACATTTCAGCTCCTCTCCCCTTTGTGCTGTATTTCATTTATCCAGAACAAACATTTCTTATGGTAAGCAGAGAGAAGATTGTGAAAAAAGAGCCTGAAATTCTTAGTTATGACAGATGGAGGTTGCACACTGTTCCATGCCCACTGTTTTTCATGTTTATCAGTATAAACTCCATGGTTTCTTATTCCCCACCATATGTTTTTTTGTAAATTATTCTCTTTCCACTCATCCTTAGACTACTAACTCCTCAGGACACCCAAAAGCCTTTGAACTTTTTCTTCTCCATGTTTAATCTGAGCTATTGCTGAGACCACTGAAATGCATTGTAATAGAAATTTTCAGATGAGTTATACATATTATATTACACTGTGTGTCTAAATGCAATATTCTCCACAAAAAGAAAAAATATGTTTTCCTTAAGGAGGAATTTAGAAATCGATTTCAAGCTTTTTATGCGTTTTGGGGGTTGGGAAACATAGTTGTGGAATATTGTTAATAATTTTTTTTATGCATATACCTAATTAAAATGTTGGTGATTATAGAAATTACAATACAGGAGCTAAGCAGCCCAGAAAAATAATATGCTGCCTTCTTCTTCTTATCCCTCAGTGGCCTCATTTTATGTTCTGGTATGTGTCTTTGTGAAGTGTCAAAATCTCAGCTTGCTGCTTGCAGGCTGATGGTAGTTTCTACATCTTCAGTTATGTCAAATGTAGAGAAAAAAGAGGAAACTCTTTGAAAACGTCAGCTAGTCATAAGATTAGATCTACAGCAAGACTTTGCAAAGACATAAGCTTTTTAAATTTCAGCCCAAATCACAAAAGTTATCACAGTACCTTAAGAAAAAGTACTGTTACTTTGGGTTATCCATACATACACATTTTTAAGTGTCAGAAGGGCATTTCTTTGTCAGAGTTGATGTTACTACATTCAAACAGATTCTGTCTCAAGGAACGTCACTAAGGACATGTCTAGCAGACAGTAACACATTGTAAAGACTTGGAAAAAAGAAGAAGCACTGTGATGTGAATTCTAATCTCTACTACTGAAATACATTTTTATACATATGTATAATAGCCAAGATCATTATTACTGGCTGTGGTTTACATCATCTTGCCATTTTATGACAGAAAGACACCTAAAGCAAGCAGATGATTGAGGTGAAAATTAAGGTGGCTCCCACTGATTTTAACTAGACTCATTCCAACCTCATCATATATTCTTTTGGGGACCTCATAAGAACAGAAGTTGCAAGACTGAACTGCAGGATGCATAACTTACAACAAATTTGGCCTGTTTAAATTTTACTTCTGAGGGTGCAGAAAGTGTTGCTTTGATCATCATTATCTCCTATAGTTTTATGTTTCTTATTAGTTCATAAATCCTTCCATATGGATTTCTTAAATGTAAAAACTGAGCAGACCAGTCCCCTGAAAACTACACATTTTCCTTGCAGAATGTTTCTTATTTTCCCACAATACTTTCAAGACTTCATCCCTATGGGAAACCTATAGGTGTGTTATTTAAGCTCCTGTATGCTTAGTTTCCCTCTTTTTCCCCTTTGTTCAGCATCACCTCCCTAATTTTCAGTGTCTTTTCAAAACAGGCCTCTTTACTGCCCAGTCACCCCATTATAAATATCACCATATCAATATGGGTGATTGATAAATGTGAACATGAATCTCTAAGCATGCCATCAGAGTGGCCAGCTTTGGGAACACACATTATGAGTTGCTCTAAGGTCAATAGGCAGTAAAGTCTTCTGAGCATACTCCACCCCAGATTAGAATCAATTTCTTGACTAAATAAATATGCAGCCAAACTGCAGCTGGCAGAAAGAAGCAGTAAAATGTGAAACTGAAGGTCAGCACTCTGGATAAAATCTTTTACATGGTGATCAGACAGGTCTCATCAGGAAATAACCAACTGTGACAGATAAGGTGGCCTTAGCAGCAGCATTGGCGGTGAGTGATTTCTGTGTCAAAGCCTACATCTGCCAGGAGCAGAAAATCAAAGTGGGGTCTCTGCACATTTTTTCTAATTGGAAAAGCCTTGGTAAGGAAGAAGGAAAAAACTTCTTTTTCCTGAAATGTAAGGATCAAACAATGAATATTTGTTAACTATAGAACTTGTTTGGAAAACCAGAATAAGATGTCCTGCAAAAACTTTTAGCAATAATATGAACATATGTAGAAAACAGTCAAATTTGAAAATAGTAAAATGTTGAACTTGAAATAAACCTGGCAATGATAATAGAATTGATTTTTTTCTTCATAGACAGCAACAATTAGCATATTTAGAGAGAATATCTGAGTCCAATAGTTTATCTACTTTCAAACACATTTTCTTTCCACTTTAGAAAAAATATCTTCTTTCATAATCTTGATTTTATTTCATTGGCAATTTAACAAACCTTATAATATACTCCTTCTGATGGTATAGGAAGACCTTCTTCTGAGAGTTTTGCCAGAAAATCACTTAGTTTTTCTTACACATTAAGAATCAGAGAGCTCCCAGTTCTTGCTTCTGTGGGAACCAGAATAAAAATTTTGGCCCAGTGGAACACAATTTCTCAGCAAAGCAACCTGTGAAATCTAGAAAAAAAATTAAAAATCATAACTTTTTATGATCTCAGACACTTTATTAAAAAATGCTAGTCAAAAGAATAAATACACATTTGTATTTTTAAACAGTGTAGAGGAACAAACAGTAAAATTTCCAGTTATAACTATTCAACCAAAAAAAGCATGTTTAACAGAAGAGTCCATTCTATTTTTGTCTCTTCCTTCTGTTCTTAGCTAATGAAGAATTTAGGCATTATAAAAATGATGGGAAAATTATTTAAAAATCAGTAATATATTTGGATTATATTTATATATAAACATATATATCAGCAGCAGGTTGTCAGACTCCTAAGGTTTTATCCCAGGAAATAACATTCTAGCACAGGAGACAGCCTTCCATGAACATGTCCAAGATGAAGAGTAAATCTTTTTTTTTTTTTTGTTAAAAACAACATAACCTAAAGTCCATAATTTCTCATCTACATTTTATAAATGTCATCACTTAAACTTTTCTTTCTCACTGTGCCTATTTCTCTTTTCTTTCTGATTTTACTTACATGCGGGTGTTCAGATATCTTAATATCCTAAGCTTTTTTTTATATCCTTTTAAAATTTACCTCACTCTATCTTGCATGACTTTCCAACGATTTTTGAAATTACCAGTCCCTTCAAAGTTCATTAGGTACACCAGGTTGCTTATTTGAATTCATATCAATGAGTACTTAACAATTTTGCCACTTCAAACTTTTCTTTTTTAAATTTTATTCTTTTCACACAGAAGAACTTCAACTTCCTTACAAAGGATCTATTTTATAACTACAAGATTTAGACGGAAAACGATTCTGTGGGATTAAAGTTTTTTTAAAGCAAATGTGTAAAATTACAGCGTAGGAAAGATTCTACTACTTAGCTTTGGATCTCACAGAGATTGACCACATCTCATAAATCATAAGAATTTTTTAATTGTGTACTTCCCTTTTGTTCATTTCCAAATCCAGGTCACAGCTGGTTCAGAAGGAAAGACATGATCTGATCATTTAAGGATTCCATGACAGGGATGATTAACTGCATCCCTCTGGACAGTGCTCCAGTCTCTCCTTTTGAGTTATAATTTATAGAGACAGTAAAGACACTAGTCAAACTAAAATGTTTTTCCCTAGTCAATAAAAATAATTTAAAAAAAATGTTTAAAATCAAACCAGAATTTGCCTTTGACTGTTCCTTCTCTGGAGATCTGTTCCTAAAGTTACCCATCACAATGAATGTTTTCAGAAGCATCTCCTCTTTTCACCTTGAAAGAATTCAAAAAGATTTCTCTTGGAAACCCTGACATCAGAGATTATGATATAGAAAACAGTCTCATTTCCCCTTCAAAGATGCTTAACTCCTTTGGCACAGTTTTTTTGTTTATCCTTCCAACCCATCCTCAGCTTGTCCACAGCTTTGCCTGATCTCCCAACCCCTCCTAAGCACTTGGCTATCCCAGCTCTTTGTAAATCACTTAGCTGGAGCAGTCTGTATCCTGGCTAACCCTCCTAAGATTCTCATCCAAACATATTAATCATAATAATATAGCAGCTATCCTTGCTCCTTTCTGTTGCTTTGTTTACCGGAAAGACAACCAAAAGAGTAATACCTTTCTCTTCCCAGAATCTGTCATAGTAGAGACAGACATGACACTCAGAGTGCTTTGGTAAAATTTCAGAGGGCTTCAAGCATCAGCACTCTGTTATCTAGAAGTCTTTCATACCTTTTCTGTGTAGCCTCCCATGGGCAGCTCCACACAGCTCTGGCTCCTTCTCTCTTTCTTCTCTCTTCCTTCTGCGGTTCCAGCTCACTCCTTCCTATCCCTGGCACTGCTGCCTAACCCTGTCTGTCCCTCACACGATGTCTTACCCTTTCTGTCCCTTGCATGACCTCCTGTCCCTTCCTCCTCCAGCAGACTCCAGCAGACTCTCTACCAGCTCACTCACTCTTTCATCACACCCATAGTTTTGAGAGCAAGACTGTTCCCACTTTTTGGTAATTAACACAGCTGCAACATTGCAGCAAGACTGGGGGCAAGACTGCCTTCAGCACTCTCTCTATCTGCCTTCCCACAAGAATCTTTTGCTATAAGTCGACATGAGAGATCTTAGATTCTTTATAGTTGCATAAGTGAAACGTGACTAGTCTCCATGCCCTTCTCTTCTGCTTTTTCCTAGCTTTTTCCTTTTTCCTAGGCCTAGTTTTTAAGGCTATGTAGAGGCTGTTTTGTTTGACAATGCCAGATCTAAATGGCTTAAAACTGACAAACACCAAGTCACAAATAAAAATAAGACTTTGCGATTGTAATCCTCAGCAGTGTGGGCCCCTAGAAATGGACAGCTATCTCTGAGAAAACCATTTGCAATGCTGATATGCTTATTTGTGCTGCAGAAATGATAGAGGCAGAAGAGGTACTTTAACCTGGATTGGTAATCATAGTAATCAGCACTGACTATAGTCAGTGTGTAGGAAATACCAGTGTAAGCATGTGAGTGAAACCCTGTTCTTCACTACAAGGGGCTGAGTAATTCTGTGTAGAGCCTAAAGACACCTGTATTGCTCAGAAAGCAGCTGCATCATGCCTTTTCTGAAAGTGGTGGTGGTGCTTTTGCTGCTTAGTCTCACCCTTGTCTTAGCTGATTAGGACATTTGGCTGTGAAGGATGCCCTGAATATCACGACCTTTTATCTTCATATATGAGTTTAATGTCTCATGAGTCTCTCTTGCTTCTTTTTATTTCCCATGACTCAGGGAATCTGGGCTACACACGCCTCCATTTTCTTCAAACTGAGGAACAGGATGGCTTACATTTTAGGAACCTCTTACCATGGTCCTGCCATGTGGATTTTCGCTGAAAATGCAGGAACAGTTTGACAAGCTGCTGAAGTTACAAGATCGAGCTTCTTTTGTAGAACTTTGACTCACTTCCTATAGTGTAGGTCAATTATGCTTCAAGAACACTGCAACAATTAAGATTCTGGATATAATTAAGCATGTAAATTATCTGCTTCTTGTTTTTAAATAGAGTCAGACAACCATATTCTGTCTTTTCAACCAGTTATCTCAAGGCAAGAACATTTCTAGCTGAGTATATACAGCTCTGTTTTTGTTCATAAGGAAGTTTCCTTTGTTTTTCTTCCCTTTATCAATATAGATATTCCATAGTCTCTCTTGCACCTGAAAGAGCTTAAGAGGAGGTAGAGGCTTTTGCCTTCCCTAAATTTATATCTTAATTACTGTCCTAGTGAGCTTTGACTTGGGAAAGAACTCCATTTGGAAAAACAAATCTACTGACAACAGACAGATAAATCTGCAAAATAAAATAATGTGCTAGCACTCCTCCCAAAATATAATTGGAATAAATTAATCAAACAGTCTTCTGTTTATAGTCATTCCATGATCATAAGAAAGGAGGGGGAAAAAGGGAGGAATGTAAAATAATTATATGGTTATATGATCTGAAGGAAATTATATACTTATTCACATCAGTCTGTTATTGTGCAAACATTTAGGAAAACATGCTTCAGAAATATAAGGAATAGATGTCATATATGGTAAAGCAGGTTTTTTATTTTGCAGCATGAAAATTGCTTAAGAGATGTAGGCATATGTAACAGATGTTGCTATGCACTGGCCTTGATTTATACGATGGGCAACTTCCCTAAGCAAGGCACATATGTGTCACATCCAGTGGAGAGGAAAATACCCCTGTAGCAGATAAGGAAGAAAACAGATTTAAATTAAATTAGCATTTTTATTTTTTCATTTCAGATGTCTAGTGTCACATACTTGCTGGAAACACTGATATTGTGAGGTCTTGATATTTATTAGAAAAATGTATCTAAATATGTATTGGCGTCTTTTGGTATTTTGATGGTATTGCACTATTCTACTGTATTTTTGATTATATTTAGTGTAACTAATCTTCCTGTAAAATTGGCATAATCTCACTTTTGTGAGATGATGTAAATTTCCTCTTCCCTTCAGTGCTTACATTATTATTTGTCAGTTAGTGGAATACATAATGTCTATCAAAATTTTAACCTTCCTAATAATTACATTGATATAAAAATATGACAGTGAAAATAGAGTAAAGGCAATTGCTAAAGCCATGTTATTTTTAGATCATTGTTCAGGTCCTTTTTTCAGAATGTCATTTTTTCTCCAGTGAGGAGCTCAGAAAAAACTCCTAGTATTTAATGTAATTTTTTTTAAAACTCATGTATCATGCAATTGACAATGAAGACACTCTGTATAGAAAATAATAGAATATCTCAAGCTGTTAAGTACCCATAGGGACTACAGAGTCCAACTCCTTGATTCTCATAGGACTACCTAAAGAATAAACACTAAAATATAATTATGATCAACACAATTTCAGTAGAGTAGGTCATATGAAGTAGTAGAAAAAGAAATTGCATTACACATGAAAAATAAAACAACTAGTTCTGCATCAAATTTTCCAGGTTCCCTTTCCTTGTCTAACCACCAGGCACATATAAAAAGGCAGTTTGCAACACACACACACTCAATTACAGCACAAAGGTAGAACACACAAGTCAGTAAGAACCTGATAGTCCTTTATGTGCCTTTTACATCCCTTTCTGATTATCCAGAGTGATTTCAGAGGACATACCTAAATATTTCATAAGCAATTCTCCAAAAATTTCTGTACTTATTTTCAGTCATAACATCAAATATATTTTCTTTTTCTCTTATGCTTTAGAGATATTGTAGTGATAGAATAGTTTGAAAAGAACTTTATTAAATTTCTATATGTGGGTAAAGCAAAGGCCTTCTTGGTAGACTGTTTTACTGAATCACAAAGTTTATTACACATATATTCTGTCTGACTTCTGGATCTTTAATGGATTTCTAGACACATACTATATATCATGACTAGATCTCTACAAATTGAGAGATCTCTGAGGATTAAAGTCTTCAAAGCAATCTGAAAGAAGTTATTAACACAACAGCTTTAAAAAGAATGCTTAGGAATACCTGCATAAAACGTACTCATCTGTATTTCTTTATGGTAGCACCATGCAGCTTAAAGTATGCTCAAAACATCTTAAAAACTCAATCCCACAAAACCCACAAGCTATGTTAGCCAATATTTTCAGTCCCTAAGTCTTTTTTTTAATTGAAAAACAAATGGGGGTTTTATGAGATAAATTAAACTTAATTTAGCTGTAATTTTGGGGATTGCCATATGGTATCAATAAATAATTTCTCAGTAAGATACTCTTATCCCTTAAAATATATAAACATATGTCAGTGCATTGGGTTTGCATGGCAAGAGTTTGGTAGCAGGGGAAGCTGCAGGAGTGCCTTCTTTGAGAAGCTGCCAGAAGCCTCCCCCAAGCCTGATGGAGCCAAATCCAGCTGGTGCCAAATCAGACCCACTGCCTAGCCAAGGCTGCAGTGATGGTGGCAGCACCTCTGGGATAACAAAATTATGGAGGGGAAAAAACCTGCTGCACAAGAGCAGCTGGGAGAGGGGAGTGAGGATGTGAAACTGCCCTGCAGACACCAAGGTCAGTGCAGAAGGAGGGGCAGGAGGTGCTTCAGACACCAGAGCTGGGATTCCACTGCAGCCCCTGAGGAAGACCATGCTGAGGCAGGATGTGCCCCTGCAGTCCATGGAGATCTACCAGGGAGCAGAGATTACCCGCAGCCCATGGAGGAGGCCCACACTGTGCAGGCAGATGCCCACAGGTCAGAGGTGGCTATGACACAAAGGAAGCCAATGCTGGAAAATGCTCCTGGCAGGGACCTGTGGCCCTGTGGAGATGGGAGAGTAAACTGGGGCAGTTTAGTCTCCCATGGGAAAGACTCATGTTAGACCAGTCCGTTCCTCAAGGACTGCACCCCATGGAAGGGACACACACTGCAGCAGTTTGTGAACAATTGTGGCCTGTGGGAAGAACTCACATTGAAGATGTCCACAGAGGACCATTTCCTGTGGGAGAGACCTCCTGGATCAGGGGAAGAGTGTGAGGAATCCTCCCCCTGTGGAAGAAGGAGCAGCAGAGACAGTGTGTGATGAACTGACCACAGCATCCCCCCTTCCCTATCCTCCTGTACTGTTGAGAGGAGGAGCTAGAGAAAATTGGGACTGAAGCTGGGCCTGGGAGGAAAGAGATAGGGGGAAAGTGTTTTTAAAACCTGGGTTTATTTCTTACTGTCCTAGTCTGATTTGATTGGCTGGCAACAAATTAAATTAACTTGTCCCCAAGTTGAGGTTCTTTTACCCGTGATAGTAACCTACAAGTGACCTTTCCCTGTCCTTATCTTGACCCTCGAGCCCTTAATTACATTTTCTCTTCCTAGTCCCTTTTAGGAGGGGAGTGACAGAGCAGCTTTGGTAGGCAGCAGTCACCCAGCCAAGGCCAACGCACCACAGTCAGGTACTCAGACTTAAATCCATATAATCCCCACATATCCATATCATTCCACTCTGAAATATATCCATACCAATTAGCCACCTTGAGCCAACCAGTGCTGGCTTCATCACATAGCTGATTATGGGTATTTTATGGATATATATGCCATGAGAAGCACAGTTGTATTCTGCTATTACATTAGTGAAAAGTTTCCCACCTACATCACAGAGTACAGCTTTTCAGACTTCAAGAATATTCCTCATTCCAGCAAAGGTCTTTTGGTCACAGCAGGTGTCCACAGCATCCTTAGTCCTCCTGAGTGAAATGGCTCTCAGAAAAAATAAAAAAAAAATATTTCAGTGTACTGTAGTACAAGAGTCAGCATTGAGGTAAAATAAAAAACAAGAAAAATATTCATTTAAATAGCATTTTCATTCTTAAAAATTTTTAGCATGTAGGAAGGGGGATGTTGTTGTTTTGCTGGAAATGACAACAGAAAATTTTGTCAGGTTATCCTTTTACTTAGATTTATAATCCAGCTGGAGAAGGCTTAACACACTTTGAAGACAGTTCATTTTAGTTTGGAGCTTTTGTAAGTCATCCCTGGCTGAGAATACTTGAACAAGTGTGTCCAGAGCTTGTTTTCAGAGCTGGATGTAAAGCAAACACAATTTCAGCTTCAGCTGCACTATCCATCCCGTGAAACAATCAACAACAAGGTGAGAGATGGAATTAGAATTCAAGTCCACTTCCAGAGTCTCTTTCCCTGAGCATCAACCTCCAACTCTTTGATGCTATACATAAGCCTCAGCACAGGCTAGCAGCAGTGAACCTGTTGTGGTGGCTTATGACAAATTGAACAGCTTGGATATGCTTTCAGAATGGGAACTTCTTTTTATAACCGTGCCTTCTTTTTCAAGTCTACCGTGGCACCACAGAGTGAACCTTTGCATAAGAAATCACATTTCAGAAAACTTACAATTTTTTATACATTCTTTATACTCAATACTTATTTTAGTTTTGGTAACTAACATTGTTGGTATTGATTTCTAGGACTGGAATGCTACTAAGTCTTTTTTGTTTGTTTTGAGGTCTTTTTTTCCCCATAGGCCCACCGGGAACACTGTATTTTACCATGTACATTTTGTTCCACATATAACTGTAGCTTATGTCTTTCTTTAAAGAATTACATTTTACACTTAAGGGAAGAGATAGGTCAGATGCACTTCAGCGAAACAAGAGTTTAGAAAAAGACATTTTGTAGGGTCAGAAAAGAAAACATTGTAATCAGCATAGTCCTGCTGTTGCTGTACCTCTGACCTCTGTCAAACTTGCAGCACCCAGCTGAAAACTCTGCATCCTAAAATATTTATTCTCCATATTGACATTGTTTTCAGTTTAACTATTGAAATTTATTGCATTTTTTTTACCAGAAGTGTGAGAAAAATGATATTTAATGCTTTAATGTGTAACACATTCTAAGTTACAAACTGAAAACTAATGATAGCTAGACTCAAATCCCCCTTATTTATGAGCTAACCCATGTCAGTAAACTTTATTCAGAATTGTCTAAACTGTGGTCATTAAAAAGCCAGCATCAGAGGCATGGAGATCAGGAATAGAATCATGTATAAGTACCTACAATGCTACAATACAACTGAGTCACTTTAAATCATAGAATCGTAGAACTGTAGAAACATAGAATAGTTTGATTTGGAAGGCACCTTCAAGATCATCTAGTTCAAACCCCCCTGCTCAGTGATGGGCATCTGCTCTGGGTAACCTGTTCCAGTGTCTCATCACCCTCAGAGTAAAAAAAATTCTTTCTAATATCTAATCTAAACCTATCCTCGTTCATTTTGAAGCCATTCCCCCTTGTCCTGTTACTACATACCCTTGTAAAAATCTCTCTCCATCCTTCTAGTAGACTTCCTTCAGGTACTGGAAGGTCATAATATGTCATCCCTAAGTCTTGTCTTTTTCAGGCTGAACAAATCCAATTCTCATAGCCTTTCCTTTAAATATATTTTAAGTCCAGGATTCCCATACTCTAAGCTATGTGCAGAATTCCTCTTCCCTACTGATGACTGGCTGCTCTATTAAGAGTAGCTATGCTTCTGCAGAAAGCACTTAAAATGTTGATTAAGGTGATGCTGTACCCTTTACTACAACTGGAACACTTCTAAGAATGAGACATGTTCCTGCAGCTGCTGTAATAAATCATCTATTCATGATCACATGTTAGCTATATTTGCATTTATCAGCATCAAAGATCTTTTCATTAAGTTGTGTTCATAGTACCAATGCTAAATTACATTTTTCATCTGCTATTATATAGATTTAGATTTGCATCAACATTTAAAGTTCTTAAAAGTGGAAGAACTTTAAACTTCCATCACCATAAATAAATCTATCATTCAATAGAAAGCCTGCAGTAAGGGTGAAGTATGACATAATTGAAAACTCCTCAAGGGAACCAACAAACATTCTTATCTGAAGGTTATTCCTGTCTTGAAGACAAGCTTACCTGCTTGGATAAACTTTGGAACCTTTCTGGACAAGATAAGTCTTCAAGATGATTTAATCTAAAATCTACACTTTACCATACAAGCTTTCAAAAGGCTGTCAAAATTTATAGCTCACAGAAATAGGACATAGCAGGACTTCCATTAACATATCCAGCAGAGAGCAAATTGAGTGACCCAAACACCATCACAGGGGCAGACTGAAAGTGCTTTCTGGTTCTCTGTATTTTGATAGGGAAAAAATAATAAAATGTTCTATATCTGTCTTGGTCATCTTCATCTTTCCTGTGGAAAAAGGTATCTATTGGTGAAACCTGATTGCATTTATACTTCCTTGGAGAGAAGGAAGAAGAGTGTTAGTGACACCATTGTCATTCCATCCTAATCCCCAGCTTCATGTTAATCGACCTTTTCTGTGGTACAGTAGTTACCATGGTAAAGCTTATCTGAATCCCTTTTACCTAACCCCCTTCTCTTTCTGTTTCTCCTTTCCTTCACTTTTCTACAAAATGTCAGCAATCTCTGCTTTTTGCTTTATCTTTGAAAATGAAAAATATGGTTATAAATGAAAAAACTCTCAGTTTTGTTCAAAGTTTTGGGCAAATGCAAGATGCTACATGCTGTAACTTCTGGAACTACTCTTGTCTAGTGAGGAGTCTTATTTCAAGCTGTAACCATGTTTAAATTGTTTAAAGGGAGACATATCCTAGAACATTAGTATCTATTAAATTAAAACAAAACAAAACAAAAACAAAACAAAAACAAAACAAAAACAAAACAAAAAAAAAAAAGAAAAGAAAAAGAAGTAAATATATCTTTCCTTCCCAGTATCTTGGTAGCCCTGCTTTGGATGTTTTATAATAGCTTCATATCTTTCTTATGTTCTGGTTCCCAAACCCACACAGAATATTGAAGGTGAGGCCACACCAACACAGAGCAGAGAGGAACAATGCCCCACCTCAACCAGCTAGTAAGGCTGTGCATGAAACATCCTAGAAATAAGGACAATATCTCTTTAAGGAAGACCTTGTGAAATTAGCCTGAAGTATAAGCTGAGAAGACTGTATTTTACAGAGTGCTGCATTGAATTATATAAATAGAAATATTGATTTTTGGTCTGCTTAGGAATTTTTGTTTTGAATATCACTATGTATTGTAGGAGATGAGCAAATTTGATGAGGCAGGTGGTAAAAACAATTGCGATATTTTAGAATCTTGAAGTCTTCCACTCCCATATCCATAACCTGTTACTCTATTCTGAAATTGCAAGGGGAATGGAGGCAGTATAAACAGACACTAGAAGTGTTCTGAAGTAGCTTGGACAACTTTGCATGACTGGAGGTTTATAAACATTCTTCCAGCTGAGTGGTGGTGCCAAAACCTCCAAATGAGGCGTCAGTCTAAACTGTGGCTTGTTAACAACTTTAATTGACTCAGGTTGTTATGTGGTGGATAAATTTTTTCTGAGATTACAAGAAATATATTGATAAATAAAGATGAAAATGTGATTGTTTAATATTTAGATCAAGAAACACTTTTTTCAGAATATTTTCTGAATTGTGTAAGTGGGAAATTCTCCCCCTTTTAAAGCAACTAAGATGTGTACCCTGACTTTATTGACAGAATGCTTTCTGATATAAAAGGTGGGGAAAGGAAAAGAAGTACAAATGCACAATATGTTTCATACACAAAACAGCTTGGGATAATTTTCATTGTTTATTATTTTTAATTAGTAACTACTGTTCCCAGTTATTAACTTTTAAAATTTTATTTTTATGAATATGTATCCTTTATAAATCTTTATGATTTTCTCCATTCTCCTTGCATTCTACTTTAAGTTATTTTTTATTTGTTTTATTTTCCCCTTGGCTTACTCATGAAAGTTTGACACTGAAATTAGTTTCAATCATCTAAAATATATGCTGTTCCAGGCATTGTAACAGCATGGAGAGAAATACTGTGTTTGAATTAGCATAGGGATAAACTATTAAACTCAGCAAACTACTTAAAATATGCAATAATGATTTCTCCAAGAAGCAAAGGAAAATGGAGGAAAACGCTGTTTCATACCTTAATTGGCCATTTGAACCAGAAAACTTCAATCACTGATCAAAGTTTCTAATGCTATAACATTGGTGGTACAGATTGCACATAGGTATGATAATTTTGCAGCTAAGAAACATTGTTTAAAAAAGATACTCTTTGAAACATTAGACATAATTCCTTCTTTTCTCTTTGTCTTATGGTATGTTTCCAATACTTCACTTCATTCTAATCTGCTAGGAGAGCAGAGTTACTCTCTAAGAGTAGGAAACAGAGACTGGAACAACAAGGAGACTGAGTAGTGGCATAAGAAAATTAAAAAAACCAACTAAGCATTCTAACACAGAGATACTCACCTTAAGGGTTTCTGTTACTCCTGCAAAAGTGGACTAAATTCTCAGAGGATTGATTTGTTTACTACAAATTTCTTCCAGTCTGAAGAAATGACCATGAGTGCAGCTTGTTGGAATTTTCCCAAGTCCAAGCTCAAGTTTTTACACAAAATTACATCTGCATTATGGAACAGGTATTTAGGTAAATGTTTTTGCAAATATTAATTTATCAATGTAATCTATAGAATAATTATTTTACTATAAAGTGATATATATACACACATTTAATACACATTATAAAATAATGAATATGTTACTATTCATAGACAGTTTGGTTTCAAATGAAGTTGAGCTCAAGTTCACATATAATAGTACCACCAATGTGAAACTTGCTGCAATCTGTTATTCTCCTCATTAGGGCTGAATTACTTTTTCATTCATTATTCCACATACATATCACTTTCAATTTAAAAGCCAATTTTACACCCTTTTTTGGGCGCATTTTCATCTTTAAATTTAGACATAATTTTACAAAAATTCAGGAAAATTTCTATGGCAGTTAGCATTATCTCCTGGACTAAATCTTACATTATAATTTTTTTAAGTTTAATATATACTTACTAAGTATGTTGTTCATTGATTTGTCTACTCTTTTCTAAAAAATGTTAATATGTTAATATGTAAAAAAGTTAGAAAATAACATAGATTCTCAGCCATGCTTGAGTACTGATTAGGAGAAGTTTCTAAGCTTCTCTGGAAGTCTCATTGACTCAGTCATGTTTGATACTCACTGAGAAGATTTCATACTTCTTAGCCCCTATGCATTCCAATTGTTACTGCCCCCTAAGACAATAAATCCTACTCCTTGACTTTGTGTGATATGAAACAATAATTCCATATTTTTTAACTTTATTTCTTGTTGCATATATTTTACCATGTAAAATTGCATTGCTATCTTCCTTATTCATAGCAGGATTGACACATTTTGGGAATAAGACTTATGTGGGAGAAAAATAGGTTAGAGGCTTTGAAACAAGAGGTTGTATTTTTTTCTATTTCTATAAATGTTATGTATAGTAAAGATTATATTTGAAGATCAAAGATATTGCTTTTGTTTGTTATCAAGCTCAGAGTGCAACTTAGAATTGTCAGGTAATTATTCTTGTCTATTAAAAAATTGATTTCTGATAAATATTATTTAAGTCAGAGACATTAGGATAACAAATGTTGGAATTTCTAGGAGCTGGGGCAAAGATTATTAACATAACATCATTTGGACAGCTTTATATAATTTTGCTTTTCAACAAGCATAAACATCTTGAAGGACAAGCACCCACTGTACTTATATCACTGTAAAAGTATCATAAACATATAATTTGTAAGGACTAGCTAGAGTCATTGTTTACCAAATTCACCCAAACATGTTAAATTAAAAGTATTGTGAAATAAGGATTCTGGGTTATCATAAGTCTTCAAAGCATTTTTTTTTGCCAGAGGCAGTACCTATTAAAGTGATATCTGAAAACATTTACAAGATGCTAAATAAATTGTCATTCAAATGAAAATATTAATTTTCAACTTGCACTGACAAGTATCCTTTGACTTTTACCTTCCCCAATGTTTAAAGACATTTACAATAAAGTTTTGTTGATTGTATTTCCAGTGCAGCATATTACATATGATTCTGGGTTACAGTACAACTATTTGTTAAAAAACCTAAAGAAGTAGTCAGTCTTCTGTTTTTATATATGTACACATGTGTGTGTGTGTAGAAAACCAAAGGATGATGCAGATATTCATCTGAAGTGTTTTTGCATGGATGAATGAATATATTTGTTGACATACACAAGTATATTTGTGAAATTCTGTGTAAAAAGGTGGATGCCTGTGCATCTATTATAATGAACTAATATATTTTTAAAGCACGTGCACAGATTTATAACAAGAAAGAGAAATATTTCATTCTAGGGCAGTTCACCACCACAAATATTCTTTTATTACCTTGCATGAAATACACTTTTGTCACATGGAATAGTGTATATTTGTAGTTGAAAATGATGTTTCTTTAAAAGGAATATAACTTCACTTTTGCAAGGTACAGAATAGTCTGAATACAGGTGAAAATACCTTCAACATTCCCTCCTGTTCCCTTGAACGTCCTCTCTTCCCACCAATCCAAACAAAACAGAAACCTGTCATAAAAGATGCACTCAGTCAAACTAAACAAAATCAAAGTGATATGTCTGCCATGGGATGAAAGAGATGGTGTAATAGTAGTTAAAGCTTAATATGTTTAAGCCTGGGGATAAAGTGAAGTGCAGATGTGCCAATCCTTGAATAAAAATAAACTAATAGTTCAGCTATACAACAATAGCTGCAAGGGGTTTAGAAGCACGTAAGAACACCTCAGTTTTTATGTAACATCCAAGGTCTTACATCACAGTCTCTGGCTGATCCTTCTTTTGGATTAAGAAGCACTTTTACTCCCAAGTACTGTTAAGTATTCCAAATGTAGGCATTGTTCTTCTATTTAAGAAATGTGATTTTTGAGGCTTCTGTGTGTTTTTTACACATGTGTGTGGTCTGAAGACACACACAGTGGTATATCTTACCTTTTGTAATATCCCTTCCTGCTTGAAAACAGTCATCCTACTCTTGCACAACTGCTCAGCAAGCAGTATTTTACATTCTCTCAAACTGTATTGTTACCTTTTTAGAAAGCAGTAAGGATGAGGGAAACCATCATGTCACAAAAAAGTTATAGGTCTCATGTGTGAACACTCAGATCTGGCCATGCCACAGATTTCCTGAGCTATATGGAACATATGGATAGAGACAGCATTATATTTATAGGTTTCCCCAGAGCAACGAGCAGCTATGACAGCCTTAGAGCATGGAGCCTTTCACTGCATTTTACCAGCAGTTAAAATCTCCCAGACTGCTGGAGAAAAGAAAAACTCTACCTGTTCTTAAGTGAACTAAGCCAGAAGAAACTTTTATAGAAAATTACCCACTCACTAAAAGCAGCTTGAATACGCTTACACATTTCTCCTGAGTGAGCACAAAAGATGTGTCAGCGCTCATGAGAGAGGTTACTGTTCTTTCACTCTCTACAAACATTCACTATCTTACCTGTTTTGACCTCTTCTGGATGAAGAGGTGCTTTTCATTAAGCCCAAGTAATGATCCTCTACTTTGTGATATTTTTTCAAGTTAAGTGTTAGCAAAACAGGAAAAGAGACTGCATGTAGAGTCAGGTAGAATGCTTTTAGTCTGTGCTTGTACCATTTACACTATCTTATGCTGTTATAATAGGCTGTTAGAAACTATCTCAAATGCATGAATTTGAATGAAGAGAGAAAGTCTAGGATGAGAAAGACACTGTTGAGTCATGAAATGGTATCTATTTTCTAGACATGTTTCAGGTTTTTTACAGAATGAAATAGTACAGTACAAATCTGTTAGGCATTGTGTCACAAGAGAGAACAGCACGTTCTATGAAAAACTTGACAAGGAAAATTTGCGAGAAAATAATATGTTAAAGTGAATTCTTTTTTTTCCTCTTTTCAAAGTGATACTTATTTCATTCTTGTTGTGACATTAGCTATAGAAATGAAAAAAATATGACTGTCTTAATCATGAAGATCTGAAAGCTCAATTTTAATGCTTATAACAAATGACAATTAGGTAAAGCTGAAAACCTCTATGATCCAGCAATAATATTATACAACACTCAAGAGCTATATGCGTGGTGTAAAAAGGCAGGAAACTGTAATTTATCAGAATGCTTTCACCACTAAAATGCAAATTATGCATTCACAACATATTTAACAGCTCTTATTGTTTCTGTTTAGGAAAGAAATTATTACGTTTCTGCTGTTGAGGGGGAGCTTTTCCAAATCACTATGATTTTCCTTAAGAATTGAGCTAACTAAAACATAGTAGCATGATAAATCATAGTATGTAATGATAGACACATACTGTAATTTACAAACCAAGTTTGATGTTCATTTTTGAATATACAGTATTATGATTTTTACATGAAAATTACACAGCCCCAAACAAAATATGTAAAGTGAAAAATACACCCCTTGGCAGCTCTACCCCTGACCCTCTTGATGGTTTAGAAAGCAATCACAAAGAGATTCCTCTATTCACCCACCTTATATACAATTGCATTCACCTTGTCTGCTACAGGCAATTTATCCTCTTTTGCCTCAGGGGAACTCAAGCACCTTGATTCCTAGAGACACACCAACCCCCATTAAGAGGTAGAAGAAAAAATGATGAGTTTCATCTCATTATTGTTCTTTTCTCCTCCTTGATTCTTTTTGTTTTGCTTGGTTATATACAGCTTCTGTAGAACTGAAGTCATCCAGCTAAAGAGCATTTTCTGATCTACAAGATATGAAACATATTGCTGAGACAGATTCATAATTTCTACTTGTTTTAGGAAATTAATCTATGAGGAAGGAAGCATGCTCTGAAGAACCACTTATTATCAATGGACTGTATCTTAATATACAATGAAATGCAAGCCTTTGAAATGTTTTACTTTTCCAATGAATTTTATCTGCAACAGTTTTAACAGCAACAAGAATTCAAGTCAGTTTTTTCTTCCTGTATTTCTTATCTCTTATAACTATACTTTGCCAGTCATTTTACATGAAGTTTATTCCAAGAAGCAACTGAAATTCTCTTCCTTTTACCATTCAACTAAACTATTCTGTAGAGCCATGAAAAGAAGTAATTTATGCCAAATATTTCCAATTCAGTGAACTCATGCAGGTAACAATCCTTAGGAATACATCAAACAAAAATAAAAAGGGAAAATAAAAGAATGTAGTTTATGAATTATGAATATTATGAATAGCAAGGTTACTTTTCTCAGTCTAGGTGGTGTTAGATCTTTATCCATCCAGATTAGTATTGTTTGGTTGAATTAGCCATGTTTCTTTAGTTTTGTTTTGCAGGTTTGGATTGTTGTGTTCATGTTTTATCAACAGCGAAATTCCATTCTTGCCTGGGATTCTGAGCTTTACAAAATGCTCCTTTTTTTTCTGAGTGCTCCCATCACCATCAGGTACTGCTATCAACAGCTTCTGTGTAAAGGGTTTAATCTATGGGAAGAGAAGTAGCAAGAGTACAAAACAAAGAGCTCAAAACTGCAAAGGACTTGTTGGAGAGCGGATTACCAACATAGCATCTGATAAAAGACTTACAAAATAGCATGACAAAGGATGCAAATGTAAGAACAAACCAAAAAAATAAAAGCGTAGAGTATTAATCCTTCATTAGAAAACCTGCCCAGACATCCCAGCTTTAAATGTCCTTGAAATGATTTTCACTAAGGAGGAGAGTTTCAAGGCTAGTGTATGCAAAAATACCATCACCATAAAATCATGCTTACTTTAACCAGAAGCTAAAATGATTTTGAAACATTTAAGTAACTACATTTTATTAATAACACAGAACCTCCCAGAAATTCAAATCAAGCCTTGTCCAATAAATAAAAGCAATGCCAAAGTAATTTTAAGGCAATTGAAGAATTAAATATAAACCAATCAATAAAAATACATCAAGTATCCATCTTGAAATATGCAGTATTTCAATGCATAGTAGACAACTGTGGACTTCCTCACTTGACCATCTTTGCTAAAATTTGTCTGTGTTCCCAAGCATATATCTATCCTTGCCTTAAGGAGAGGCTGGCTCCAGCAGAGCCCTTTGGAAAAGAGGGCTCATGACTCATGTCATCAGGGAATTTCTGGGTGTATGCAGGGTAGAAAGGTTGCTGAGCTGGCAAACAAGATTCAGCCTGAAGGTTGGAGCTCGTGCAGAGGTTGAGGGGCAGCAGAGAGGATGAGTCTGGTAGCAAGGCCACAAACACAGAGGGAAGGGCTTCTCTGGGAAAGAGGAGAAAGGATCAAATTTTGCTGCTGCTGCTCAGAAAGTATTAAGCTAATTGAACTGAAACACAAAAGTAAGTTCCTGTCTACAGGGACAAAATAGACAGCATATAAATCTCTCCATTTATGCTCTCTTTATTCATTGTTTTGACTTCTTTTCATTTTGAAAGTCAATACCCTTAGACTTCTATTTTGGAATAAAATTTCTGAATCTAAACCCTTTTGGTTTCTTTGGGGATTGTCTCCAGGAGGAAGTTTAAGCACATCTGTTCCACAGCATTGGCCAAAACATTTTCATAGTTAATATGTGCACAGATACAGAACAAGGCTACAGCTGCAGCAATGTGCTCACAAAGGAAAAAAACAACCAATCCCTCATTAAATAATGACAATGAAGAGAGAATATCAAAATGCTTTTGTAGGTGATGTGATGCTCAGGTGAAATGACAATTTCACCTCACTGTCACAGAACTAGGAGACAGAGTAAAAATCCACTTACTTCTCACTCTTCCCTTGCTTCTATCACATTTATGTTATTTCCCAAGTAGCTAAAATATAATTTGGTCTGTTTTTCTACTTGTCACACTGGAAAGAGCACTGTTAACTCTTTCATTGTCCTGCAAATATACTTTTTGCAATTATCTCTCTGATATAAACCCTACAATATTAGTTTCTTACTACCTTACTAATTGATTTATACTTTTAAAGCAGATATACTTTAGGGTTTTTTGGCATTTTTTGTTGCTTTTTAGCTTACTAACCTCACTTTCTTGGATGTTGTTTAATTTCCATTATTTTCTGTCTTATCCTATTCCAATAACTTCATTTCGCATTCAGTGAAGTTGCTAAGCCTGGATCATACCTGTGTCCTGCCTTTTGTTTTTGTTCACAGTAAAATTCATTTTTAGCCCTCATTTCCTGCTGTGTTTTTCCCAACGAACGTAGTAGCATTTTTACCTGTTTCGTCTCTGTGCACAAACATAAATAATGCAGAATTTGGTTGAACAAAACACATAAAAAGAAAGCCACTTGCTGCTGTGCTTGTTCTTGATTTCAGTCTGCTTTTATATCTTATCACTCAAGATTCCTTCTTTTTCTCTCCTAAAAAATTAAAATATGCATGTGTCAAGTGAGCTTCCTGCCACTTCTTGTTAGAGAATCAAGCAAAATCCTATCTCCTTTTTCTTTTTGAAGAGAGATCTTACTTTGGACTCCTGACCTCTGCAGGGGAAAATCTCCCTCTCTGCTCCTTCTTTTCTTTTCAAATTTTCAGGAATATTCGACTGAGAACTCAAAACCAAGTCGTCCCCAATTAACTGATATAGCAGAGTAATCTTTTGGAATTCAACACTGCACTTTCTCTACGAAAACAGAGAAACTTTCATAATTTTGCCAATTAAAATTTATCATGTTGGGAAACTAAAAACTTACCACAGCATAATTCTCCAATGGTGTGGTTTACTGTTTTCCTGTGGCAAGGCTACTTTGACCATTTGTTCCTTTTGTAAAGGTGAGATTGGGTTATTGTTTTCCCATTGATGAGTTGTGGGAAGAGTTACCAATTGCCACCACGCCACCATTGTTCTGTTAGATGCAGCAGAGGGAAATACTGGAAGGAGAGTGCATTACCCATTAGCTTTCCAAAACACAGCCACACAAGCTGCTGTCTTCAAATGAGCCAACAGATATGTGTATCATCTTCATCCTTCTAATAGTGGCAGGCCTTTCTCTAGCTGAGGCTTCTTCCTCTTTTATTTTAGTTTGCGTGTTAAAATTACATCTGGCAATTGAGAGCTTAGCAAGCTCCTGTTTTACACACATTTGTACCCTTATCTTATTTCAATATCCTTAGAATAATTTATCCCCAGTCAAATTTTTGCATTCAAATAAATTTTTGTTTTTTGCTAAATTACTTTCTTCATTGGTATCCTTACTTCCATGTTTAGAGTTGGGTATAAATGTATCAGCTTCATTCAATCCAGCTAAATGCTTAATTTCTTGATTGACTTTTAGGTTTCTACTTTACATAACAATGTCAAGTGCAGCTATAGTTACCATGATCTACCTTTCTTTTTCCTTTTGTTTTAGATTATTATTTTATAGATTTTCACCATAGCATCTCAAGACAACTTCTCTAGCAAGACTTGACCTGAAACTAAACCAGCTGTAATTTGAAATTCCACAAACCTCCAATTTTTTTCTAATAGGCTAACAGCCAAATAAAGACATCATTTTAAGTTGCTCAAATGAAAAGGGGAGGGAGAGAAAGTGTATTTAGCAATCTTTCCAGTAAAGGCTGTTCAGAGAGGTAATAATTACAAAGCAGGTTAGAGGTTGCATGTGCTGGGAAAGAGAAAGGTTCTAAACATAAAAATAAAAATTTTTAAAAAATAGTGAAAGTAGAGCTAAGCTTCTATAATGCTTTTTCAAAGAGAACAAAAAGTAAATGCTGTGCACAATGGTGTTGGGTACAAGGTACAACCCTTGTACCCACAGACAAAAAAAACCCAGCTGAAGGTAAACAAGAGTTTTAAAGATTGATTTTAAATGGTTAATTCTAAAATGTTTTGTGGACTTTTCCTCCTACTACTCTGACTAATGGACTTGCTAATTAAAATCTACTTTTTATTAAAAAATAATGAGAGCACAGATTTAATAGAAATTGGTAGCAGAGAGGCAAGTCTATTAACAGAAACTTAAACAAACTGAAAAAAAAAATTAATTGAGCTTAAAAAGAGATTTTAAACTTGTCAGAAATCTGTCCTGGGGAGGAACCCTACTACTATTATTTCAGTGAAGCCTGCAGAGTTTAAAACAGCTTTTTCAATTTAATCTTAAATCTAACTTTCAACCTAAGATGCTTCTATATGATCCAAGGATTTTCTATATGATTCATTATATTAAGATCTAATTTTCAATCCATGATGTTTAAAAAAAAATTAAATTCTAAGGATGCAGAGTTTCCTCTGCAGTTTTAAAGTCTGCTGGTGGGCCCAGTATTGATCTTTGGGGGATATAATTTGTGACAGACTTCTAACTAGACCCAGTGCCACCCATTACAACCCTCTGGGATCTCCCATTCAGCCAGACCTCCATTTCAGTTTTCCTCCAAAGTAATAAATAATTCTTGAAAACAAGGGTAAATATTTAAAGGGTGTGTCAATTGCACAATTAATACACTTTCATGTCCCTGAAAGCTTAGAGATGTTTGGTTGCACCTCTGATCCCCACATCCTGATTTGTCAGTGTTGTTGTTCTTACCTTGTGGTATCTTCCATAAAAATCAGATCTTGAATTTAATTCCGTGAAAGTGTTTGAGGCATTGCTTTTTTTTTCACAGAAGAATATCCTTACTTTCTATTCACTTTTTGTTCTTTAAACTACCAGGAAAACAAAGCAATTATAAGATTTTATAGAAACAGTAAAGACATAGAGCACACCTAAGCTATTTTAACATGAACATTATGACACAAAAGGTTTCCTTTTTACTCTATTAAAAAAAAAATACCAGAGAGAACAACACCTCTGTTGTTCTTGTACTGACTTTTTAAAAAAATCTCATCCAGTAGAACAGTCAAATTATATGAACTCAGGTCTATTGAGTGCAAAGTGGGTTGCAGAATATTTTTTTTTAATATAAATACCACAGTATGAAAAATAATAAGAAGAATTTGAAATGATTGCTTAACAAAAAATGCTGCCTACCTTTTCACTGATCTTCTGTTTTCTCCAGGCTCACTTTGAGTCCACATTTGGGTTTGGGGCTCACAGACAGTGATTTCAGAGGTGTTCTCTTTTTTTTTTCTTCTCAGTTATAAAGAATGTGATTGCTTTTCCAAAAAAAATAAATTAAAAAAAACCCCCAAAACAACGGTATTTGAGTAAAACAACCAATTACAGAGTGAAGAGATCAGAGCTTTTGTTTTGGTGAATGTACATTTTATAGCAAGTGTATCAACTGGTGAACACTTCTGGTAAATACTGGATGGATAGAAGTTGCATATGCCAAGGATATAAAAAAGCAGAAATAAAGTTCTACTCTTGTCAAAACCATCAGAGTTTTAAGAAAACAGGAAGCTGATCTAAAGTCATGAGTCAGTGTCCATTCATTCCAGTGCTACTCAGCAAATAGACAAGGGATGCCACATGGGAATTACAGTGTCTTGTATCATTTTTGCTGAAACCATATGGCACTAATTATAGAAGGCTTTCTTGTCTAGCTCAGACTAATTTCCTTTGAGTCTTATGGTATTTTACTTACAACTATACCCACCACACAGTTGACAGTGCCAAATAAAGTAAAGTGAATGACAATATCATAGTCACTGCTGGTTTCTAGGATATCTGAAAAGACTTAAAATTGCAATACAAAAATCTAGAAGCAAAGAATATCTAAAGGCCTGGGTGAACACATAGTGATACCAATAAAAAAATGTAAATTCACATTAATGGCACTTGATTAGACTCTATATCTGACTTCAAGCCTTCAGAAAAAAAATGGAAATAACATTTGATACTATTTATGTTGATGCAAACTGACCTGAAAAAACCCAGATTCTGTGCCAAACAATAATTCAAAATGCAAGTTAATTGAAAAACACTTGTATAAAAGGATTTGAAACAGAAAATGCCAAGATTAAGAAAAGCATTCTATTATTTTTATGTGCAGATTTGGGGTACTAAGAACCAAGCTCATGAGAGAGAAAAAACACAGAAAACCCTTTCAGGAACGGATTAGTAGTTCATAAATAGGCCTTTTAAAACTCCAAATCCTGCAGGATGATTAATTATTCTGTAGTTCACCATGAAGTATTTTTAGCTACTTTAACAAAGACAGAAAATTGCTGCCTTGTCTACTGAGTGCTGCAAGAAAATGAAGATTATGAAATGTCTCTGAAGTACATAATTTCAGAAATGCTTTAAGTAATGAATCATTGCTTTTACTATGCTGCTTGGATTTCTGGACCAAGATTAAACTTTTATATATCTTACTTCATGGCGTTAGATGTCTCCCTTCTTGACATTATAAATTTAAAGGAAACTCATCTTCTCTTTCACTTTAATACCTCTGGGTTTATGTAGAGAAATAGGATCATTAGGAGAGAGTTTTAATTTTTGCTCACAGACTACCATGGTTATCATGAAAGGTGTGTTCCACAAATAAAAATTCTTTTTAGTTCTCCTGTAAATTCCAAAAATCTACAGACACAAATTTTCCACATAGTTCAATCCAGAGCATAGGGCTTAAACTCACAGAAAATCCACAAGAGATTTTGCTGCGGTGCGCTGTCCCTGCAGCCCCGACTAGCTTCAGGCACACCGGCCACAGTCTTGGGGTACGGCTCGGTCAGGTGCACAGACGGTGCACGACCTCACTTTCCCTTGTGGGGTCTTTTCCCCCCCTGAGGACGTCAACGGGGGACCGTGGCGAGGGCAAGGAGAGACGGGAGACTTTTTGNAGATTTTTTTCAAAAATTAGTTTTTTCAAACTCTCAGCCTGAATCTTGGCCTAAGGACTTTATACCTTTAAAATTGTCTTTAAAAATAGATTTTTCCAGGAACCAGTATGGAACCAGACATAAAGATTTCTGTAAAATTCTAGGGAATCAGTTAATTTATTTATAATGACATAGAATTGTTCAGTTGGAAGGGATGTACAATTATCTAGTCCAAACACATTAATTTAATTATTTTTTAAATGCAAGAAAACTCATCTTATGAAGAGCATAAAACTTGCTTAAAATGAAGAAAATGCAACAAAATCAGTGGAACTGAACCCTACTTGAAGTGAAGCAGGTGTAGAGGTCCACACTGCTTGGCTTGTATCAAAAAGAGGAAAAAAACACCCCTGTAATTGAGATAATTTTCATGTAATGTAAAACTGTCATTAAGTGATCTGATAAAAGTTTGAATACATATGTAATACCAGTTTATAAATGGTAGAAATAATTATCAGGATTTTGAATATACCACAAGAAACTGTAGTTAGGAAAACAAGGTTATAGGGAACAATAAACTTAAAACAAATCCTCGATTCTAACTTCTAACAATCATACTCAGAAACTGCAGTTCCAGTGTCTTTAGTGAAAGAAAGGTTTTGTGATTACTTCATCAGAAACATGTAATGAGCCCTGAAAATACTCTGTGCTAACTTCTTAATATTTATTGTTACTTATATTTCACAATATCTTACATAGCAAGAAACATACTACACTTCCTTTAAAACCTGAATAAATGATCTTTTCACAAGGCCCACTCCATTAGTCATGGATTCTACAATGTTCTAAGAATTGATCCACTGTACAGAACTAATATAAATAGCTATTTAAGAGAAAGAAGAGACTTAGAGAGACTTGTAATGGATCTGGCAATGAACTTCTTCTGTTGAATAGAAAATCCCTTGGATTTTAATATAAGGTGAATATTAGGACAGTAATTGCATATGGCAGGGATCCCATGTATAGTCCTATTATTGCTTTGACAATAGGTCATTGGCAGTTCAAAGAGAATTCTCAAAATGACATTAAGCAAACATATGAAAGCTACTTTAGGAATTGAAAAAGGAAGACACATACCTCAGACAAAATAGAAATTAGAAATTAACTTAGGAAAATTACGAACTGGTACTAAAGGAACTAAATCTGTTACTGCTTAAGGGAAAGGAAGAGATTAAAGGGTCTGTGGTTTAGGAAGACTGACAAGGTCTTAGGAGAGGAGAAAAGAAAGAAGTAAAATAATGAAAAAAAAGAAATACAATAATAGAAAATACTTAACCTTGAAACAATCACTTTAGGAAACCAGAAGAAATTATATCATTTGCAACATTTAATTAACACGCTTCAATGAAAGCACTAGGAAAAGTATTACTCCTGCCCCCCCCTCCCCCTTCAAATGCAAATAGAAGCAAGCCAACCTGCTCTCCTGTCTCCAGCAGCTATTATTTTGCTCTGGTAAAATGTCCCCAGGCCTAGCAGTAATATGAGGAACTAGCAGACTGGAGAAATTAGATGAAAAAGAGAAAGACAGAGAATAATAAATTACAAGAAAATGTTGGTATTATACATTAGATACCTATTACATCCATCAGCAATGTTTCAGGCAAGAATAAATCCTTCCAATATTTCAGACGTACAAATTTCCTGTATAAAATTGTTGGTAATTGTCAGAGACACTGAAAAGAGAGAGAATTTCTGCAGTATAACATTATTTTTGAGTGCCTGAAGCACAGAGGGCAAAGCACAATGAATACGTGCTGATTACTTAGCTACCTTGCTCCTTCTTTTTTAAGTAAAGTCTTTACTGGCATATTGTAATGCAGTTTATTCACTGAAAATTCAGAGAAATGAGTCAAAGGTGATTATTCTCCAAAGGAGAAAAAAAATACACATAAAGCAGAACTCAGCTTCTCAAGCCTTTCAAGATGTACTTGCAATCAGCATTACACCAAGAAAATTAACTCAGAGCAGCAGAAATGGGTGTGTTTAGCAGCAACATAGAGTAAATGTCAAATAGAAAACTTCTTATGGGTGTTCCCGACTCAGTTGTCATCACTAGCCATTAAAACACCTGTTTACATAAAAACAGTGATAGCAGGGAAGTATTTTTAGCTTCCTTAGGGGATACAGCAATGAGAAACAGCAGAGCTCACACTATGCAGCACATCAAGACTGCCTGGTGCACCAGCTTGCATGGTGTCAAACTGCTGCCACGCTTTGAGAACCATTGCCACAGAAGACAATGCTTTACTCTAGTCAAAATTTCTTCTTAGCTTTTGTCTTTTATCACTGATTTTCAATTACACTCACTGCTATTTCAATAACATCTTTGTTTTAGCTGAGCTGCAACCAGTCACAGCATGAGTGAGATATGACTGCTAATTTCAGACCTCTTACAGATCATTAGCTCTTCCCTACTCTAAATTATCTTCATTTATGAAGAAGAATATTTCAGATAATGTTATTTCTCTTAAATGTTCTTATCTCCCTCAAAATATCCTTGCAGTATTGCCAGGGGTTTCAGAGAGAACCTCTCTTTAATAAACTTTGGGGTGACAAGAAACCTCCCTGATTTGTGAGGGTTGAGTATGCAAAAACTTTGTGACCCTCTGTTACATAGCATCATGTCCCAGGCAACAGTAATGAAGGCAGTGAAGAAGTAATAGAAGAATCTATAAACTTACACTGATAGTGGACGTTTTTACATGACACTTTTTGTCACTTGAATAGTTCATCTATGATATTTTCCTGTAATTGTCTAATTATTCCTACAGAGTGGCTCTTCTATGTTCTTTTTAATTGCCTCCACTAAAATTCAATTTCCATTTTGTAATCAATTTCTATTTTGACTTAATATCTTCTTCAATAATGAAAAAACTCCACAGTTCAGGAAGTACTTATAAAGCTCCATGTACAAAAATAAGCCCTGAGAAAGATCACCACTGACAGGAGTTAAACTACACTTATTTTAAAAGTCACACAGAACTGAGATCTTAGTCTTTTAAGACAGTTCTTTTCAAGTAAAGAAATATACTGCAAGATTATTTGGTAACCCTACCACATTGTAATTTAGATTAAGACAAGGTATAGCAGGAGGTTAAAAAAAGTTATCAGCCATTAAATTTTAATTTTTATGGACTAGTAAGATGGAAATCTCTGAAATCAATAACCATTTTTCATGTGTCAAATGATATTGTCATAGCTGCACAGAGCAAAGAATGAAGAAGGGATTACATGACCATGAGAAAGTTGAGGACTATATATTTTCATAGGCAACAGTATTTGAATATGCTGGATTTGGAAAATGATGAAATCAAAAAAATTCTGGACTTTTGAGGGGTAGCAGAAATAAACTCTTTGAGGTGTACTAGAAATGTTGTTTAAAAGTGAATTGATGTACTAGACATGAAGGCAGGGAGAAATACTAAGTGAAGCTTAATATTGCAAGATTTAACAGTACATCTTTTTAGGTCAACATTTTGTACCTGACTGCTGCCTGATGCATTTCTGCACTTGAGGAATAATTTCTAAAGGAAAACGGAGTGCTTTCTACTGTGTCTTGAAATTACTACTTTGCAAATGGAAAAGAAATGTTTACAAAAAAAAAGTGTAAACCACAGGTCTTTGTTTAGCTGGCCAAATACTAAGAAAAGTAAGAATGCTATAAACAGGTAAAAACAGCAAATAAAAATATCAGTGTAATACAAACTATTTCTCATGCCAAATTTTTTGGTAGTAACAGTTACAATAAATTGATATAAAGTATTTTGAAGTCTTATGCTTCCCTTTAAATCTAAATCAATAGTATTTTGTTCGCTATTATTTTTCCCTAGTAAGGTTCTATGATAGCCTCAAGAGGCTCAAAACACAACGTGCTCTCTTTTAGGTGATACGACTTGTTAGTCCCTCTTCTTCACAATAGTGTTTTCCTGTAAAAAGTAAACCCCCAAAGATATTTCTAACCTCATTTAATCCTTTCAATACCTTCATAACCCACCCTGCAGTATTTTATCTTTATAACAGTCATGGAAGAAAGTGCTTTGGTGTACAACTTTTCATGGGAACAAAATTGTACCTCAGACTTGTGGTATAAGACATGACACGGTAATGTGTGAACCATGAATTATTGAAAAAGTAGAGGAATCCTGAAACAGAATCTCTTTTCCGATGGCAAAAGTTCAGTCCAGGTTTGTGGGCTGGATACCCTGAACATCAAAGCCAGCCAAAACATGACCTACAGGGAGATGAGTCAGGATATCTCAGGTCACTTCCTGACAATCAAAATTTTTACTGAGTCCAACTGTAACATGAATTTTTCACTGAGATAACAAAACAGATAGCTGCACCTCCATATTCAACACCTTTAAATAACTTCTGCTTTCTCGCCACCGCACCAAATATGATCCAAGCTAATGATATAGTAAGTGGGAAAAACCAAAAAAATGCCCCTCCCTCAAAGTACATAAACCCCCACATCCCTACCCTCACACAGCCCAGGGAAAAAAAAAAAAAAAACAAACCAAAAACCCAAAAAACTAATAATCAGTCCTGGGAGAAAACAATAGCAGACTTTACATTTTGAAACATTAAGATTAGTAGGTAAACTTAGAGTATTTAATATACACATAATATATAACCAAACCCAGTGGATTGATCCATTTCCTCTAGAGCTGACTGAGATGATCTTCTCCAGTCTCATTTCCAGGAATGAAGCTGAACACTATCCCTCCTGGGCACACACAAGCTCTCTGCAGACACAGCTGCTCACAAACAGATTAACAGACAGGACAGCATTGGCACAGGCACCCACCCAAAACAGGAACTGCCTGAGTAATCACCCAGTCTCGACACTGTCTGGGAAAAAACCCTTCCCAGATCTCCCCAGTGTTTGACTCCCAGGTGCTCCATCTCTGTGGGATGCTTCTATCAAGTCTAAAGTCTCCAGTTAACCAGCTCCAAGACCCCTGGTAACCCCATTAACTTCTCCTACTTGCCAGAGAGTCTGCCTTGAAGTTTGCTTCTGGGTCATCTGCAGACTGCACTTTACTTCTTCTCTGATCACTGGTTGCTCTTCATGTCCGTTTGCAACAGCAATTAGTCAGACGTCCTTTCTTTTGTCAGCCTTTCTCCAGCAAACAGTAGAATACAGACAGCCTAATTTCATGGGCTTCTCTCTTACTAAATTCCTTTATATTTTATATAGTGAGGTTTAAAACCAAACTCCTTCAAATTACATGGTTCATTCAGGCTTTCTCTAAGCTACTCAAGAGGTAAAAAAATAGTAGCAAATTAGTGCAAGAAAGAAATATATAAGTCAAATATCATGTAAATAGTATTAGGGACTTCAAACACTAAAAATCTGTCCATTTAAGTAGAAACAATCTGACACACATAATTGCAATACCAAAATAATGGTTATTTAATGCACTTAAAACAAGCAAAATTTTCTTGAGGTGGTTTCGATTTTAAATTCGTTATAGTAACTAATAAACTTTGATATAAATACTATATCACACATATCATAGCAGGCAAAAAATTATTGTAAAGGGATTTTTCCTCCTTTTTATAATTTTAAATATCTTTTTTACTAACATCATGCTTCTAACCCAGAGATTTACGAACTTGCTTCAGATTTATTATACCAGATTTGTGTATTTGTGACTAATACAAGAAAGCAATCTGTTGTTAAGTGCTTTAATTTGCATGGAAGGTACTAAAGGGATTTACACATTTGATCTAAACCCTGACATTCAGAACAAGAACGAGAAAGAAAATGATGCTAAAGTAAAATCAAAGATAGTCTTTTAAGCCTTTTCCCTACAACTTCTTTCTTTTGCCTTAAGATGGATTTTTAATGTATTCCTTAACCTAACCATAAGGATAACAGCTCTTAATACTTTTCAAGAACAAAGTGAGTAGTCTCTTTCCAAAAAATGAAAAAAGAAAAAAAGGAATCATTTTATAAATGCCATATAAATTATAGTTTGTCCTTTTTCCACCTAAAATTATAATCTTAAATATTTTTTTTTATTTTCCTGAAAGAAAAAACCCAACATTTTCTTTTTTAAACATACTGTAACCACAGATTTTATTTTTTTTTTAGCACAACAGTACTTTTCTGAAATGTTAATACTGATTCTTCTATATCAGGCTCATAATCTCAAGTGCCTTTGGGATTTTTCAAAGTGAGCCGTGGAAATACTGAATGAGTGCCTATACTTAACTTGAAGAGAAGACTTCAACTACTATTAAGACTGGCTTCCAGATCTAAAATAATAGAAAATTTGGGGGCTTAGGCAATGTCTTAAAAATTGAAACTTTCTGTATTATCCTTATGAAGGAACAGTAACAGATTGAAAAATAATACCAATTCCAAACATACATGCATATCCATAATGTACTTTAACCTCAGTCATCCTGTTGGGCTTCTATGGAATTCTAATCATGTGACTACAGGAAAAAAATTGTTATGTGCTTATAAAAAATTACTAATTAGCTTGTGCTTTTCAAAACAAGTGCTTCTGATATGTTTGGGCTTTGTTTACACTTCTAGTTTGCAGGGGGTCATCTTGTGCTCTTTTTTTCTTTTTAGCTGGAACACTCTTAAATTGAAAGCTGTACAGGACCAGAATTTGTATGTCAGCAACAAAAAGTGTAAAAAATTGTATGGAGACTACAGTCACAAAATCAATATGACCTTCTCTTCTCCTACTGTCTTTATTTCTAGATCTCAGTTGCTGAGACTAGAGGTGCCATTCAGTGAATGCCAGCTCATCCATGTAAGAAGAAAAGGACAACACAATTTAAAAAATTTCTACATATATGTGGAAAAAGAGTCAAGAATATGAAAATAAAAGAAAGGTCAGAATATTCCCAAACAGCTGTATTTCTTAAGGAGATACAAATATTCCTGGTCTGCATTGTGAACTCCTTTATTTCAGTATTGCCTGCTACTGATGAAACATTTTAAGATTTTTTTTTAATAATTCCATCAAAAGATGCGGAAAGAAAACAGTTATTAAGGCACGTGCTTTTCTCCAGTAACTACTTACCAAATGCATAAAAATTCAGGATGCTTATCTTCACATTCCATCTTTAAATTTGGATTTTTGTTTATATTTTTTTCTTAAATGGAGCTATAGGTTCTGCCATGCTGAAGAGATCTCTCATGAAGATCCCACACGGTTGTTTTGTGAACCCAGCATGGACAGTGCCTTCAGATGCTGTGAAATTCTGGCAGCATTTGTTGGCCCAAGTGTTCAGGACTATTTTCACCCATGAAGAACCATTTGCTACCTTGGCTCCAACGCTGCTGCATACAGAAGGTGCTTTCAAGAAGATAAAAGAGAAAGGTTTGCCAAAGCAAGCCTGCCTTCCCCTCTGCACCCCCATGGACCTATTTCAACTCAATTAAAAGGTGTCAGGTACACCTGGAGTAACATAGAACTATTGTCCAATCCCTCAAAAAATCTTCTGCTTTGAAGCTGATCCCAGCTCACATGGGAAGAGGGGTAAGGAAATCAGAGGAAAAATGGAAATTATCCAGTATGATTAAAAACTGCAGAAGAGTGGTTACAAAGTATTTCAGGGATACCTGATCATTGTCGAGTCCTCATTTCAAAATGTTTAGTATTTAAAAAATAATGCAACATAACATTAATGGACGATATAATGTATA
>VWYP01008991.1:139863-192723 GCA_013400435.1 Pycnonotus jocosus | reverse complement strand
ATCTTTGTATAGTTAAATTTTATATTGATCAAGATGTAATACAAGTTCAAAGCCCAAAGGGTATAATATGTTGTGAAAATAATGAAATAATTCACTAGGAAATGTTTCAGGTTTGAGGGGGTCTTTTTTACCAACTGCATGTTTTACCTAAATTTGATCACAGGTTCCATCTGTTACCTTCTTTTTCTTAGGTGTTCTCCTCACCTTTTGATCCATTCTGCCTTTTCCTTATTTGTTACTGTTTAATCTCATATAGCAAAACAAAACTAATAGTCATGAAATTACAGTGCATTTTTTCATCTTTAAAAACTCTACCTGTTTTGGAAAGTCTGTGCTAAATTTGCTGTTAATGGGCTCTCAGAAGCTTTCTGGGCATAGGAGATCATTACATAGTAAATAGTTTTCCACTATTCCTGTGTAGCCTCAAATTTTAAAGCTGTGATACTCTACTTCTACTTTCAACTCTGTTTCTCTGTGAAAGGCTTTAGGGATTAACTTGTAGCCATGCACGTAATAACCTTTCATACGGTGTAAGTAGAGAGGCATTCATGCTGTGGATGGACTTTTCTAATCCTTTAGCAGATGAATTACTCACTTTGTGAAAAACAAAAGAAGTATTTTGACTGATTTAATACAAGGAGATAGTAATACTCTGTTACACATTCAGATTGGCTAGTATGAAGAGGCATTTCAGTGTTTTATTCTTGCCATAATTCCACAATATTAAAAAAACCCATAAATCAGTATGGCTTTTACTTCCAGTATTCAGCTGTGAAATTGGAAACTTACATAGTTTGTTTAGTTTGGGGGTTTTTAATACTTGATGTAGCAGCAGCAGCAATGCAGGACTTTTGACTAGCTGGTTTCTTATTTAGCAGGCAAAAGGGAGTCTGGTTTTCAGTTTGGTGATACTGTTAGCTTTTCACTGTGTACCAGAAACAAGTATATTCCATTTATCACCTATAAAATGAACACTTATTTCATTGCGTGAATGAATGTGTCAGGTAAGATGGAGTGATTCTAACGAGTCCTCTTCTGATCATGATGTGTTTTAAACAGCTAATCTAAACCATTAGAGACAGTGGAAACAATGCCTCTCATGAACTTTTGGGTCCATTTCAAATTAATGGTGCTTGGATAAAGATAAATGGTTTCACATTTGCTTGGCAGTTGTTACAGAGTGAAATTGCTATTTGTCCTTTTTATTTGATTATTTTGCTTAATGACATACATATCCTTCTTAGATGAAGTAGTAATTCTATTTGCTGAAGTGATTTGCTTATTTTTATTTTCTTGAATGAACTTTACTTGAAATGAATGGTGATTTATATCTGACAGTATTCTTAGTAGGATGCCTCCCAAAGGACTTCAGTGGCGAGGTGTAGCTCCACTTCATTAAATAAAGTAATGCATGTTGTTTTAGAAGTACCCAGTACCTACAATCATTTATGCAAATGTTAGAGCACATAGTATTAGATTGTTCAGAAATCTCAAAACATTGCTGTGTGAAAATGTAAAACCACAGCATTTAGTGGTGTTCTGCATAGTTTTCTGGTTTTCATTGTTCAAAAGGTCTGTTAAACACTGGTATCTGCTTCATGCATGGCAATATTTTTTTAACAGAGGGACCTTTTTCTCTTCATTTTATTGTAGATTAAGAGCGGGGTTATGTGATCGTTGTGCTGTAACCGAAGAACATATGAGAAAAAAGCAGCAAGAGTTCGAAAATATCCGGCAGCAGAATCTCAAACTTATTACTGAGCTTAGTGAGTTTTATCCCCAAGTCTGAAGACAAAACATGCTATTTTGTAAACTAGTTCTCCAGTAATTCCTGCAACTTGATATAATTTATATGTGGTGTGTTTAGTAAGCCCAAAAAATTCAGTCAGGGGATACTTAACTGTACAGTCTGAAAATATGTAACATACCAGTGACTAGTCATTTGACCCACCTTCTTAGATTGAAGTGCTGATACTGAAAGTGAACTGACGTGGAAAATCTTACACTGTAAAGTAGCTACTTCAGATAAAATGTGACTGCTTCTGTTTATTCCTACAGCTAGAATGATTGCCAGCTTTCCTAAGAAAACCCTGACTTCAAAAGGAACTGGTGATTGCAAATATCAAGTTCAGACAGAACTGGGTCTAGCTTGTGTCCTGTAGTTGGTCTGGGTCTTTAACTGCAGTAAACCCATAACTGTCACATAACCAACTGAGGCCACAAAAAATAGCTTTATACCAGGCAGCTTGTAGCCAGCTCTCATTTTGAAATCAAGAAATAGAACATGTGAGACAATTTAAACTGTGTATTCCAGGTGATACACAAGGAAGACACAAATATGTTCATAAAGAGAGTTTGGAAAGATTGATTGTATAAAGCATAGAATAATACAGGATAGAATTTTAAAATGTTTGTGGTATCTTTACCATTAATTATTTTGTATCATTTAGTTGTCTTGCTTGGTCAAGAACCAGCAGAGATTAAATGAGATTTAAAATACGGGAAATGCCAGACAAAAAATAGCTTTTTGGTTCTGTGCCAATGCAAAACACATCAGTGTTTCAAGGACTTCTAATATTGGGCACTTACATAAAAATATTCTGAGTTCTGAGTTTAACGATGAACAACAAACAGGGTGGAGCCAATCTCTATATATAGCTCTGAACCTTAAAAATCAAGGTGACACCTATTAGGTACAAATCTTGAACTGTGACACAACAGTAGGCTCCCGTAGGTTTGGGTTGAGATCTATATAACAATGAAAAAGATCAGATGAGGAACCTAGAGGCACAATAACAACAAAATAAAATCAAGAACATAAAAATTAGAGCAAACAGAATAATTGGGAGCTATCACTACATTAGTTTGAGACAGCATGGAAGAAAGGCTTAATGGTTGCTTTAGTGGCTAAAACCAGATTCAAATTGCTTTCTATTTCATAGGTTACCTTTAGCCTAAGGAAGCAATTTTGTCCATGGAGACAAGTGAGCAATTCACTCATCTTTGCAACACAGTCTCACTTGTGTGTACATGGACAAAAGTAATTAATGATTGTGTAGAAGTAACATAGTGATACAGTAATGTGCCACCTCTGCCTTTTCTAGAATCTCATTTTACTACTTTTTTAATGACTAGCTTGAATCTTCATTTTTGTTAACCATTGAGAAGGGTTATGATATTACATTTTTACAATTGGTTCTGTTTCCCTAAAGAACCTGACAAGATTATCATGTTAACATGTATGCATTGATTTTTTAAAATATTTTTTTCTATAAATTTCAGTGAATGAAAAAAACAACTTACAGGATGAGAACAAAAAGTTGACTGAACAGTTCCAACAATTACAGAAGGAGCTAGAGTAAGTTTTGGGTTGTTTTGGATATTTCCCTACTCCTCAGTAGAAATGTCTGGGAATATAAATATCAGCTTTTAAGTCTTTAAATCTTGTTTCCTCTTTCTGATAGATAGACTATGAAAAGATAGCCTGCTGCCACTATAACAACCTAATCCCAGTTTCCTCTTATTGTGAAGATTTTTATTTTCTTTTAACTGTGTGCATCTTGTTTTAAACTGGGAGTAAAACTGGGAGAAGTAAATTTATCATAGAAATTTTGCTTGACTCCTGATCACAGGGTATAGCAAAGCCTTACATCTCAGACTTCTATTCCTTGGTTGCCTCTTTACCATCTCTTTCCTCCTAGGTTAAGACTTCAGAAAAGTAGTTATTTAGATAGTCAAAAAGTCCCAGGATCTTGCAATACATTTTAAAAATAAACTTATTACATTTTTTGCAATTTTAAAAGCAAAATACTATAGTATAGTAACTACTTTATTAAGTTTTACTTAGTTTTACTAACTACTATAGTAAGTTTTCAAAACAAGACAGAAAAATAATGAGCTACAAATTGACTGTGAAATTTTAATCTGATATAATATGAATGTGCCATCTAATGTTGTGGTTAATATGTGAATGTGGTGTAGTGTGCAAGGCAGTAGTGTTCCTTTCTTGTTGTGGTCTGACATCATCTGAAACTTACCTCACTTTTGCCTATCTGTGCCTAAGTTGTGTACATACACGCCTGGGAGAAATGGGACAGGATGTGTGGACTTGATAGGGAAGGTTTTTTACACATGTGGTTCATTTCTTGTCTCTGTCAGAATTAAACTTTGGTAGGGAGTAAAACAACTAGAGTTCAGAATTACTCTAGTCCTATTCCTTTATATTTCTTAGTTTGTCTCCCATCTTTGCACCTTTGTTGTAATTTCTTTTTTCTGTATGCATTTAATCTTCTTGGGGTAACACACTTCATGACCCCAGCTTCCACTAAAAATCTCGGGCCAATGTAGGAAAGCTGACAGTGACCAATGTAACAATAAATTATTTGCTCTGCATGTTAGGTGATCATTCACATAAGAGCAGAGTTGAGTGGATAAACAGTAATTTACAAGGATCATACTGCTGTTTTAATACAGTCACTGCATTTGGTTGTTTTGGTTGAACTGTAGTCATAGTAGTTTATTTGGAATTAACAACTTAGATCAATATAATATCATCACATTGTAGGTGCAGAGTAGCAGATTGTTTCTAGTGCAAGATATGAAATCAGGTTTTTGCAGTCTTGTGTATTTTGTAACAAAGTTATAATATTTGGAATAAAAGTCTGAGAATTCTCCATAGAAGTGAAATCAGTGAAAATGTAAAAGAATTGTATTACCTGATCCTTTATGACATTGAGATTTCATTATGCATGGATGGAAACAGCAAGGAAATTTCTGCAAAAACCTCTTCTGGGGTCTCAGATAAATCCATGATTAAGAAATTATTTATTACATAGTTGTGATGTACAATATGTATGGTAGCTGCTTAATTTGATTTTTTTTTTCTGTGATGGTATGTAGAAACTACCTCTGGGTTTGTATAGAAGTAAGGTGCAGAAAAATATATTTTTAGTAGGTCAATGTGTCAAACAAGGCCACATGTGCCAGTAAATTTAAAGAGAACTCTAACAGCTAACTTAAATTTGCAAAGTAAGTTGATGAATATATTGGTCTGTTGTTTATTTTTATTTGTGTCTTAAGATATTGCTAGTAGATCATACAGTTTTTCCATGCTTTCTTTTTAAATGTGCTAGAACAGAGGAATTGCAAAATCACACAATAGTATTTGTCAAGACTTGAGAACATCAGTCCATCAGTATTTGTCATTAAGTTAGGAGTGATAAAAAGTCAAAGTTAGTAGTCATAAAAAGTCTTACTGCAAAAACGCTTTTTGTCTCAAGCCAGGCAGCTTTTAAAAGTTTTTCATTGCCTTATTTTATGTAAGATTTTGTGGTTCACCTTCAATGCAAGCAAAAATTTATCTGTATTTTCTCTTCTTCCCTTGGATCATAACCTTATATCCTTTTCTTTATAGTTAGATCTTTTGGCCCATGTTTTCTCTTGAGAATTGTAAGGGAAAGTACAACTGCAGGAAGATGACCAAGTAGGCTGAGTTAGATTTCTGTGTGCTTTTCTGCCTCTTCCACATCTCACTACCACCACCATAGGGCAGATAGCCCTTTATGAAGTACTCAACAAACTATTTAAATTCAAAGATCCAAAACCAGTCCTTTTTTGTTGTTATTTTCTCACTATGTCTAGATAGAGTTTTTGGAGAGAAAAGACCTAGTTATTTTTTACACTAATTTTTATATACTGACTCTCCAACAGGCTGCTAGATCTGACAGTGTGAGAGAAGGTAAACTTCATAACTCATCTTGTATTTTACATTACTTGTTTTATTTACATGCTTTTTTACATTATTCCCTGAAGACCTTTTTGAGTTGAGTTAGAGGTAACCAGTGCTGTTCGTTACTATTTAAAATTGTCCAAAAGCCTTTGTTTTGTATTTAAGGCAGTATTTCCAGATTACTGAATATATTCAGAATTGGAAAGGACCCAAGAAGTATTGTTCAAGTCCAACTCTTAAGTGAATGGCCCATCCAGGGTTCAGAATCTTTTTGTTATCCAGCACTATGATCTAACGAACTCAGCCAATCTCAGGGCCATAAACTGTGAGGATATACAAGGATTTCCATACAGGGGGAGAGACACTGATCCACTTATGCATCCATTTCGGCATTTTTTTGTTAAGGAAGCACCTGCTTTAGAGGACAGGTCATAACCTCTACAGTACCTAGCTTATTCCAGGAAAAAGGGCTTCCATAGTGCAGTTGTATGTTGACTTCAAATTGAAGAGCTAGGGTTGTATGCTGTTCCTGGGCTTGATGGAGCAATGCTTAATCTTTTGTTACATGTATCTAAAAACTGCATTGAGTATTACTTTTTCACAGTGTAACTTTGTTGAGGTGGCTGTATTTCCGGAATTGTTGTGTTCTTGAACTGCGTGATTATCCTGCTTGCTGAAGTGAAAACTCTTCATCTTGCTGACTTGGGATTTTATTTGACCACCTGATTTGGTCTCCAGGGTGCAAAAGCAGCAAGCAGTGGAGGCAGAAGAAGGAGTCATTCCAGATTCTCCAGTTCTAACATCATCATTTTCTGTAGTTAATCGTATGAGAAGGAAAAAAGAGAATAGGCATGTCCGATACACAGAGCATACACCACCAGATTTGGAAGTTAGGGAAAGCAACAGTGGTAAGAGTGCTATTATTTTTCTTTCTGTAATTAATTAAGGGCTAAAGAGAAAGATGGTGTATAAACTTGATTGCAAAGGAAAAAAAACCCAAAAACAACTCAAAAAACTTGTGCTTTTTTTTGCTTTGCCTTTTCTTTTTTTGTGTGATGATGTGTGAGTCCAGGGGAAAAAAAGTTTATGACAGTAACTGTAACATCAGTGATATGCTTAGAACTTATCTCAGCCTTCTACTTTCATTCATCCACGTGCACATGCAAATGTAACAGTTTTCCAGACTGTATTCTCTAGGTGCAAATTGGCTGAAAAAGCATTTGTTCAGGTTTGACTTGTGCACGCAGCAATGTCACCACCTAGTGGAGAGTGAAAGAGATGTTTTGCCACATTCTGAAATTATTCTGCAACTGAAGTAATTTTACTGAAACTGGTAGATATCTACATGATCTCTTTTTGTCTATATTCTACACTGTTTGCATTTGGGTTGTGTCTTAAGTTCAGAAGTATTGTGTGCATTTAATTTCCAGACTTTGTTCTGTAGTGTTATAGAAATAACTCTAAAATACTTTTTCTACAAAAAGTATTTTTGTGAGATAAGGCACTTTCTGCTTGTATTTTATTGATACACAGGAAATATCATCCAGATCAATTTATCTTGTGGCATTAAAGAAGGATATTTTAAGTACGAATACATCTAAATATTAGTCTTGACTAAAAGCTTCTTCCCAAGAATAAAAATAGGATAACTATGACATGAAAAGGGTGAGCTGGTTATTCATGCCCTTTATTTTGCATTTGAAATTTTTAGTGCTAGGAGTAAACTCTCCTTTCTAAGCATACCTATTTCTCTCCATATTCTGCATTAAAAAATGGAGCTACTGAATGAAGCCAAAGTTTAATGTGTAAGAAATGGTGTAAGTACTATCACAGTTAATGGCTGTGAAAAGCTATTGGTCATCAAGGTAGAAAGGATTACATGACAAATGTTTGTCATGATTCAGATCTCAGGTTTTTCACCTTTTTATTACCTTAGCTGATGCAAAACATTGCAGCCTTGGAGGGTTTACTCTTCAATAGTTTCATTGCCCTTTAACAGGTCAAATACAGCTTGAATAACTATTTTTGTGTAGTCAGACTAGGTGGTGGCTTCATTTTGTGTTATTATTGTTTGACTGGCTGAGATCATACTTGTGAGAAAGATTATTAATATAAAATATTTATAATTTTATTTTTATATTTATCATTTTATTTATATCACTGTCACAAACTACCAGATGTGCTTAGATTGCTGGATCTACTGACATATTAAATCTCACATTCAAGTGCTTTAAAGATCAGGGTCATTGAATGTAGCTGCACAAAATTATCACAACAGGATACCTAATTTCACCATGTGAAAATGTTTCCACATCTTCTAGAGTTTGGAAAAATTGCACTCTTTTCCACACAAGTGAACACTCACCATGGAGGAGAGATACTAGTGGCAGAGACCTGTGATCCACAACTGTCCCCTGTGCCGAGTAAGTGTATTAATAGATTTAGTTTTAACTCCATTCAAAATCAGGCAAAAAATATTGTAAAACTGAGTTTTCATCTCTTTAACCTTATTTTAACACAGAAACCTAATAAAGTGCAAACTTTTTAAAATTCTTTAATGACTCTGAGAATCAGCATGGAAATATTCATGCAAGTCAGGGTTGTGGTGGGTGCTGTTCTTGTACTTTCCAATCTTACTATCTTACCCCAGTTTATGAACTTAATGAACTGAGTAATGGTAAACCCATCAAAGAAGGGAAGCTCATCTGTTTGTTTTCCTAAAAAAACCCACAAAACCCATGAAAAATAATGGTGACTGTCACAAAATACGCAAGACAAGCATTGTATTATACGTACACATTATCTCTGTTCTACATGCTTTTATCAGACTATTTGTGCCCTGGACTGAAGTGTGAAAAGCAGCTTTTACATTGATTTTTAATTTTGGGGAGCTGTATTCAAATTAGATACGTATTTCTCTGTGCTGATACAGCAGTTTGCTCTCATTGGAAATTCTTTTGCCACTTACCACTTCCACACACTGTTTGTATCTGACAGAGATCAAACTATTTCCATAAATTACAGTTTTAAGTGAGTCCAGGGGAAGTTCTGTGTTTCTACCATCTCTATGAGTCAAGCAAGATACTATAATGCATATACAACTTACTGTGATCTTCTTTCTACTCACAAAGATAAACCAAAGATGGGAGGATATCCTGTTCCAAAGCCATCTTTTAACTTGGCTGCAGTTGTCGCAGAAACAATTGGACTTAGTGTTGAAGAGGAACCTGTAAGTATTTCCAAATTTCTTAGATAACGAGCTTTTTGGGCCAGTTGTTTTCAAAAACAGTATTTCTCTCTTTTGCATTAGAATTCTGCAAAAGCTTTCTGAGCTCCAGTAAGCTCACTTTGGTTTGCTTGTGCTTAGTCTTTGCTGACTTGCTTTAGCAAGAAGAAAGATAACTGTGCTGACCTGTCTTGGGAGAGTTGAGGAGGAGGGTAGAGACATGGTTCCTCCTTTCAAGTTTTGTTAGTACAGTGATATAAATCCTTGGGTCTGCTAAATTCCCTTTGTGCAGTAATCAAATCTAAGACATTGAAAAATATTTCTTGGCAATGAGACTGGTTGGTGACTTAGGTGAGATTATTTGATGCTTTTGGCTGGTAACTACCATGAAAATTACAGTATGCAGAATAATTTTGTGTCCATGTGTGTGAATGAATTTTTTCAATTTCCATAAGATTTCATTAAAGCTGCTGGTCCAAATTTCAGCTCTTAGCTTTTATTATTTGTTAGAGTTTTGAATGCTTTGATTTGAATGGATCTTCAGAGTATTTATGTGCCAACCGAGCATATTTCTAATTTTAAATCCAATATCTTCTCACACTTCTTTTCTTTGTTTTCCTTCACCACTTGCAAGGAGTCCCAGAGTGTACTGAATCTTCCCCTCACTAATACAGTTATGAGCCAGGCCTCAGAGAGCATGCAGTCTGAAGACTCAAGAAAACATCCAGCTTCTGAATCAAGAAATGATGACAACAATTTAGGGTGTGTTTCCTCTCAGTTATAATAGTATTGTCTTAAGCAGGCTTATAGAAGTTTGGGTCTTCGTAGAATTCCAAACCTTGTGGCATTTTGCTTTAAAGGTACAGAAATTAAAATAAGTATTTTCATATCAGAGGAGTTTCTTTCAAGTAAATAACAGGAGAAGCAAAGAAACTGATAGAATACATAATTGTAGACTTTTACTTAATTCACAGACTTCTGGTTTGGGCTTCTTGTGTACACAGTCCCTTCTTTTCTAACTTGTCATTATTGCAAGCTGTCTTCTGAGGCCCATAACCCTGTGGATAGTGGGCCTGGAGCTGGAATGCAGGAAGAATCCTATTGCTCTGATTAGGTGTCTAACCAATTGACTGTTGCCCTTCCCACTCTCCTCAGAATATTGTGGTCTAAATTGAATTTTTTTTTTTGTCCCTATTTGTCATCTTGAATGTATGTTTTGTTGATGACAGGTAAAAAAACAGTACCTGAAAGGACCTTGCACTTTTTTCCTTCACATGCAGAAGCTTTGAGAATCTGTTGTGGTTTTAAGATCTACACAAGAACCTAAATAGGCTCCTATAGCAACCATTCTCACTTTCTTCCTTTTCATTGCACTGAAAGGTAGGGAGTCCTTGGGCAGAGGAGATGCTTAGGCAGGCTTAACTCTGTCTTTGCTTCTCAGTTGAATGTGGAACAGAATTTCACACCACACACCAAAAGAAAGGATGAGTTCTGTATTTTGTTTGCCTTCTACATCTCTTATGTGCAACAGTACCTATCCCTAGAATAGGTTAATTTTTGTTTTTCATTCTGTTTTCAGTTAATACTATCAGCTCACACAATTTTAAAGTAGATCAGCAATAGGAAACATTACATATATATATTTAATATCACCTTCTCTCCTTCCATCTGTACACCAGAAAAATCCCTCATGTCTCATTGTATTCAGTATTTCAGATCCATCTCATATCACTCCACCACATGATGACTGGGATTCTCGGGTAACTTCTCCTGTATTTGGAGCTTCTAGCAGCATGAAGAACAACTCAAGTACAGGTCATGCTCCTTGTATTTTAGATTCAGGATTGAAGCCTCACCTCAAAACCAACCTCTTCAACAATCCATCCAATTCCAGATCTCATAAAAGTAAATCAAAATCTGAAGATGTTGCTTTTGTTGCACCGCTGAATCTTGGGATGGAAATCAACTCAGTTATCAGCCAGGCCTCTGCCCATAGACAAATGGTTGTGAAAAAGAATTCTAATGAGGCTGTAACTTGTGTTGGAAACACCTGCACAGCTAAAAATGAAGTGATCAAGAGTGATGTCCTTCCTGTATACCAGAAGCAGCTAGAAAGCAGGTGTGGTAAGAGAAAGAAAGCTGAAGACGATCATGCAGTTATCTGTGAGAAAACATCATTCAGCAAAGAGAACTCTGCGCCCTTTCGAGCCAATGTTCAGCAGGTGAATGGGGAACATACAGGTGATAAGCCCTTGGATCTGTCCGATCGCTTCTCTGGAGCTCGTGGTCAAGAGAAAAAACAAGGAAATGAGGAGACATATAAACATAGACTGAAGCAAGTGACTCTGCATGACATTTTTTCACACATAGGGAAGACCATTCCTGAAGGTTCATCATCCGTTCAAAATGCCAACAATGAGAGCTGTTTGTTTGGCAGAGATTTACAAGGGGAATCCTATGTACAAGAGGCAATGCTGGGAAAAACATTCCCTGACAGGAAAAACCAGATCCCAATGAAAGAAGAAGTTCCTCCCTTCAAATTTGCACCACTGCCGAGTTCTGCAGAGACAGAGGAACTTTTTGATGATGTAAAGGTACACTTTCTTGACTCTTTTTCTGCTCCTTTGAAGTATTTTATTTAAGTTTTGGGAAATAGTAAAATTGCAATATGTTGTTAGGTTGCCAGTGGCCATGTACCAAATAGAAAGAAAACAAGGACAGGACATGGAGAGTCTGAACCAGCATCTGTACTTCAGCCAAATCCTTGTAGACTATCAAAAAGTAAACCACAGCAAAATGAGCAAGGTAACTTGATGAAAATGTTCCTTTTACTGCCCCCCTACCCCCTCAGCCTGTCCTGTGACCAAATAAAATTTTTCCTCTCTTTCTTTCTTCCGCTTTAATCCATTTGTTCTGCTCCTAACTCAGGCACATTCTATTTGGGATTTCTCAAGATCATCCCCAACATTTACAAGTCTGTGTCTTCCTGGCATACTTTTGCCACTATATAGTAACTTTATCATTCGTAATCAGATGTACATTCAACAGGCTAGGAATCTTGATCTTTCTTGTTTGTTTAGCATGGTTATTTGTTGCAATGTAATAATAAAATCTCAGGAAGTTTGAGTTTAAACTATCTATATCAAATACTTGAAAACTACTCAAGTGTAAACATAAGTAATTTTGCTAATATTTCTCATTATTCCTAATGATCTCGTAAAGAAATTTGTACTTTTAGTGATAATGAACACAGGCTGTCATATATTCTCTCTAGATCATGTATCTTTTTTGCCCTTAAGTGCTCCCGGTTGGAAAACTTAACTTTTTTGAACTCGCATTGTAGAATCAAAGTTTCTATACTCCCCTCAGCCAAGCTGTTACACTGCATCCTTTATTTAGAAATATTTGCATTATGAATTTAAAAGATGCTTGCCAATAGTTGGTGTGGCTATGTAGCTTGGAATCTAAATATTCCCCTCAGAGATAAATCGAGAGGCATCTTTGGAACAACAACCAGACACTTTTGTACTCTTTGCTTAGACCTGACACTTGTATTGTCATTGATCTAACTTCAGTAGTACACCAGCTAGGGAAGGCACCCCTGGACCTGTTTTATATGAGCAGAGAAAGATTGGTAGGTAAAGTGATAGTTGGGGGCCATTTTGAGTATGACAGTCACAAAATAATAGTTTTCTTTCTCAGAGAAGTAAGAAGTGGGAAGTAACAGAACCGCTACCTTCAACTTTTGGAGGGCAGACTTTGCCCTGTTTAGGAGACCAGTTGACAGTCCTCCCTTGGGAGGTGGTCCTAAAGGGCAGAGGAGTCCTAGAAGTCTGGACATTCTTGAAGAAGGAAATCTTAAAGGTGTAGGGCAGGCTGCCCATGTGCTGCAAGGTGAGCTAATGGGAAGGAAGGCCAGTTTTACTAAACAGAGAGCATTGGCTAGAACTCAGAGATAAAGAAAGAGAATTTATGACCTTTGGAAGAGGGGGCAGGCAGCTTTAGGAGAACTACAAGGATGTTGTAAGGTTACACGGGATGAAAATAAGAATGGCCAAAGCCCAACTAGAGCTTAATCTGGCTACTGCCATAAAAGACAATAAAAAATGTTTCTATAAATCCGTCAGCAACAAAAGAAGGGCTTGAGAATATCCTTGCTCTATTGGATGTGAGGGAAACATAGGGACAAAGGATGAGGAACAGGCTGAGGTACTTTGTGCATTTCTGCCCATATCTTTAATAGTAAGATGAGTTGTTCTCAAGGTACCCTGCCCCTGAGCTGGAAGAGTGGAATGGGGAGCAGAATGGAGCCCCCATAATCCAAGGGGAAATTGTCAGTGACCTCCTGCACCACTTAAGACACACACCAGTCTGTGGGGCCAGATGGGATCCGCATGAGGGTACTGAGGGAGCTGGCAGAAGTGCTCAGTGAGCCACTTTCCATCATTTATCAGCAGTCCTGGATAACCAGGGAGGTCCCAGTTGACTGGAGGTGAGCAAATGATGAGACACTTGCCTACGAGAAGGGCTGGAGTGAGGATCCAGGGAACTACAGGCCTGTCAGCCTGGCCCAGATGACCAGGAAGGTTATGGAGCAGATCACCCTGAGTGCCATCATAAGGCACATACAGAACAACCAGGCAATCAGGTTCTTCTGGCAGAGTTTGATTCTGATTATTTGTCTTCTTTTTTTTCATATTCTGTGCATACAGACCTGAAAGATAAACCCTCTTTAGAAAACTTCCAGTGGAGCATAGACCCAGGAGCTGAGCTTTCACAGTACAAAATGGACATTACTGTGATTGATACAAAGGTGAACTTTTATAATAAGTCTGCATGTTCCATGATGTTGAAAAAGCCTGCAAAGTAGTATTGTGACCATTGTTCTGGGCAGACCATTTGATATTTGTTCATGCTACAGTTACCCTACCTAAAACATTTTCACTGTTTAGTTGTACTTCATAAACTCAGCAGGCATATTCTCAGTATGAATGTAGACAAATGGTTGTGAGAAAGAATTCTAATGAGGCTGTAACCTGCAGGAAAAAAAAGTAAATCAGTGTCCAAAAAGAATTCAGTAACTGCTTTGAAAGTGTTTCAGATACACAGCACTGACACTGACTACACCAGCTGCTTCTGGGTGCAATTGTCACGTTTGCTTTTTTTTCCCTAGGATGATTCTCAGACCAGAGTTGGAGGGGAAGTTGTTGATATGGATTATACATATGTTAGTGACAGTGTGCTATTAAAAATGAAAAATCAAGAGCAAAATCAAGAAAGCAGTCCACGTAAGACTTTTTTTTTTCTCTTTTCTTCACTTTGGTTTGCTTTTTTGTGGTATGGTGGGGTTTTGGGGGTTTGTTGGAGTTTCTTTGTTTGGTTGTTTTTTTGAGAAGGAGGAGGAAAAAATAAAAGAGTACATTTAAAAAAAAAAGACAGGATTTGTGCTGAGAGAGACAGTAGCTATTCCTTTACAGTGCCTAAAGTGTGAAATACTTAACCATATAACAGTTCTGATCTCAGCTGCAGTGAACAGCTTTGAAAGTTTTCTATGTAATCACATCATACTTTGAATGAGAAGACTAATTTCATTTTTAATGATATATAAATAGAACTAGTATGTTTAAAATAAATCCAAATGTGTTCATATACTATTAACATATGGTATGTGGTCAATCATGGCCTCAGAGCAGTGACTATTTCCTACCCACAAAACATATTTCCTTCTGCTTGGGTAAGTCCATAATTACAAGAACAAAAATTTCATGTATCCAGCATTAAGGTTAAAGGTAGCTCACAGTGATTTAGCAGTTAATTAGGTTTTAGAAATGGGATCCAAGGCATCTGAAAAATAAATAACCATTGGCCACATTTGAAAGATTGACAGAGAAGTTGCAGCAAGAATAAAGGTATTGCTGGTTTTGAGTTAATTAGTACTGGAGCAGTAAGTAAATGTTAATTCTTTTGATGCACATTTAGTCAAAATGCAATTTCTTGACTAAAATCATTGAGACGCTGATCCGGATGTTTTTTGTGTTTTTAATAACAGGAGGAGAAATAACAGATCTGTTTGATCGGACAACCCATGAAGAATATGAGTCCTGCCTACCAGAAGATAGTCCTTCTGCATGTGATGAAAAAGAAACTCTTCATGATGAAGAGCAGGATAAGGGAAAAACAGTAGCAAGCAAGAAACTAAAGGGTGGGTTATAATTTGGTTTTGTCTTTATTAGCTTACTTAAACTACAAGAGCTGATTGGAAATCAGACTCTGTTCTTTAGGTACAAATATGCCAAATTAACCACCAGTTCCTTTTGCATAAATTTGTGATAGTTCATTACTTGTAAGGACATAACATAAAGCAGTATGAAAATTTTTTTGGTGTCTCATTTATCACCACACAAACGTGGAGTGTGTAGTGGAAGTTGGCACAGCAGCAGAACACAAAGTGACTCTTAAAAGAAACACCAGATTTTGGCTACAGCAATTTACTTCCTTTCTTCTCACTATTCTAGGTTCTGTTGAAGATTTTGCAGTATTTTGTATTTTAATCAGCCATTTCTTTGATGTTCTTCTTGTCTTTTGCTTGTCTCACTGCTGTTTTCCTTCTGCTCCAGTATTGCTTTTTGATTGCTGGTTCTATCGATTCTGTATTATTTTTAGTGTCCATTTGAATGTGTTGTCTCAAACTGAAATGTACATGGCATTTTTATATTTCTTAACAGTCGGTTAATAATTTTACAGAAGTTTCTGCAGGCAGTCTGTTAACCTTGTATTTTGTTTTGCATGTCTGTTTACAGAACATGAAGATAAACAAGATAAAGCCAAGCAGAAAGCTTTTGTGGAGCCTTATTTCAAAAGTGATGAGAGGTAATTTAGTTTGTTCTATATGGGCATTTTAAAGCTGTTTATATCTTCCCTATAGGGAACTTGATCCTCCATAAAATAAATGTGTTTGTGTGTAACAGACTAGCAGATGAAGATGCAGAGGTAGAAGATCTATTACATTAGATAAAAGACTTCAGATGAAAACTGAGATAGGGGAAGAAAATGCTGAGATGCCTATTACATTTGCTGAAGAGAAGGGATTGCCTCTTCTGCTTCTTATAATTTTAGTGAATGCAGTGTTTTGTAATCCATGTGGTTTCTTACAGGCATGCAGTCATGAATTTATGAACCAACAACCTGTGGGCTGCTTGCAACCTTGAAAACATTTCCTTCTCTGCTATTTCTGCCCCTTGCTCTCGAGGCAATAAATGAATAGTGTTCAACAATTGCACCTCTTAGTGCCTCCTCTCTTGCCTTCCAGTATAATCATAATTGGAAGTCTGAATCTTCATTTCATAATGATACCAAGCCCTTCAGTTAGCTTATGTTTTACCTCAGTGCATATTTTCTTTTAGAGGAAAATTTGTTTTGAAAAACTGTTTGAAAAACTGTTTTGAGAGCAATTAAGTTGAAAAGAACCTACTCAATCTTGAACCCCAACATATGTTCCTCTCATGGAAATCATTGCAAGCACAAATCTGTCTTGGACGAAAATAATCTATAGAAGATCTATATTTGAATAATTTCTATATAGTAGTTACTTTAACATTATGAAAAACTATAATAACGAGACACACATCTCTGGTTATGTAAAAGTTCATGTTACATTTGAAAACCGTTTTATTTCTAAAAATTGCCCTATTCAGCTATGAAAGACAATATGATTTGGGTTTTGTAGACAATTTCTGAATTATTTTTTTAACATGTCCATCCATCATTATGTTCTAAAAAAATGGAAATTTCCAGTCATGTAGAACAAATAAAAGTACTATTATGTGAAAACATTTTTGTTTTTTCAGAAAGAATACTGTGTTAGATTTTCCTCATATTGAGGTTATTCGAAAAAAAGAAGAAAGAAGAAAATTACTTGGCCACACTTGTAAGGAATGTGAAATAGTAAGTAGTGCTTTAAAATTTGTCAGTCTTCCATTCTCCTAACTCAAAACAGTATCTAGGTGCTGAAGTGCTGTTTTTAATGATTAATCTGGTTGCATCATCATTGTTACCTACAGTAGCTGGGAAGTAAGTGTTTACCAAACCTGGAAAATCAAGTCTGCAGGTGGTTTGTTTGTTTTTAGTGTAGTAGCTGCATATAGCATGGAAAGTCTTGGGTTTGGTTTTTTTGTGTGTATCTGTATGATAGAAGAGCTGCTTTCATCGTGGTTCCAGTAAGATTACTGTTAATAAAAATTACATTAGCTGGTCAAAGAACTATTACAGATTTCCAGACTTTGAATCAAAAGCTCTACTGAGCTTCATGGATACTGGAATAAGTTCTATATCCTGTTGTACCTTTATATAGATAGACAGATCTTATTTTGGTTTGGTTGACTTTTTCTTTGTTTTCTGGGTTAATTTTTTCAGATAATTGCACCAGCATAGGCAACAATGTGTATATTTATGCAAGTGCATGCAAAAATGTTTAAAATACTTGTTAAAAAGTACAAAATTTTAGGTTTCACATTACACATTTTTTCCTCCCTTTCTATTCGCTAAACTGCTTTCAGATACTTGGTGTAGAGATAAAATATTGACATAATTACGTGTGTGATAAGAGCATATTTTAATTGGCCATTAATAGCCATCATGATCTAATAGATGATGACTCAGTAGAAGTGTGGATCAATGACTGAACAATGGTGGATTTTCTGGAATCTTTCCTCTTAATTTCCACATGTATGTAGAACCAACATTTTTCAGAGATTCTCCTGCTATTCACTTTATAGTCAAGTCTTATTTACTTAGCTGAAGAAATATATTAGAGTATGTTTCTAATGCAAATATTTTCTGAAAAATAGTTTTGGTAAAACTCATTAAATACAAATACTTAGTTTTTACAGTCAACTATAAATACCATTTAAAAAAATATATTTGATTTAAAGAGTTTGAAAGAAAACAAAACAATGCCCAACTTTCTGTCTGTTTCATGGTTCCAGAGCCATGTGTTAAGCATTTTAATTTCCTGTTTCTGTAAGCTACAGCTCTTCCTTCTGCAAATCCAGTTCTTGTTACTTTCTGTCAAGTTGGAGTGATAACTATGGTGTCTGGAAACATTCACAGCTCCAGTTTTGTAATAGTAGGTTTCTACATTAAATGCTAGGAAAGTTTGGGTTTGTTGTTGGTTTTGGCTTTTTTGGCCTTTTTTTTTAAGTCCGCACCATTCAAGATTAATGTTTTGGAATGTGTGGCATGCTTGACTCTGTCATTGTACAATAATAAAACCAGCTTTGAATTAAATGCCTGTGGAAGACGGGAGTATTGGATAAAGCTTGAATGATGCTTTAGAAAATTCTTGGCTTGCTGATTAGCCATATGAGTTTGAAAAGCTGCCAAAGTCTAAGGGAATATTTAGGGAGTGGGTAGAGATCAGTAAATTATTCTGGCCCTGTACTGCAAGTGCTGTGATTGGGGTCAGTTACTGTCACTCTGAGAAGACCTGAGATTCAACTTCTGCAAGTGCCACAGCAGGCTGATAGTGAAGTCCTTTATAAATGCTTATCTTAAAGCTTTGTGGAAGCATCTCATTCATTTTACAGTGTAGAATTTTTGATAAGAAGTCTTGTTTTGTTTTTTTTATGACGTTGTGATGCTATCAGAGAAAGATTGTGGGCAGAAGCTACTGGTAGCTTGTAAAATTCACATTTGTTAGTGTGGTTGTTAAGTGTAACTACGCTTAAGTGAGTAGGAGAATCACTCAGTTGTTTTTATATGCATTTAGATTACAGGAATTGTTTAGTAAGTTTTTTTGCTAAACTAATGGGAGGAATGTTTTTTGGGTTTGTTCCCTTTCTGAAACTGAAAATTGTAGAGTTCTATAAACAATTATTTTACAGGGAAGACAGGATGAGATTGCACTGTCTTCACACATGGGAAAGCCTAGCTCGCATGTTTTGTGTGGATTGAAAGTGCTGTGGACAGTGAGATCAATCTAGAAAATAGCTGAGAGTTCTTTTTGCTGTTTAGCTGACATAATTAACTCTCATTCTTGTTGTTGACATTGTTGACAGAGAACCCTAATAGATTTCTAAACAAGCCAAAGTAGAAAAGTTTCTTTTTAATTTATTTTTAAAACATGCTTATCTTGATTTTTGATCGTTTTTATTTTCAGTTTCCAGTAAACTGTACTGTATTTTTCATTGTTGGATTTATAGTTATTCCTTACTAATCATAAAATTTTTAATTTTAAAAAAAGGCAACACATGACCAACTTTTAGTAGATGAATTTCTAAAATTTCAAGCTATTTACAAGACAAAATAAGGAGCAATGCTAACTATCCCTAAATAAAACTCAGCAATATTTGTCTTACACAGACATTATAGAATTCTTTTAGTTAATTTTATTGACTTAACACTTCGTTCTTAACTTTTGTCGGTAAAAATTGAATGTGTCTAATTTACAATTCCAAGTAGGTTTTCTGAAATCCTGCCAGTAGCTGGGAGCATGAAATAATATCTGTTGATAGAGGTATCCTGTTCTTTTCCTGATTTCCCCAGTCTAGGTCACTTTCCATCTGATTGAATGAGTTATAAACTTTAATTTGCCTTTTTGAATTGTAACACTGCCATTTCAGTAGAATTGTTTCACCATTTTCACAAGGGTCAGGTTTCTTGTGGCTGTGGCTGTTGACTTACCACTTGAATCAAACAATGCATTCACTTTGAAAATATTTTGACCCTCTATGTGCTCTAAGGTCCAGATTTGTATTTTTAGGAGCTACAACTAGAATTACAAATTAAAACAGTAGAAAACTGCATGGGAAAAAATATACCCTAACTTTCTGTGATGCTACTCAGGGGAACACCCAGCAAAAAGGTTTGGAGAGAGTATATACTTTTCTCATTGCAGCCCCTAGTACAGCTGATAGGGGTGAAAGAAAGAGTACAGCCAATTTACTATAGAGAATGCTCAGCTGGCAGATAATTTCTGGAGTCCCAGTGTCAGTCAGCTACTTAAACTAACTCTTTATTCTAATTTGAGGGTAGGTAAGTAGGAAGCATTTTGACTTAAGTTTGCAGTTATTTCTGTAAATTTGGATACTGGAAATAATTCTGTTTCATGGGCTTTGTAGTGTTTTGGTGGGGTTTTTTTTCCTTTTTTTATTTTATTTGTAAATGCAAGCTGACACTTAATAAATTTAAAAATTCCAATCTCTTTCAACACCTGTGCTACTTAGCTTTGTAAAATCAGTCAGTAAACTGTTGACATAAGTAATTGTACACATGCCTAAACCTTGTTACTTCTGGTATGTTAAAAGATATAAGGTTAACAAATTTGCCACGATAAAGTTATACTTAGTGTCTAAATTCAGTAAGCTTTTAGGGTAATTGCCAGGTGTTTGTCACTTGGATAACCAATCTCTACTCTGGCTGTCCTCACAATTGTTTTTAGATAACTGTGTTAATAAACACAGTGATTGATAATGTCAATTGTGTAAAGCAGTCACTCTGTTATGTGTGAATTTGTTAACTGGGATTTTTTCTGCCCCCTTACATTCAGTATTATGCAGACATTCCAGAAGAAGAGAGAGAGAAGAAACTAGCTTCCTGTTCAAGACACAGATTTCGCTACATTCCTCCAAATACTCCTGAAAATTTCTGGGAGGTTGGATTTCCTTCCACCCAAACCTGTGTGGAAAGAGGTTTGTGAAAAAAAAACCCAAAAAACCGCTTGAAAAGCACGTTTTAAAGCTCTTTCCCCCAGCCCTCAGAAATTATCTAGTTCATATAGGAGCCTTCCTCACCCAGTCCTGTTGAGATCTGTTTATCAGCAGCCATTATTTTTAATAAATACTGTCTGCTTTTAGCACCTCCTGTACTACTAAGAAAGGAATATTAGGAGAATTTCTTAGAGCCTAGATAGAGAAGGCAGAAATAAATGGGATTTTCATAGAACTTAATGTAAATCCTATATATTTTTGACTGTAAGCAAGAATTGGATTTTCAGAGGCAAAGGCCAAGAGATTGTACTTACTTAGGAGAGACAGGCAGTGCTGTTGATGTCCTTTGTCAGTGTTTTAGAGCTTCATAATACCAGGTGATAATGGAAATGTTGCAGGTAAGGTGTAGTTGAACAGGTTTTCATACATATACCCTGCTTGTTAGTGACAATGAAAAGATATGGTGTTTAGTTTTGGGAGTTTTTTTAACTCATCTTCACATAGAAGTTTGTTCTTTTTAAATAATTTTTCAAAATCTTAGAGCCAGGTGTAAAAATGAGTTTTTACAAGTTATGTTAAAACACAGTGATTTTGTAGTTTACTTTATGTCCAGATCTTCAGAAGTGGTGATATGCTGGGGTAAGGAGCCCTATAGGAACTCTCTGAGTTACTTATATTTTCACTTGTGCAGTAGCTGTGAAACATTGATCTTTGCTTTTATCTGTTCTTGTAACAGTGTCAGGTCAGGCATAGGAAAATGTAGCCAGGGTTGTGTATCCTTAATCTTTCAGAACAGGGAACCTTGATTTTTATGAACCATATAACTTGTTACTACCCATGTGGAATCTGCTTGCAGCCTCTTTAAAAATCAGCTTCCTTGCTGTCTCCTTGTTCTGCGGGAGTAAGAGCTGTCCAGTTGTTAATGGTCCTCAACAGCATATCAGAGGCAGACTTCAGATCAACCCTCCCATGGGAAAAAAAAAATAATGATTGCAATGCAGCAAGAGAACTGAAACATGAGAGTTCTCATGATGAACAATTGCTCTTGCACTCCAAAGTAGTGGGTTGTAACATATATTATGAGGAGTATTTTCTACTCCTTATTGGTATCTTGAACCATCTGTTTATGTTGGGTTTTTTTGGTTTTTTAAATAACTGAGCTACAGAATTTTCCAGCTACGAAGTAGAAATTTACTACTCTCATTTTGGTGGATGTTGCTGATAAATGATAAGGAATTGACAAAAGCCAGGTGCTGAAACTGACTTGCATAAAATGTCTGTTCACTGTCAGTGAAGCTAAGTTGAGTATGTTACAGAATTTTTCTATACACTCCTTATCAGAGAGCTTTCAAGGTGTGTTTGATCCATAGGCTCATGTTTGGCTTTTTCCAGTCTTTATCAAATCTAGGTGCTCTTGAAACAGAGGGAGGTACTGTTTAAACCTACAAAACACATGTGCCTGAAGTTTCCTCTATGACTAGGATTTATATTTTTAAAAGGGATTTTTTATTAGTGAATTGAATTAGCAGTTCTTGCATACTTTGTTACTCTTATTTAAAATCTTTGATAGAAAGAAAATGAAAAGTGCAGTTTTGTTTTGAACAGATGAACAATTCGTAGTTTCCATTCTGTTCTTCATTGTCAACACTCTGTATTGGATTACTGTGCAGTCACCTACTAGAAAGCAGCTGTGTATTTTAATGAATATTTGCACACTGGGATCTCAAAACTTATGTGAAGTCACAACCAGTTACCCCAAAAGGAAAAAGAAAATTAAGTTATTTTTTGAGGCTTAACAATTGTTAAAGCTAAAGTTGTGCCTGTTTTTATATTATATTTCTTATCTCGGGTTTATTCTTTTTAAGGCTACATTAAAGAGGATCTTGCTCCCTGTCAGCGTCCAAAAAGGCGGCAGCCTTATGCTGTAATGTTTTCTCCAAAAGGCAAAGAGCAGAAGACATAAAGGATGGGGAAGTTAGGAGTGCCAGCCTGAAGTGTATCTTTCCTGTCTGTAGATATTTATAGCTAATATAAACTTGAAATAAAGAACTGTGTTGTCCACAATGATAGATAAATTGTTTAATTGAATATGTAAGTTTTATAAAATTCATTTGCAAATCTGATGTACCAGGAAACAAAACTATTTAATGTATGTTTGTTTCATATTGTGTTAATACGTTTTGTATTCGTTTTTGCACCTGTCAGACTAGTCTCCTGCTTTTTTGTTTCTTTAAGGCCAGCTGCTGAAATTCCACCAATCTGTCTAAACTTTGTGTCAGTGAGTAACTGCTTTGAAGTCACTGAAATCAGTTGTTCATGCAAGGGTAAATGTCTGTCAATGGGAACAGAAATGACAATTTTCTAGAGTGTTTTTGTTTTGCTCTGGATTTTCTTGTATTTCTTTCTCTTGTTGCAACAATGGTTTTATCTACTTGGAATAAAGCTGTATTAAATACGAAATGTGTCTACTGTTCATAGTTTGGAGGTGTGGAAACCAGGAAGCCTGTGTCTTTCTTCAATTCTGGTGTTAAATGTATAGCACTATGTTTTCCTCAGTGTTTAAATTAGAATATCCAATATTCCTTTTATTTTTTCTTTGAAATCTCTTTGCATATATGTGTCTCATTTATTGGTAGAGATAAGCATTATTATGTCTAAGTTTGGGTGGCAGCTCTGCCCAGAGTTCTCCTACTGGACAGCAATAGTCATCACCTAGATTACAAAGGATTCTCCAGAGATATTTTAAATTTATCTTTTGTAGCTGGGGATATATTTCCATACTTACGTTGGAAAGTAAGATCATACAGTATCACAGGGCAATACCTACAAAAGTAGGCAAGCCAAAGATCACCATAAGATCCTTAGGAATAAAGAAGCTGCAATGAGACTTGTGTTCAACCAGTGAGAACTGTTTTAAAAAGAGATCATAAAGCAAGCAACAATTGAAATGCTGTAAGTAAAAATAAAATAATAGAAAGTACAGATACATCTGGGGGTTTATCTGTATATATTTTTATATATATAAATATACCAGTAATTTCTATTCTTGTACTTTAAGTGTGGTTATAAAAATATATTTAAAAACTTGGTGGATAGAACCATTTAAATTCAGCTGTATTTACTTAGGGATGGTGGCAGGTTATGCTGGTGGAGAGGTTGTAGCAATAGGCCCAAGAACAAATGTGATCAATTTAACTGTAACATTAAGTGACACAAAATCCTTTTAGGTTGAAATTACAGGCCTTGCAGAAGAGTAGAAGGTATAACAGTAGGCACTGTCCCCATCCTACCTGCTTAGTTGGTTTACTTACTTCAGCATTTCACAGGAGTATATCCTAAGGGATGGCAAAGGCATGAAGTCAAATAACAATGAAAGTCTTTAGTCATTCCCATATGTACTAATACATGCTGACAATAAATGTTTACAACACTCTAAAATAATTTATTGGAGTAGGCAGTCAAAGAAGCCATGCTGAAGTAAGTCTGGTTTCCTGACTTTTTACAAAAAGTTGAAAAAAAAATTTACAGGTGCTGCCAAAAAGTGGAATTTGTGCAGTTATCTTGAAAATTGTTTTAGAACAACTCTTGCATGCTCTGAATAAATATTTATCCATTAAAAAAAAAAAAGTTTCTAAACAAGATAAGTAGGGTAGGAGACTGCTTTTAACTAGGGAGAGCCTTTACACAGTAGAAGCTATGTCCACCAAAAGAAAAGTGGAAGCACATTGCAACTTAGCAAATGTAGATTTTGCTATGAAGTAGGCTGTTTGAGAAAGTTGCTGAAAGAAATAACTATAAATCCTATTTTAAGAACTATCAGAACAAACTTTATCAGTAAAAGTGAAAGGTAAAATAAAAGGTCAAACAATAATGGGAACATTTAAAGGTAAGATCACAAGAAAAGATGGGACTTTTGCAGCGATGTTCATTATGGAAGTGTCTGGGAACCTTTCTTTGCAGGGTGGGTGGGCAGAGCTGTTGGGAACTGAAATGGCAGAAAAGGTCAACGATGAGAGTGTTGGCCATGGACAGGATTGGAGCCTGCTGCCATGCGTTGGAAGGTGAGAAGATACTGCTCAGTCCCTCGCCATAGCATGGAACATGACACTCAAACCAGCTGTGTTGGTCGAGGAGAACAAAGTAACATTTCTGCCTTGAGGCTTTAAAAAAGATTCCAAGGAGATCAGTGGGGCTGCAGCCTGATGAGTTTTATGGAGTCATGGGAACTGGGCTAATTGATAGGAGTATAACAAGCAAGATTTTCAGACCTTTATAAATACAATGTGAAAAGACACTTTTTACAGCTGCTGTTCTGATGGCCTTTTAGATACTTTGAAGGTGTCAAAGTATGATTTATGTGACAGCTCACATCATGATGCAAAAGAAGTTCTCTCCTAGAGGATGCCTGTTTAAAAGTACATAAGACATTACAGTGGGATTCTGCTAAATACCATTTTATTCAGCCTATTTGTGTTCTGAAAAAGGGTAGAGGGAGAAGTCTGTTAAAGTATTCACTGAGCAAGAGGAATTGCGATGTAGAAGAGGGGGGAAATATTGCAGAGCAGAACCCCTTCACACACAAGAAAGGATGTGATGGATCCAGATAAAGTCATGAAGTGTGGAAATAGCAAGGATTGCTCTCCAAGGCCAGCAGGGTTAGTTACAAGAAGAAAGGAGTAGATAGTGTCTATGAGGATATTACTGCTCCACTAGAGGACAGTAAGGAACTGCTTTTGAGCTTAAAACAGTGTAAGAATTACTCTTTCTTACTCTTTGATAGTTGACCAGTTTTAGAAGATTTAAATCGATTTTAAAATCTTAGATCTCTTTTCTAGCTCTTCTAATGCCAGAAAAACTATTTCACTTCATTTTGAAAAGCAAGAGAACAATTGTAAAAATCAATAAACAAGAATAGAAACAGAGTGATTTCTCCTCCAAAAATAAGAATTACAAAAATCAGAAATCTAAGAAACTTTTGTGTACCAAAAATATTATTGAAATTTATAAATTTTAAAAATTAAGTTAAATATTTCTATTTGCAGAAGTTTCTAATTATTACTTATCTGCATTTTTAGCACACTCTTGAGATAATGTGTATCTTTTGGCCAGAAAGACTGGAAGAACAAAAGGGAGCCAATCAGAGCCAGCAAGGAAAATCTGCTGAAAAAAAGCAGATAAATATTGTTACATTTATGCATATTGGCTATCTTTGTCCTCTTTATGGCATAGCAGCCCATTGTAATTGCAGTCAGATGCACTGTCAAGAGGAGTGGACTGTGCTGAGATTTGTGGGGCTTTCCACATCTGTTGACAGTGGAGAAAAAAAATTGGATAAAAGCCATAAGCTGAAGTAGGTTTCTGTCTTTGGAAGAGATCGGGACTAAAACCAATGTTTGTGAGCCAAATATTCAATGGCTTCTTACCTGAAGGCATTGCTCAGAAGTTGAGAGTGGGAGGAATTTCTTCAGGTGTATTGAAGTATGAGCATCCCAATGGGCATCTCTGAACAGCAGTGCCTATTGGGTCATGCATCCACCAGCTGGCAGAACAGCCAGGATTGCCACAGCTGTCTTCTAGTTTCCTGTCCTTGTCTGGGGCACATCTTAAGATTCCTGCTGCCCCTTCTCATTTTATGAGATAAGGGAAAACTTAGTAATTGATGCTAGGACTTGTGCATCTTGCAGTTATGTGAATAAATACTAATACAAGATTAGTCATCACTGGAAGAGCTTGAAGACTTGACATTCAGGTTGTAGGTACCCCCAAAGAAACAGTAATATCTAGGAACTCACCCATTCAACAACATCAAAACCCTCCCTGGAATAGGTTGAAAACTGGAATGGGCTTCTGAAAGTCAGATTTTCTGAAGTCAGATCAAGGTAAACCTCTTGCGTTGCAGCTGAGCTTATGGCCTGCTGGAGTACAGCACATTCCTAGTGATTCTTAGCATGTGTTCCAGCCTGTGACATCCAGACACTGGTGTGGACCCAACAATTGTACAACTTCAAGCTGGTGGCTTAGTGTCATCCCCAAAACCAAAGATGGCAAAGTCATGGCTTTAGCACTTCCAAAGTGTTATCTGTCCACTCTGCAAACAGTCTCAGCCTGAGAAGGAAACCTTTGATCAAAAAAAGAGAGGATTTTTGGACTGCTTGCAGCACAGGAGTCAGATGGTTGGTAAAATGCCCACAGGCAAGCTGTTTCCTGTGCTGCCTATGAGGCCAACTTGGTTGCTAGTTGCTTTTAATTAGTTGTGCTTTTGAACTTTGCCTTTCTCATGCAGAAAGGATGAACACCTTTGTCTCTAATGAAGCAGAAGGAAAACTATGTCTGTTTGCTGATAATGAGGAACTCCTGTCAAAAGGAAAAAAGAAAAAAAATTAAAAGAGCAAAAAAATATCATAGGCCAGGGAAGAACAGAGGAGAGAGCAGAAGAGAGTGATGAGGTTTTTGTTGATGGGGTATTAGTGGACTCTTGATTTTAGAAATAATAAACATCAGCCCTGATCCTCAAGGGAAGGGGTTTGCTGTGTTCAAGTAAATCAGTTGTGGAGCATTTGGAAGAAGAAGCTGACACTTCCTTTGTCCTATGTGTCTCTTAGTGTAGAAAGACTGCTCAGTCTCAACATAGTCTGTCTTTGTTGTGTTCCTTCACAGAGCATAAAGTTTCCAGGAGTGTTTTCTGTGTATAAGTATGAATATCTAACTATGAAGGAAAGGGAGCAAGACACTGCAGAAATAAGCCCAAGGTTTACCTCATTAGAAGATAGACCATGCTCACTTTAGGCTTACTTCGTTTCAACGAAACCTGAAATGTAGAGTGTTTTCCTCAGAATTCATCTTGCTTCTTTAGTCTGTGCATTGCAATCTGTATTCCTGTATGTCACCATATAAAAAAATTATGTGCTGTAGGTGATAAAAACCTTATCATCTGTGAATTATTTTACAGGTTACAAAGTGACAGCACAGGTTGGGTTGTTGCATCTTAGAACAAGGATGTGGTAAAGAAATACACAATTCATTTTGATCATCAAATTCAAAATTACAATTCCTCTAAATATACATAAATCTCCCCTCAGTGATCAATAGGAGATTTTTTTTTCTGATTTGCAATTATCTTGTGTCTCATCTCACTCTTCTAAAAGCTGCTCCTCCTCTTTAGAATATTTTTTAGGCTATATCTATGGCTAGACATTTGGCATCCTGGGCACAGTGCCTGAGGTGCAAGCATCATCACAGCAGAGCCACATGGACTTCCTTGGGTCTGGGAGGAGTTACTATATCACATTCATTGTGAGAGCCTCCACTCAAGGGCAGCGAGGTCTGTCTCCCACACTTAGCAATGGTGGGAGATATCCCTGCCCAGCAGGAACTTTGAGAAGGACATTTGCAGGCCACTCGTCCTTGGGTGGGTTTTGTCTGCATTCCAGCTGCAGCCATGAACAAGGCTTATCAGTCTCACTCACAGCCAGGGCTCCTGTTCAGCATTTCATTAGGCAAATTAGCTGGAGCTTTAAGGTCAACATGGGAGAAAGGTCTTTTCGTTACAGGTGGGAAAGCTGATTTAAGCTGAAAGTGTCTATTTACTGGAAAAGCATCCTCAAACTAGAACATGTTACCAAATCAGGATGGTAACATTTTTACATACTTTCTACACCAGTAAGTGACCCTACTTGGAGCTAACCAACTCACAAACAAAGTTTTCAGTACAAACTGGTGAAATACATGACATATTCAGACAAGAAAAGTGAGGAAAATATCCCCAGAAATAATTGCAGGAAGAGTTCCATGTCTACCTCTATTCCATTCCACCACTACAAAGATATTACACACATTATGCACATTAATATATTTCAGCTACTGTACCAGAATAAATATAAAAATAACAACAATTTGATATTGTATAACTGTGTAACAATTCTGATATACAGAAGATCTCCCTTTCCCCTCCTTATTTTTATGCGGTCTACCCAGGATTTTAAACTTCAAAGTAGAGATCAGTTAGATTTTTGGTTTGGGTTTGGTTTCTTTTCATTTTTGATAGACACTAATTTTAATAACTGTTTTGAATTAATTTATTTTCAGTTACTTAATACCTTACTTCGCCTGGTTCCTACTTAAGACAACAATTTCATGTGGAGAATGCTTTAAGAAAAAACAACGTAGTGATACAAAGGACAAAGCCTTTATATGCCTGTATTCCAAAGCCAGCAGGAATAGACAGGAGACAGTGCTGTGGATCAGACACACATGAAACAAGAAACAGAGGAGACAAAACTCAGATCCAGTCTTCAGCTCAAATCCATATGGTGATAAAAGCCGCTCAATTCCCTCACAGTCATAATTACCAACTATATGAGTCTTTTTAGAACAGTTTTAAATAAAGTGAGAATAAAATAAAACTAGATAAGAAAGAAATAACAATTTAGGGGCCTTTAGGAATATGTTTTGTGTGCTTTACTTGTGCCCTTGGGCAAATCAGTTGTGGGAAAAGATAAAGAGATTAAATACAGTATTTAAAATGACATTCCTTATGACTCACCATTTCAGAAAGCTTGGGAATTTAAGCTGCAATTGAAAAGAAGCATAAAATGAAAAAAGGGCTAACATTATCTTGGATAATGTGTATCAGATAATGAGTTGATACTCTTTTAATGTTGAACAGATGTCCTAGAAGAGGCAATTATTTTAATTCAAATTTTCTTTTACTTAAGCCAGTTTGCAAAAATACAGGTACCGTCTCCCACAAATGTAAGGATGAATATAATTAGAACCAAGATGCTAATAGCTGCAAGTCAGAAAATCTAATTTTTTATTTCTATTCCACAGAAATATCCTGCATCTCAAATTGTAGTAGTCATGCACTTTGGAACAAAATGGCAAAATTTTCCATTAAATGAAATCAGAAATAATTGGGTTTGAAATATTAGATTCTTGAAGTATTTCCCTCTGCCCTAGAATTGAACTTATATCATTACTGTCAAATTAATACAAGCAGGCAAGAAACTCAAACTCATCACGACAACCCTCTCTGAAATCACTGTGCTCTTTATATGTGTTTCTAAAGTGTTTTGCTTGCTGGATATGAAATGAATACTTTCCAGCTTGCTAGCCTGCCAAGCACACTCCATTAATTGCTAATAGATCATTAAATGCTTGGCAAACCATTCAGAGAAACCAATGGGACTTTTGAAGTTTAATCCTAATAATTTGACACTCAAGCAAGGAAAAAAAGAAATGTAAAAAGTTGCAAAGAATATTTTTTTAGCCATACTTCCCTTTGCTTCTTTTTTGGTCAGTAATAGAGAAGCATGTGAAATCATTGGAAATATGATTCTCTTCTTCTCAAACTTGTGTTTCAAGAGTTAACTGTTTAGGGGGGGGTGTCAGAAAGCCTTTTTTATTCCTCAGCCTCTGAGTATTGACAGAGAATATTTTCTTAGCAATCCTGGAAAAGTATATACATTCCCGAGAAAGGAACTGCATATGTCTCATCTGCTCCATCTTCTGCTGTGGTTAACAGAAAGCATTGGGCCAGGGAGGTCTGGGATTAGTGGCACTTACTGGTAAAGCTCCTCCAGAATGCCACTCACCAAGACTTTGTTAAGGCTCTTCTCCACTCTAAGGATAAGCAAAGGAGGCTTTTGTGAAAATTTTGTCAAGATACTTAAAGGCCTTGTTGTTCTGATATAATATTGTGAAAATGTATGACTTATTTCACAACTCATTAAATGTGATCAATATTTCTTTTAAAACACAGATATGTGCTGTGGAGACTGGTGGTCAAAGGCTGTGCCAGCTCTATGAAGTTACTGCATGTATGATCTTCTCACAGAACTGGGTTCATTTATAAAAAAGCATTTATGTTAAAGCAAATGTGAACTGGCACTGTAACAATTGCTATTAAAATATATTTCCCTTTGTGATGTCAACTATTTCCAACTCAGTATATATAAAAATAGCTCTCATGAGCTTTCTCAGAAGAAAACTTTTACAGAATCTGCTTATCCTAGGACTGACCTGGGAAGGACATGAGAATAGGAACAGTAAGATTTAAGGCATTTGTTACCCAGGGAGACTACAAATTAGTATTCCAAATGGGTCTGTAGACTTGACATGACCTACTCTAGGGGCTCTCAGCCATGTCCCCAAAACCCATGGCAGCTCTTTCACACCCAGCAAAGGCACCCATGAGCTGTAGCACAGAGTCATTCTAGAGGGAACTGCTTTCAATATGCAGTGATGAGATTCATACGAGACTCCCAAAACCAAACATTTCTCCTTTATGCCACTCTAATTTGCTACCTAGAGGCAGCACCCTGCTTTATTTTGCTCAGCTCTTCCAAGTTCTAGATGCACATCCATTTCCAGGAACAAAACTGATGCTTGCCTGCCAAGGGCCATCAAGGGCCTGCATTCCTGGTGGTGAAATCTTTTCCCTCACAATTCCCCATCTCTCCCACAATTCTGGATTCAGGCTTTCAGTTCAGACTAACTTGAAGTTAGGGGGAAAGGGGATCTTATTTCAAAGGGCAAGAGACTGAAGATGCTCTAAAACATGATGGAGTTCAGCAATCAGAAAGCAAGGTGCTGTAATTCACATCCCACTGCAGAAACTCAGATATAGGTTGGGGCACTGGCAGAGGACAACTCATGTGGAGGGAGTTTGGTGTGAAAATATTCCATCTTCTCAAAGAAGCATGTTAACATTAGCTCCAAGACCATTTTGGTCAGATCCTGGCCTACTCTACTGCCACTCTGAAAACTCACCCATCTGTATTAACCTGCTCTGGTAGCTTTCCTCGTGCCATCATGCAACTGGTGTTGAATCAAATGCTTCAAATTGGCTTACTGATTTTTAAATCCTATTGCCTCTTTTACTGTGTTTTTAGCACTCAGACAAAGGGAACTACATCTTTTGTATAAATTTATGCTATATAGTAGCCAAGAATAAATCATTCAAGTGGAAAAATATCAAGGACAGAGTGTAGAAAAATAAAATAATGTGATTATGACTGTGGCTGCTGTCTCTGCAGTCCTCAAGCAGAATATCTGCTGCTCTGCACATCTCTCTTTTTTTGAAAGCTAAAAAAAAAATCAAAAACATAAAAGACCTGCTATTTCTTGGCTGTGGCTGAAACTGAAGGGAAGAATTTTTCAGGGAGGATTTCCAAGCTCCCACTCACTAGCCTATTCAATTTTTTAAGGCTTTGGGATAATACAGACTCATTTATTGCTCAGAAGTGGCCTGCATGTAACTTAATATCAAGGAGGTTTGATGAATTTTCAACATGTGAAATTCCAGTGTTTTCCTGGCCTACTTGCCAGCACTTCTGAGATCTTCCTCTTTTACTACTTATGTGTGTGCAATTAGGTATTTTAGTTGTGTTTTCAGACCATTCCCCTTTCCTGTTTTCACTGCTGCCCTGCTTTTGAGGGTCTTGATCTCACCACCAAAACCCATGGTTGTTGTATCGACAAAGCTGCAGCCCCTAAAATCCAAAGATTGCATACATTTCTGCCTTTACTCAAGCAAAGCTTTCAAAGTAATCTGAGAGGGCAAAAAGGCTTTTTCATATGCCAGACCTAGTGTTGTTATGTGACAAAAGGTAGAGAGACCCTGATAACCTCAGTGGGGACATGATCCCTCCCTGCCCTCTGCAGGACTGTCCCAGGGAACCCTTAGCCCCATGGGCCAAGGGTGGCATCCATCAGGGTGAGACATCAGGAGAGGCTCACCTGAGGGGTTTGGCACATTATGGGGTGCAGGGCAACAATGTCTTGGGATGCAACAAACTTAGAAGATGTTATGGGGAGGAATCAGAAGTGGCAAAGGGAGGGATTGTGGCGGTTTGGAGAATAATGAGTAGGTGAAAGTTAAGGGATAAAAGAGGCCAGTCAGAACCCTTGTCTGGCCATGCCCTGCACCCCATTGCTGCCATCTGTCCTGTCTGCTCATCAAACTGTGTCCAGCTACATCCCTGGGTACAGGCTCCCTACTGCTGCTGGCAGGCAAATGGAATAGGTGGCTTGGCAGAGAGATACCAAAGCAGAAATAGCCTGGGCCAGATATTTCTCCATCCCTACCTGCAAAACAGCTGGAGGAGTTGGCTACTGATCCAGGCCAAGCACAGGGGAGAGTGTGAGGTCTGGGGTTCACTGTGAGACCTGTCTGCACGTTTGTGTGTGTGTGTGTGTGAGTGTGTGTGTGTGTGGGTCCAGAGACTGATGAGAGCAGTCAGGTGGCTGGGTGTCCATGGCTGCTTACAGGAAGGGCCCATAGCCTCGTTTGTGTGTGTGTGTGTGTGTGTGTGTTTGTCCCTGCAAGTGAGTGGGGCTGGAGCCCTCTGGGGGCTCGTGTGCCCCCCAGGTGCCAGTAGGTGGATGGATTGGATATGTGAGGACAGTTCTGCCCACATGGTGTGTCTATGTATTTCCAACACACAGACCTTCAAGTGGATCAGACACAGAGCAGGACAGGATTAAAGCTTCTGTGCTGCTTGTGTAAGTGCTGCGTTTTCTAGGTGTGCTGGTTTTGACTGAGATGGAGTCGGTTTTTTCAGTGAAGTTGGCACAGGGCTGTGTTTTTGATTTGTGTTGAGAAGAGTGCTGAAAACACAGGGATGTTTTTGTTCAGCACTTACACAGAATCAAGGCTTTCTGTGCTCCTCATTGCACCCTGGCAGCCAGGAGGCTGGGAGTGTACAAGGAGTTGGGAGGGGTCAGCTGATCCCAACTGACCAAGGGTGTATTCCAAGCCATATGGCACCATGCTCAGCATATGGAGCTGGGGGAAGAAGGAGGGAGGGATGTTCAGAGTGATGGTGTTTGTTCTCCCAAGCCACCATCATGTGTGATGGAGTCTGGCTTTCCTGGAGGTGACTGAACAACCTACCAGGTGGGACTGAGTGAGCAGCTGAGCTGCCAGCTGGGCTTAAACCACAACACCAGTTTGTGGTGTGTGGGCATATGTATACAGGGTTTGTGTGTGTGCCAATTTGGAATTCACACTCAGCCTGCCTACAGACTGGTTTTACCTACTGGGCTGCTGAATCCAGCGACCTCCAATCCCACATGTCCAGGTCTCTGCTCTACTGAATGCAGCAGGAATGAAGTGGCCTAAAATCTGATATTTACTGAGTTTTAGACTATTGGGGTTTCTAAATGAAGGGTTTTTTCTTATACAGAGAAGGCTTACAGACACATGGGGTCCACCCAGGCCCTGCTGGTAGCTGCTCAAGGACCTGTACAGGGAAAAGTAATTTCTGACTGCTGCATAGCCACCATGCAAAATTTAGAGAAAAAAATTATGGAGGGAAAAACTCCTGGCGACCATTAGTGTAGAGATTGTAACTTCTCCCATCAAATTTAACTACTGCAAGGCCATGCCTCCAGGATGGCCGTGCCTGTGGGTTTCATTCTCTCATGCTGTGAGGGATTGCTCAGCTTCCAGCACAAGATCGTAAGATACATGACCTGGGGCGGCAGGTCCCTCCCACTATCCAGTTACCAGGAATTTTCCAGTGAGACCCCATAAGGAGGTGTCAGTGATAAGAGCCAACCTGAGAACCCTTTCAGCATCAGCACTGAGCACACTAATAAATCATTTAGCCCAGCACCGTCTAAATACCAGCCCCAAAGCTGCAATATTTACAAGAGTTTCTTCAGCCCATGCACAGATGGTCTCTGTCTGCTTATGCTCCAAGAGAGCTCTCAGCATGAACAAGAAGGGCCCTGGGTGAGGGAACAGCTCACACTTACATGGACAGTCTACATGGTTAGCTTTGAGTACTAAACAGCGCAAAATAAAGCAGAGAGTATTTCCTATGAGTCTGGGAATTCAGACCTAATTCTAAACAAACATGTACTTGCTCCAAACATCAAAGCCATGAATAAGCACAGTAAAACCCTTCTTCTGAAAGCAGAGTGATGGAAAGCTTTCAAACCCTTTAAGATCGCCGAGACCCTTTAAAATTCCTTTTCAATCTCCTGCATTGTGGTATCAAAGCAGAAACGTCACCTCAGCACCTGCTAGGATGACAGACTGGGTTGGCTGTGATGCTGCTTGGAACACCTGACCCACTGCCCAACTGAGGGGAGACAGGAAATTGTACAGGTGATGCCTCATGTCCTCCCACCAGGATAACAAATGACACAGTGGAAGGAGGTCAGCCTTACCTCTTTGTCTGCCTTTTGGTCTCAAGTTGAGACAGTTTCTCTCTGCAAGCATTGCTATGTGTGAGTAGTTGGTCCACACTCTTGCTTTCCCTTAAAAAGGAACCATTTTTTAAGCCATGCATTGATACAGGGCAGTCCTATCAAAGGAGATGAATTCACAGCTGGGGCTGTGACATGGTCCTGTGCTGGAGGCTTCAACTGCAGCCCTGGGTTAAAAAAAAAAAAAAAAAAAAAAAAAAAGAAAGAAAGAAAAGAAGCATTAATTCCTGATCTCCAATGTTTTCCATGAAAGAGGCAATAACAAACAAACAAACAACGCCCCCCCCCGAATCAAATCAACCAAACAAAAACACACACACACACACACAAAAAACACACACCAAAAAAACCCCCTAAAAACAACAGAAAGGAAGCAATAAACATTTCAGCTCCATAGGGCTGTTTTGGGGGTGTCATTAGGGCACGCTTGGGTTTACCTGATGGTGTTTGCAAGTTGGGCATACGACATCATTTGGCCTCCTCTTTCTCTGCATTGTCATCTCCTGTTTGCTTCTGTTGGAGCTGTGCTTCTGCAGGTGCAACACTGCCAGGGCCCAATACCACCATGTGATTTTCCTTGCAAGTTTTTTGTCACATTCTGCAGCACTTTGCACACCTCAGACTGGTCCTCCTTTTTTTCACAAGACACCCATCTCCCTGAATTGTGCCCTATCTCCAGTCTCTTCTCTAATGCCAGAGCATTTCTACCTTGCCTGAACAGTTCCCTGAGACTGGGAAGGAGAAAGACCAGTGGTCCCTCATCTCTTCCCATGCTTAATAAGCAGTTCCCTCTTAGTTTAGTTCCTTGAGAGAGCAGAGCAGCCATGAACATGGGGTCAGGGAATCACAAGAGACAGGAGAAGGAGGAAGGGAGGGGAGTAAGGTGCTGCACAGCAGCACATGGGCACTTGTAGCTTCCAAGGAGACCAATATCGGAGGAAGCAGCAGCACAGACAACATTCAGTGTGATGAACTAACCACAGACCCCCTTCTCCATCCTCCTATGCCACTTGGGGAAAGAGGGAGATAAATTGTGAGTGAAGTCAAGCCCAGGAAGAAAGGAGGGGTGGGAGGAATATATTTGGCTTTTATTTCTCACTACCCTACTCTGACTTGAGTGGTAATAAATTAATTTCCTGGAATCAAGTCTATTTTATGTGTGATAGTAGTTGGTGCATGATCTCTCCGTACTTATTTTGACCCATGAGTTTTCTCTATATTTTGTTACACTCTATCTCCCCCATCCAGCTGAGGCTTGGAACATGTTTGATGAGCCCCTGGCATCCAGCCAGGGTCAACACACCACAGCCTCTGACTATGCACGCCCTAAGAAAAGGAGCAAGGATCTCTCTGGCCTCCACCTAATATTCAGTCTGTTCCCTCAGCAGGTAAATACTTCTGGAGCAGGGATTTCTAAAATTTGTGCCAGGGAGTTGGACAGTGAATCACACAGGTCAAAGTAAGCGGTCAATACGGTGACCCAAATGCAAAATGGTCTGGCACAATCTGTTCCACACCAGTGCACTGAGCAACCGTGCATGCTGTAGGGACATGGCATCTCACTCAGAGACAGACCCTGACAAACCTCCCCTTTCATCTGGGTTGAAATTTTAAGAATGGAAGGCAGCTTCAAGGTTTGGTGCATCTGTTTAAAGCTAGCAGTACGAAGAGCAGCTCCACTAAACCACTCCTGTGACTTGAAGAAAGAGTCTAGAAAAGCACACAGGTAAAGTGTAGCAAGCTGTTCTTCCTGTAGCACAGTATCCCAGCTTCCTGAAGCTCAGAGATTTCTTGTACCAGAGGTTATTCATTGGACCATCATCTGAATATACAACTTGGTCTCACCCTCCATGGAGGAGGGAGCCTTGTTCCCAGGTGAAATAAGCAGATATCTCAATGGCAGTGAACAAAATGTCTCCAAGGGACTCTGCCATCTCATATGCCCCAACACCAAGGTTCACCAGCATCCTGCCATCCTGCTAAATGCTTGTGCAGCTTGGAGTGAGCTAAAGCTGGGAGTCAATAGCAGGATCCCTGTGCTGCACATAAAAGGAAATATTTCCACATTTTCCTTTCAGATTGTGTTGAGATTGCCTCTGTGCTGTGGGCCTACCTTGGTAATGCTTGCTCATAGCAGAAAAAATCCAAGTGTCAGGTGATGTGAAGTCCCTCCTAAGTCTTGCTTTGGGTTCCTCAAGCAGAGGCAATGTAGTCCAGCTGTAGTCCAGCAAAAACTTGAAGCCAAGGAGAGGGAGCAGGCCAGCCAGCAGAAGCTGACAGTATCACAATGACTTGTGACCCAACTGGAAGTCCCAGGAGGATCTCAAGAGCTGCAATGTTCAGTCACAGAGAGATACTTTTGTACCTGACAACCATAGTGCCAGCTTGGGGCACTGCTGCTTTCCACCAGCCAAGCTAATGTTAAAAGTACAGACTGTTTCCTTGAAAAATCCTCAGGGAAAGCAATCTCCTGCCATTAGAGTGAGGAGGAGGAGGATGCAGTCCCCAGAGAAGCCCTGCTGGCAGCTGAAATCTGTTCACGAGACTATCAGCTGGATAGGACAGGCAGGGGAGGAAGAGGGTTTCCTACAGCCCTTCATCTCCTCATTTTGGCACATGCACGGCTTGGATCTGTGAAGGCTAAAATTTGGTTTCAATCACATCTCTAAGAAAATATAACAAAAAGCTGTTGGAATATTTGTTTGCAGTATGAATAACTAATGGAGTAAATACCAACCAAAACTGAAACTGTTGTAATTAACCACTGTGTAACAGAGATTTCGGTTCACCATCACAGTACTTTTAAATTAGGGGGTTATCCGCACGTAAATTGTAGGTATTATTTAGAAACTGAGTAATCTTAAAACAACTTGATTTGTTCTAGGAACACATTCTGGAAGTCAAATTTCTATTTATTTACAGACAACCAAAATGAAAATATTATGTCTATTTTCATGTGGCAGGCTTAGAAAACAAAAACAGTCACAGGAAAAGCATTTGTGATGGAAAGTTACTGTCCTCTCACTGGGACTGCTCAGACTGTGAGAAGAGAAGGAAAGGGGAGGGAAGGAATACGTGTATGTGGGTGTATATATATAGATGTATATATTTATCTATATATTTTTTGCATGTTTATTTATATATATTTATGTAGAGAAGTAAGAATCACAATCTTAGGAGAAACCAATATGAGTATTTTTAGTTAACATGAGAATAAATAATACCATTTCTTAGGCTGGAAGGGAGCAATGTGTGCAACACAAATGCACACATCCCTGGTGGGAACTGGAGGCCCGAACTATTGTAGTTTTGATGATGGCGCAAATGAAAGACAACTAAATCCAGGCTCCAGTTGCCACCATAGCTCATGTCCTGAAGACAAGGAGGGTGGCTGGGTATGGAGAAGCATGAACGGGGGCCGCAGTGTTCCCCCAAGTTTCCCATGAGAAGCCTTCAGGGGAGATTGGTATTCTATAAAGACCTTACACACTGCACCCTGTGAATATGGAAAGTGACTATAAGGACAATTTTCTGACTTGTCGTCTTTTCCTGTCCTAAGAGAGAGAGACAGAGAGAGTGGGATAGAGGGGAGAGAGAGCAAGCAGGTATCCCACTCAAACACTTCTGTTCTGCTGCACCCTGTATTTCCCCAGCTTTGGTTAAGCCAGTCCTAACAAACACCAGCCCTGACCTCGCTTCTCTTTCCATCTGCCTCAGGGGCTCAGCCTCTCTGTGAGGAAAGACAGGGAAAGAGGCAGGCTGTGGCCCAAAAAGTCAGCATGTCAAAACATCAGCCGGTGCTGTTACAAACAAAGAGGAAGGGCCATGGGATCAGCCCCTCAGAGGCCGGGGCAATGCTCAGAGCCCACGCGTGTGCAGGGACACGGTGCCACCTGCCCGGGTGGGTGCACAGTGGGCAGCGGGGCAAACCTCGCATGCAGCCAAGATGCTTGACTTGAGGAGAACAAAACCCTCCACCAAACCTTCCAGAAAAGAAAACAAAAGCCTTGAACAAACCATCCCCGGGCCATTTCAGCCAGCAGCAAAGCTAACAAGCAAATCAAACAGAGAAATATCCCAGCAGACCTCAACTGGCTGAACAAATAAATGGAGAAACTCAGGTTCCAAAGAGCAAGGGAGCTGGGTTATGAAACAAGATTTTTGATATAAAAGGAAGCTTACAGCTATCACTGGTGATTAGACACGGAAGAGAAAGGTCACTCTGGGAGTTAGACCACACTTCACACACACACACAGAGGTTATTCAATCAATATTTGTCCTGGAATCACATGCAGCAGAAAAAATTTCAAGTGAATGGTCAGCAGAATTTAATGCTCGCATTCATTCATGTTGTGCTCTTGGATGAACATGTGTTTTTATATCTAGCACAACCTAAACTTCAGAATCCAGGAGGTTTTTAATCAAAATACAAGAAAATCTTGGACTTAAACACTACATTTGTATATGCCTTCCAATTACATTTTCAGCAGGACAGGAACACCTCACTTATGATTTTACAAAAGGATCTGTGATAGGAGGGTATTTGAATGTCCAGGTTCTAACAGCAAAATAATTCAGTTAAGACTCCAGAAAGACAATACCGTCCACAGAAACCTCCCCAGAGCAGAAGGGAGGGACTTATTCCTGCCATCACTGTGTTCTCCAGCCATGCTGCTGCGCTGGCATTAGAGGTTTTATTTAGGGTCACAGCAGTAACAGCGGGAAGATATAATCCTCTGATGAACAAGCAGATGTTACCCCCTGCCTTTGTGAAAATGATGATCTCAGGTTGAGGATGTTGTTGCCTTGAATCCTGATATTTTTTTATCTCCCTGTGAGTTTGTCACAACAGATTGTTTGCTTATATTCAGATCATAAGGCCATGGCTCAATTTTCTCCCCTCAGCAAGAGCTAAAGGAAATTTGACCATAGGTGCCCTAACCATGGACTTTAGCATTTGGTTTCAAATAATGATGATTAAAGCACAAACAAAGCAAAACAAAGATAAAACACAATCCTCTTGCCTAGTGACTTAATTACAAAATATTTGTGAGGCACAGCAGAACATCCAGTTCGGGTTGTGATAGAGCTGATGGGTGGCATTCAGAAGACTGTCACAGAGGCAGGATGCCTCGAAGTCCTTCAAATAGTGTCATAGTGTGACTGAAGAGAGATACTAGCGCTCTCTAAGATTGCATAGGGATTAATTTCAGCTGCACAGAGGATAACCTTGGAGAGAAGAGCCCCAGTGAACACCACAGAGCATTATGGAACAAGGGAAAATACAGGGTGGCTGCTTCAAGGTAGAAGCTTTCGGGGAGAAGTTTAGTTTAATATCCTAGCTGGAAATTCACTGGGAAAACAGCTCCATCGGCCCTGGTCAGGAAGAATGACAGGGCAGAGATTATGTTCCTCTGGCAGTCGGTCCTGATAAAGCTCCCCGTGTTCCAAAGGGGCAAAGCGTTGTCACATCCTGCATCCAACAGCTATGCTTTCTTCCTCATGCAGATAACACAAAAGAAAAAAAAAGCCCGTAAGCTGGTCACACCGTGTTGAGGATCGCTTTGATGGACTTCAAAGAGCCTGCTGAGATCATCTGCTGTGCATGCAGTGCCACTCTGCTGCCACAGGAGATGCTGCAGGAGGGCAGGGGCCTGAGCGGGGAGCAACGCCCAGGTCAGGGACCACGTCCCGTTTCTCTTGCAAACCATTTTTCTTCACCTGCAAACCTCTTCCCCTCTAAAAACACCCTCAGGGAGATGCTGGTGACCCACGTTGGTGGTGTCTGCGGAGAGGAAACTCACTATTCACAGCGGGACACCCTGGCACAAAGCAGGGTTTATCCTGCAAACGGGCTGGCAGGTTTCACACGGGGATTTGTTCCTTCTAGGTTTCACCCACACGAGGCTATTGATTTTATATTTTGTAACACTTGCAAGGGAATATTCAAAGAGAAGAGGGAAAGGAAAGATCGTCCGTGGATGTGATTTGCTACTCTCAGAGCTTTGGCTCTCACTCTGTTTGGCACTGAGCACTACAGTGCCCTGTCTCACTGGTTCTCTGCCCCTACAGTGGGGCAAAACTGCACAGATTCAGGCACAATTAAAACGATGTTTCATGGGAGCCACTCAGTGCTCTGTAGTGTATTTTCTTAAATAGCTAAAATTACTTGGCTTGATGCCCTTTAGAAATGTCCATTTCAGAAACAACTGCAAGCTGAATTTGGGCATCTGAAGTTCTGGGACGGATTACCCCACATGCATTTGTCTTCCTTTATGAGCCACCATCCTCCTGCTTCTCTCTGCAATCCAGGTATGCTTTGCACACAGCAATAAAAACAACATATTCCTCACCTATCTTGTTCTATTGGCAAGCAAATACTAAGGACTCAAGACCAGCAAATGGCTGTTCAAACAAATTCAGGTCTTATCAAGCCTAGAAAGGATTGACACACCCATGTTTTCACTGTGCGGCTCTTCTGTTAGCTGGAAGGGTTGTTCTGAAGATAGAAACTACAAATTGTTTTTTCCAAGGGCAGGGTATGCTTCATGATATAGTATCAAATACTGCATTTGGTCCACCGAAATGCTGATTAGGTGTCAGACAGTTTAAAATTCCTATGCATTCTTAAGAACAAAAATAGGAGAGGTGACAACATTGTTGCTGTTTACAGCAGCATGAAATTTAAACCAGGAAATTTCTTGATGTTATAAAGAGGAATTTCAACACTAATTGAAGTTCTGCCATTTTAAAACATTTCTCTATAGCCTCTTCTAGTTCCTCTTTACTCTTTTTCCTCACAAACATGCTTACACCTCCCAAAATACACAATCACTCAGGTGAAACTGTCAGGGAGGTGGCACCTCAAGGCCCCTTATGAGTTGCTGAGGTGGCTGAAAACACCAGTGCCACACAAATCAGTGAAGACAGCTCCTGAAATGTGCTTCAAGTTTCTCAACATCAAGTGTCAATCTTAACACATCATAACAAGAAACCTCCTTGGATGTTTTTACTGGTGCCTTAAACATAAAGGTTTCTTAGGCACCTTTAGGGTTTTCTTCTTAGGCTCTCCTCACCACCCTCTTCCCTAAGGGTGACAGAGGAAATGGCACTCAGAAAAGGTGCCCATGCCTGTAGCACATTAATGTCTCACTCTGGCCCCTCAGAATCTCAAGTGGGGTGCAAGAGAAGCTGTATTAATGTAAGAGCAGCAGCGAGGCAAACCAGGGCTATGTCAACAGAGATGATATAGATGAACCAGGACTAACAACAGAGCTAGAGAAGACATTTGAGCAGTGGTTAAGAGGGGTCTTATCTTGGAGTGATAAGACCCTGACTGGAAGACACAGCTCTGACATCCTTGTTTCATTTCTTTCCTTTAGAAAACAGGTACTTCTGCACTCCTAGTACCAGAGGGAACATAATGAGACCACACTTGGGGTTTCATTTAGAGATCTACTCTTGATGTACAGGACTTCTCAGCCCATTTAACTGTGTATTTCCCCCAGCTTACATTCTTGCCTTGAAATCTGAGTTCCAGTCTCCCTCTAACTTCCAGTCCATTCATTCATTACCTGTTGGCAAAGAACTGCAGGTGAAGTTCTATTTCCCTTATATCACTCACAGACATAAAAACTACTTTGCTGGTAATTGTAGCAGCTTGGAGTTAAAAGTAAAGCACAGATACCTTTGATCAGCTTCAGATCAGGGAATGAACACTCAGAATATAGATTCAAATAAGTATTCAGCTACCTGCAGCAATCGCTCTGGTCTCTGGTCAGCTGGTCAGATGAATGCTTTTCTTCCTCGGAATCCCTGTTTTTTCAAGAATTGCAGAATATCCTAGGTTGGAAGGGACCCATAAGGATCATTGAAGTACAACTCCTGGCCCTGCACAGGACACACCAAGAATGTCTCCATGTGCCTGAGAGCATTGTCCAAATGTTTCCTCAGCGCTGTCAGGTTAGGTGCTGTCACCACTTCCCTGGGGAGCCTGTTCCAACCTCGGGGTGAAGAACTTTTATCTAATATCCAATCTAAACCTCTGTAACACAGCTCCATGCCACTCCCTTGGATTCTGGTCACCAGAGACAAGAGATCAGTACCTGCCCCTCCATTTTCCCTTGTGAGGAAGTGGTACACTGCTATGAGGTCTCCCCTCAGCCTCCTCTTCTCCAGGCTGAACAAGCCAAGTGACCCCAGCCACTCCTCGTACAGCTTCCCCTCTGGGTCTTTCCCCTTGGAGCCTCCTTTGGATGCTCTCTAATGGCTTTGTAACTTTCATACATTGTGATGCCCACACAGGGCTCGAGGTGAGGCTGCCCCAGCTCAGAGCAGAGCAGGACAATCCTTGCCCAGCTGGTGATGCTGTGCCTGATGCACCCCAGGGCAGCTGGCCCTCCTGGCTGCCTCAAACCCAACTTGCCATCAGTCAAGGCCTTCATGTCCCTTTTCCACAGTGCCACTCTGCAGAGTTTCATTCCTGTCTGTACACAAATCCAGGGTTGCCCTGTTCCAGGTGCAAAATCTATCACTTGCCCTTGTTAAACTCCATACTCTTGGTGATTGCCCAGTCTGATGTCACCCCATTCTCTGTAACTCTTTGCACCCCACCCATGAGCAGCTGCTCACCCATCCCACGATGTGTTTATAATATCCAAGACAGCTTTGAAGTTCCAGGTTTTGCTTCTATAAGCATTGTTCCCACCAAAAGTCAACATTAAGACAACATAAAACACTTTAAATATAAAACACAAGACCTTGTTTTTCAGAAAAGATCTGCATTTAAGGCAAACATTAACATAAAGCCAGACTTCAATGTGCTCCCTCCCACAGAACAGTACTTAAATCAAGCAGCAGTCCCATTAAAGCAAATGGGATTCCTTCCGCAGTAAGGTGCTTTCCAAAAGGGATAGCTGCAGCTCTGAGAAGAAACACTGTGGTTGCATGGAGGGTATGAACAAGCTTTTACTACCTTTTACTCCTAATTAGTCCTAATGATGGTTTGAATGCGACTGATTGCATCTTGCCTCATTGGCAGAGTAAAAAAGAACTATTTCAATTAGTTTTAAAAATTAGTGAATTTAATTAGAATATTACAGAATGCTTCATAATTACAGAATATTTAGTTTTGTGCTAAACACCAAGTTTTTAGCCAGGATTTATGTATTCTTGCTATAGAACCCTCTTGCTTTGAAGGAGCTTGTTCCCATAGGAACACAGTCACACTGGCCACATGGAGACAGCTCAAACATTTCCAAAATCAGCCATCAGAATAATTCTGCTAGGTATTCCTTCTACTGCTCTGGTTTGAGTGTATGCATTATGTCCTATTAAACCTAGCTGGAATTACATGCCCACAGGGCAAAGTGAAATATATATACATAGATATGCACAAACACACACACACAGAGAACCAAAATCTTGTTAATCCTTTTTACTATGTAGCTGAACCATTTTCTTTTCCTTTTCTTTTTCCTGAGGGATTGGCCCAAAAAACAACCACCTCCAAAGACATTGCAGTAAATTAGAACTAAATTATTCCTTTTTAGTTAGGAAGAAGGAATTACCAATGTGTCAAACATCCCAAGAGAGACACCTGCAGATGGACCAAGTATGTACCAGATGCCATGCCAGGAGAGCTGTACCTCCTGCTACATTGCCATTTCTTTCAATTTCCTTTCTGGCCCCTAAATTTTATTTTGTCATAAGTTTTAGGATAAATCAGATGGGTTCTTTCCAGGTCTTATTTCTTCACAACTTAATGCATTTATCCTTTCCTTGGGGCTCAAGGAAGCTTGAATTTTAGTCTTCCAAGTTGAACGCCATCTCTCTCTTTCCTTACTTTCTTCTACAGTTGAATGCTTCATTTATTTAACAGCCTCATTGATCTCAACATGAAAATTATTACACCGAGGTGCTGTTCAATTTGAGCAGAGAAAGCAGAAGACTTTGGATCTGTCTTGCCAGGGGATTGCCTTTCCATTTATGTAGTTTCCATTTGTTCCCAACAAAACTTTCCTGCCAAAACATTCAGAGCAAAAGTGTATCCTTTTTAGACCGATTTTTAGCAGCTTTAATTGCTATCAGACTGTGTAAAACATGTATGTGGCTAGCTGTGGTTATTGGAGATAGGATTGAGCAGATGTTTTCCCCTGCAACGGCAGCAAGACATCACCACTCCACAGGCAGCCCCTGGTCCTGGCAGACCCCACTGTGCAGCTGGGGCACCCATGGCCATTCCTCTGGGGGTAAATTTGCTGCTCCTCCAGCGGGTGGCTGGACTCCCTCCCCTGGCAACATGAAGCCAAGCGGGAGGGTTTGGGAAGTGGAGGCAGCAGCCCCACATGAGCAGCACAGCCGTGGCCCAGGGCTGCAGGGAGCAGTGAAAGACCTCTGGAGGGTTGTGATGGGAAGCCTGTGACTTGACCTGGCTGTGATGAGAGCTGCAGCCAGGCACATGCCAGATCAGAGGTGCACAGTCTTTGGCAGCTCACAGGTCTGGGGAGAGAGAAGCTGCCCATCATCCTCCTCCCACCCAGCCTGCAGCTGAGGCTGGACCCATATTCCCCTGCCACCAAAGTCACTGCCATTTCACCTTCTTTCTCAGGAGCCCAGTAACAAGCTTTTACTACCTTTTACACCCTGGAACAGAAGCAGAGCTGACCTGGCTGGGTTTTATCATGTTGGAAATTTGCCAGTGGCAAATATTTAGCTGGGAATATTGCTCAGGGGATCCAGGCAGGATCTGTGCCCTATCCTGGGGGCAAGGTAAAGTGGCTGCAGACCCTTGGGACTCCCATGCAGGTGGTCCAAGGTGACAGACCACAGGGATGCAGGTGCAGGTTTTATTTCTCCCCTCTGACTGCAAGCTTTCCACACCAACCTGCAATAAGGACTACCCACTGAGGATCTTCCAAAGTTAAAATGGCTCTGAAACCTTCCCTGAACAAGTGTGGTGCTCATGGGATATCATGTTGCCTGCAGACTGGAAAACGCCACGAAGCTGAACACAAAAACCCAGCTTCTGCCACCAGAAGTTTTCCGTTTGCTTCCTTCATTCCCCTTGGAGTCACACTCCTTGAATGTTTTCAAGAGGAGAAAAAAAAAAAATCCTTTGAACTATTTTTTTCCCTTTTTCTTGGATATTAAATATTTCCAGTCAAGCTGAACTTGTAGGAGAGTCTCTGAAACACTCCACCAGCACGTCCCTCTGGGAAATTTAGACTCTATTTATTTAGTGTTTTTACTCACTGAAGACCGTGTCTGAGAAGGTGTCAACAGCATTTTCCTTCTCATCCAGCTCCTTGGTCTGACTGTCCTGCAAACTGGAGGGTTTTCTTACCCTCAGCAGCCAGCAAACTGAAAAGACTTGCCAACATGAATGCTTCAGAAACCTGCAGCCTGTTTTAAAATTATCCTGAGGCGATTAAAAATTAACAGACACTGTGACAAAGATGGATGTTCTTCCAGGCTTCCCTCTGAAATCTTAATGTCCAGTGATTCTGTACTTGATTCCAAATTGCCTCAGAATGGTAAAGGACGGGATAAATCATCGCTGTCACTTAATGAAAACCTTAAAACAGCTCTTCTTAGCAATGAGTCATTCTGTTCTACTGCAGTTAGAAGCTGATTTTTATTTACACCACTGCCTAAGGTGATTTCCAAGCTAACAGGACATTTGCCCCTTCCTTATTTCAATAAAGATGACCCCATTTTGAACCTCATGTCTATGTTATCTTATGACACTGAAAAAACCCTAAAGCCCAAACACCGATTTCAAAGAAGAAAACTGCAGGAAGACAAAGACAAACAGAAACAGGGGTTGTTTTCTGTACAAGTGCCCACAGTTTTTGTTTTTCAAGGGAGGGAGGGAGGAGCTATGTGGCCCTGTTCCCATTTAATCACTCCAGCAGGAGCCAGTAGGAGCCAGCAGCAGCCACATTCCAGTTGCAGCTCCTACATGGCCACCTTCCTTGTTTTGTCTAGTTATCCTGCAAGCTCATTGAGACACAGCAGAGTATTTTAGCAGCACCCAGTCAAATGGAGTTTCTGGTTTAGTGTGGGTCTTTAAGGGATCCAATAGTATATAAAGTAAAACAACAACAGCAGCAGCAACAAAAAAAAACCCTCAAAGTCAGCTGAAGTTGAATGAGGAACTTTAAAAATTCAAGGATGCAAGAAAGAGTGAGGAGGAATTCATGCTGGATGTACAAGCCCTCAGCCTCCCTGCCATGTACGTGCATCCCACCCAAGGATGATATTTTTTGCTCCTGCAGCTCCTTCCCTCTTCACATATGAACTCCATTTGTCCACTCTGCACTTCTGTGGTCCAGCAGCCACCTCCAGCGTGCCCCAGAGCAGCTGGGAACATCTGTCCCAGTGATCCTGCAGTTCTGGGGACTGCATGTGCTCAGCCTCTTCAGCAAAGGTGGAAGCCTGAAGTTCACTCCATGAATATATATCCTCACAGGCACTGGTAGTTTTAGATGTCAGGCAGCAATAAGTCCTTAGCGAGCATATGTGAGCTATGATTCAAAAGGCTGAAAACTGGACAAAGGTGGGTGGATTTTGACAGGAAGGGCACCCTCTCTTCATTCCCCAGCCCCACCTCAGAGACAGAAGCCCACCTCCTGAATTCTTATCTCACTGTGGGGATGCTCAGGAATTTCAAAGGAGAGGTCATAAGAATTTCTAATATGGGCAAAGTGATTTTTTTCATGGTCTTGCCCTTGGAGCTCATGTAACCATTTTGACCAGTTTTCCAAGAAATGTTTGGCCTGAATCAGATCTAGCATGGATCTGGCAATGAAAAATTTAGGTGTCCTTAGTGAAGGTGCAGTAAGTTGGAGTAATGATACAGAGGCCAGTTTTGACTTAACTAGACTGCCCTAAATTCTTCAAGAGACAAACAGCTATCAAATTGGCTCTACCATCCGTGTGTGCACTACCAGCTTACTGATGATCTCAGGGACTCTTCAACACAAACACAAACACCATGCATGCCGCACCTCTGACATCCAAAATAATTGGCAGGTTGGGTACCCTGACCATCCACACCTCAGCTGATCTGAGGAGGCACTGCTTCATCTGTGCTGAGGGCACCTGCTTCATCTGTGCTGAGGGCACCTGCTTCTGTGTGTGGGTCCTGCCCCACAGTCACACACACCCCTCCAAACATGATGTTCGGTGCTCACAGATTTCTCCCACTTTCCCACTACTGTATTTGAATTTGGTTTCATGTCAACTTGGCAATGTTGGCACCTACCCTGGAATGATGCAAGCAAAATTAGGTTCTGCACATAGAAGCAAGCATGAACCAATCCTACCCAAGGAACACTGCTTTTCCAAGAAGGTGACACTCTTCTTAGTGTCAAAATTCTACATTTCAATTAGCAAAAGTGACCCTTAACAAGCAAAACATTCAGGCTCCTGAAAAATCACCAGTGAAAAGCACAAGCACTTAGCATTTCTGAGTATCAGGCTAAATTTACAACAGACTGAAGGTTTGGGCCTGGCACTAAAACAGATCTTGCTATCCAGATGCAGTATTAGTCTTTTGTAAAGAATTTGAACTGTCTTTATCCAATTTCCATTCTTAACTATGGCTCTCAGTGAAATTTTTAAAACTCCCCCAACTTTTTTTCTACCAGACACTCCTAAACAGTAGGATTATTAAACTCACATTCCAAATCTTTCTCCAATGTTACAACTGCTTTCCTCTTTTGAAGTGTAATTCTCTTCTGCAAAATAAAGGAAAAAGAAAGTGTTTCTAAAGATTGGGTTTGGATTGTTTCTCCAAAGTCTTGCACAGCAAGATTAGAGTACTCACAGTCTATGGGAACCCTGCCTGGCCATGGGGATCTGATAGTGATACCCAAGAGCACTGGTAATAAAGATCTCTGTTCTCACCTACAGGAGCATTATCACCAGACATCTTTGCTGAGCTTTGCATAACAGCATTACCTGACAGTCAGAAAACAAGACTGTCAAAAAATTACAAGGAACGATTGCATTTACTCTTTCTTCCCCTAGCTGCCTAGCTCCTGCAGCTCTAACAAGTACCAGTGACAATAAGAAACTTGGTTTTGTCCCCAAAGCAGGCAAGCACTGTGCAGAGGCCACTCAAGAGCTAGTCTGGTGACTCACACTGGTGACTCAGGACCAGTTATTCCCACGGAGTTAACTCTCGGTCTAACACAAATCTTGCCTCTAACTCAGATTCCAGGTGAAATTTTCAACTCACCTGCAAAGATATTTTTAAGTTTGGCCTGACAAACTACTCAGGACCCCAACTTTAGCTCAAGGTCTGTGGGTTGGATTTTCCCATCCTGCTGGCCACATACTTGCCTTGCAGCAGGACTGCACTCACACCAGTTAAACTAAAGACAACATGAGGATTCTACACGTGTTAACTTCCCTCTGAGGGCAGGTATGTAGAGGCACTGTTTCTCTAATCCCATTCCTCAGAATGGTAAACTGCTGAGCTCTTGCTTTTGTCCAAATTCCCTCCAATCTCTATAAAGAAGGCCTCCCCATCACCTGTGTTAACAGTCCCCCCAAATTCCATGCTGCCTCGGAACACCCACAACTGATGAGTCTCTCTTGCAGGTCCTGGCGCACTGGGTGAAAAAGCCATCATGCTCCACCACTCCCATTACCACTTGCCATCTAGCAGCTTACATAAGCCTGTGACCTCTGAAATAAAAACATTTACTTGCACTTGGGTAGAGCTGGTTGGTTGGAAGAGAACTTGGAGAAGGAAATGATTGAAAAAACAGTCACAGCAGCAAGCTTCCAGAATGTGCCTTTTTGGTTTTCCTTTCAACTTTGCTATTTCCTCTAGTCAACCACTGCTTCCCCATCAAACAAAAAAGTTTCAACCAGCAAAATCAATTTGTTTAACATTTTCACATATCCTCCAGCACACAGGACTTCTATAGTTCATGCAATCACCTAAAGTTTTGCTAAGCACAGATCAAGAGGACATAAGGAACTGGAAAAAAATTTCACATTATGTTGTGCACATTAATTTAAATTTGCTACTAAATGTATAAATAGGTCTAGAGAACCGGGTATTTCTAATGTGCCAGTTATCTTTGTACTGTGGTACCCCACTCGTTATCAAAAATAGCTTCACTTCAGACTAAAAAAGCCATTTTCTTCTTGTATGTGGCTTCTTCAAATGAGTTTATTTTCACTTGCAGTAGAAGGAGTGTTTTAACCAACCTGCAGTGTGACTTTTGGAAAAGACAGCATCCTCCAGAGGCAGCTTGTGCATATTAGACCATGAGCATCTGTTTGGGTCCATGGGAGTATTTAGGCTGGTGGGCACAAGCACTTTGCAAAGTGACAAAGTGAGCTCAGCTGGCTGAGCCAGGCCAGGAAAGACCCACGATCTATCCTAACCCTTCTAACTTTGATGCAGTGAAGCTGGTAGGCTCAACCACTCACATAAAAGTTCCTGACTGCAGAGACTGTAAAAAATGGTTTTGTAGAATTCAGGTGCCAAAATCATTGGGATATACATGTGGACAAGGGAAGGGGTAACATATCCCTTTGGGTCAGCTGTAGAGGAGCCCTAGGACAGAGGTTCATTTAAAATAATGCTTCCAACAGAAAGCAATTTACCCCATCACAAAAGTAATTTTGTGAAAAGAGTGCACACTTCTGCACTCATAAAACATGTCCTAAGTTAAACCAACCTCTGGAACTCCATCTGGCATTTTGGTGGTGGCTCTCTTTCCCAGACCTGTGTACTGTGAGAAGCTGAATTTGGGAAATATACACCAGCACTTGCTTGCCATACAGAGTTTTTGAGCTCCAGAGGAAAATATACACTGTTGCTGCTGGCCCTCAGAAATGCAAAAGGAAAAAAAAATATCCCAGTGTACATCTCACTTGGTTCTAAGGTGAGAGGCCTGAGTTTCATGACCTATTTACCATTTGGACCAGGGGTCAGCATTCAATAACGTACCAACTACCAGAGCTACAGAGCTGTGACATTTTTTCTGTGATCCAGGAGTCCTCCTCCAAAATGTCCTGAATTCTTTTAACAGTGGTAGTCTCAAAAGAAGCCTGGAACTCCTCCACAGGAGGCAAGTGTATGAGTGCCCTGACATCTCACTGTTTGCCACGGCAGGGACAATGCCTTTGGTCAAAAAAAAGGCATTGCCATCAAAGGAAGGTGGCAAGTCTTAAATTCCTCAGCGTTCCTCTTCAAAACAGGGGTTTGAAGGAACCACTTTGCAACCACAGAGGTACAGAGCATCCTTCCAACAGATGGGACATGTCAGTTAGGCTTTTCTCTGGGGAGGAGAGTTTAGCACTCTGGCCTACCCACTTTCCATCTGAATGATCCATCCTTGACATACCACAGGGACAGGCACAGAAGTACCCTCCAAAAAGAAAGAAAAAATCAGAGTAAACCTCAAGAGAGGAGACTGAAATGAGGATGTCCATCTCAAAATAGCATTCACCTACCTCTCTAAGAAGGTGTGATCTGGAAAACATCTCTTTCCTCCATAATTTCCCCTTCCCTTCCTCACTGCTTTCTGCTTAAGATGCTGCCATTGTAGTGTCCCTACCACAAAAGTGGCACATCTCGGAGACCTGGTGCCTAAATTTGGGGGTTGTGGTACTCAGTAGAGGCCAAAGATAAATGGTTTTTGAGATAAATGCCTCCATATCTTCCTCAATGGGATTAGGTTCCCTTTTCTGATCAATTTTTTTTTTAAATCATCAAATTAGCAAAGTTTTGATAAAATTGTACATCACAATATTTTGTGACAGTTTGGGATGGCTTGTGAATCATCCACCAGCTATAACTGGAATGTAACACAAGCCATTGTAATGCTTTATGAAGAAGGCGCGTGCTGCTATCCTGCGACAACCATATGTTCCTGTGTTTGTATGTATCTGTTATCCAACCCTTACATAAGCCGTTGATGAAATTATCATCACAGGACAAGCACACTTGGAGCACGGTTGAGTTGATCACAGTAAAGTAATGAAGGAATGAAGGAGTTTTATGCTGAGGTGGGACGGGCCACCCGCCTTCGCAAGCCACAGCTGCAGGTGGAGGCAGCGTGCAGACCTGCAGCCAGCTGCTCGACAGACATCACTTTGGGGACGACAGGAACACAGATATTTGGGGCTTGGGCTATATGCCCATTTGGAAAAGGGCAAAGTAAATGTGCTTTCTCTCGTGCAGGGGAGAGGAAAGCGTTGGGGAGGGAGTTGAGGAAAAGGCTGTGGAGGAGGTTGCTTTAATGGTTTAGGGAACCCGTGAGATGTCAGTTGCACACACAGAGGCACTCGCACGCCTCAGACCGCACCAGGGGCAGCAGGGGCCGGGACAGCCCAGGCTCGCCGCATCGCAGAACGCACCGGCGGCATTCAAGCGCATCCCCGGGGGCCGCTCCCGTCCTCGACTGTCCTCCGTGCCCATCGGGCACTCCCAGCGCCTGCCTGGGCACCAGCCCTCACCCGGGAAAACCAGCGAGCAGCGCCAGAGCCGCTTGGCACGGCACGGCTGCATCCCAGTGCCGCTCCCAGCTCTGCTCCCCGTGCCGCAGACGGGCTGGGCCGGGCCGAGCCGCAGCCCCCGGTCCGGGGCGGTCTGTGCCGTGCTCCGAGGGCCATGTGCCGAGTACTACGGGCACAGACTCCACCTTCCCCGGCTCCCGCCCGCCCCCACGCATCCAGGAAGGGAAAAAGAGGAGGAGGAGGAGGAGGGAAGGGGGTGAAAGGGAAGAAAAAAAAAAAGAGAGAGGTTGAAAGGAGGGAGCTCGCCGAGACCCACCCTTCTCCCTCCTCCTCCTCCGGGCTGCTGGCCGGGCTTTTGTTTTCCTCCAGCGCCCCGTTTCCCACACGTGATTGCCGTGTTATTGCACAGGGCGCTCGGCGGCGCGGCTGCTGCACCTATAAATACGGAGCGGGCGGGCGGCGGGGGCCCGGGGCAGCGCGGCGCGGCCGGGCGGAG
>VWYP01008991.1:124-139410 GCA_013400435.1 Pycnonotus jocosus | reverse complement strand
CTTCGAGCTGCAGCGGTCCCGGTAAGCCGCGCCGCGGGGATGAGGGATGCTCGGGATGCGGGGATAAGGGATGCGCGGGATGGCGATGGGCTCGGGAAGGGCTGGCACGGCCGCCGGGCGGCCGGGGGAAGGCGTGGGGAGGGACGCCTGATAGCTGCGGGGCGGGAGCCTCCCTCCGCGGGGCCGGCTCCGCTGCCGTCCGGCCGGGGGAGCAGCGGCAGGGATGTGCGAGCGCGCAGGGGCGGGTCAGCAGAGGTGCCCGAGCCTCCCGGGCGGCAGCAGGCGGTCGGTCGGTGGGTCTTGCATGGGCACGAGTGGCTGAAAGTTTCTCTCCCGCTCAGCAGTGCGGGCTGCACAGCCGCCGTGCCCCGCCGCAGCCCTGCCCGGCCGCGCAGCGGTGTCAGCCCGCTCTCCCGACTGCTGGTGGATTCAGCCCGCCGTGCTGCCTGTCCTGTAGACAGCAGGCTGGGAACCGGCTCTGAGACAAGTGAGCTGTAGCCAGGTCTGGTAGCCCACGAGGGGAAAGGAAATCTTTGCATCGAAATCCACGGATTACGGTGCGAGCGCATGGTATAAGCACCGTCTCGCTACCACCCTAAATAAGCTCTTTATCTCCAAGCACTTTGTGTTCCTCTGGGTCGTTTCTTGCCGCCGGGTACTCTTTTGCCTTTTAATTCCCAAAGGAACAACCTCACCTGTTTCAGCCTTCAGGCTGACACTTCTGGCTAAGAAGGTGCAATCATGTAAAAATGTGTGAATGCCTGTGGATACAAAATCACCTTCCTTCACTTCCTCAACAACATACTCAGATATCAAAGACGGAGGGGAGGAAGAAGCAGGGAAGAAGCTGGAGGAAATGACTGTGCTCCCCAAGCCCACATCGGCAGCCACTCCCACATTCCCCATTTGCCACACTCCCTCCTTGTTTCTCCCTTGGACAAATAGGTAGACTTTGAGTCACATGTTATTGCAAGGGTTTATAAGGGTAATTGAGCATAGATCGCTGTAGAAAAGTCCCTTTCAAAACCAACCAGCTTGGAGGAATTGGAGATATTCCAGGAGAAAGTTATCTTAGCTGCATGCCCCACTGTTGCTTTGATTTTTTTTTTTTCCCCTTCCATCTGGTAGGTTTTTTGAAGCCCCTTTTTCAGGTGCTGTGCTAGAGGGAGCCCCACCTTGCCAAGTAGAATGCCTGCTGGTGGGTTACCAACTCTTCTTCTCCCAGTCATGTGTCTCTCAAAACATTTTCTGCAGTGACAGCCCTCTTAATTGCTCTGTGTATCAGCTGCACAGCTATGTCACATACACACACTCTCACACTTGTGAATTTCAGTCTGTGATGTGATTCTGCCCACAGAATGCCAACATGTAGGGGAGAAGTGACCCACAGACCATGATTTGGGAATGCATTTCTACTCTTGAACTTAGCATTCAAGAGATTGGATTCTTCTCAACCTTCTACTTAGTGAGTTTATTATTAATGCAGGATTCCAGTGTTACTTTTCTGGATTTCCAGGGATCATCCTTGGTTTGTCTTTCTTGCATGTTTTGATCCTGTGCTTTGTTCTGGGAAGGATGCTTAGATTTCACTGATATCGCTTCACTTAGCCCTTCCTTTTTTTCCTTTGCTCCTTTTTGCCACTCTCTGAATGTTTCCTTCCGCAACCCATGTTTTTTGCTTTTGTTGATTGCTTGTTGTTTTTTGGGGGTTTTTTTATTACATGAGAACACAGTGGAGTTTAAGAGGGAAAGGTAATTACTGTTCTTGTTTACAACCTAGAAATCCAGAGTCTTGCAAGTTCAGCTGTGCTGCTAGCATGCAAACAAACTGAATGGATAGCCCAAGTCTATGGCAAGGGAAGTCACCTAAGGAAATCTTTCCAGGATGCTCCTCCAGTCCCATAACTGCTGTCATTCGTACCATATATTTTCTCGTGATGCAGGTTGCAAGGAAAGCGCTGGTTTTCTCATGCTGTTTTGTTTTCTTGAGAGCTAGATTCCGCTGTGGTGGAGACTTTGCATTACTCTTCTGACAAGTTTGAGGCTCTCCATTGTAGCACTTGCTTAAGGCTGACACTTAAGGTACGGGAGAGCTCTGGGTAATGTCCCCTGCCTTTGCTGGCTGTCATGATGCTGCATGTGTGCAGTCCAGGGCAGACTTTGGCCTGCCTTCAATAGATCTATTTCTGTTCTGGAAAAGGTATATATTTTTAAACACCAGGAACGGGTAGCTGCAGATCAGGGAGGTTGCACAGAACCTCAGCGGCTCATCTTCTTAATGAAAAGGTGTGGTAGGAGCTCTGATTGCAGGGTTCACCCTTGGCTGTACAGAAGTTAAATCACAGGCATGCACCGGGCTGGCACCAGCCCAAGAACAGAGGGTTCGAGCAGCCCTTCTGCTGCTCTCTTAATGGAGAGGAAGGAGCCAAGTCGCCAGCACACAGCCAGCCCTTCTCAGGGCGACAGGGTGAAAGTCACAGCACCTGCCCAGGGACAGGCATTAGCTCATCTGAAGGATGATGCAGAGAGGAAAATCAGATTTTTTCAGTAGTTCACGTGTGCACCGGCTGCCTTTCCTCCTACCCTTCTGCTCTCCTTGCAGTGAGTGAGCTTGAAATTGAGTTTGAGGAGTTGTTTGGCAGACTAGTCCTTTGTGCTGAGACACCTAAGTTACAACGTGAACCTTTTTCTGTTACAGACAGGTTGCCTTATGTTGTTATTTTTATTTAGTTTTCAGAAACCATTGTGAACATATAATCAGAGTTCCCTGGCTTTTTTGTTTGTGTTAGCAGTTTGTATAATTGCATACTAGTTTATATTTAACAAGGTTATCATTAATGTGGTTTGGGTTTGTGCTCTATGTGTATTCACAAGAAACAAGTGATACAAAAAAGGAACATGGAGCCTCTAGCTGCTTGGAGGCTAGTGTGTAATTATATGTAAATGGCAAAAAATAGGCTTGTTTAGAAGTTGCCTTGTTGGTGCCAAAGGCTCCTGTCTTCTTGCAGAAGGAATTTGTTTCAATTTGTGGTGAATAGGTGGACAAGGACACAAGTTTGTTAGAAACTAGGGCCAGAGTTTCTTTCATGTGAAGTTATAATTCATTTTAATGGCATAATCTGAAATTAGTGACGAGTTCTGTGAAACCAGGTTTCAGCAACACTGCTTTAAAAAAGAATTTCACATCCTGTGGATTAGGTGATGGTCCAGGTACCTGTTTTTGTGTATGCCTAGAATTCTTGTTGCCATAGTTTCCTTTGGGAAAAGTATTGCTGTTTCCATATGTGAAGTTTCACTTTTCAGTGGGCCAGGTGGTTAGAAATAAGCGCATGGCGGTTTTGGTGGGGTTTTTTTTTTGGTTTTTTGTTTGGTTGGGTTTTTGTTTGTTTATTGTTTTGGGGTGGGTTTTTTTTTGTGGTGTTTGGTTTGGGAATTTTTTTTCTGTTTTGCTAAGGAAGCAAGCTGGTGATTTGATTTGGAGTTCAAACATTGATTACAGTTGCATTTGTCTGTGTCACCATGTCAGGTTTCAAGGCAGATGGGCAGGAGAATTCCTTCTGGGAGCAGCAGGTGCTGGGAAGCAAGGAGAGAGTATCTGCTGAGTAATCACTGGGGAGAGGTCCACTCAAAAGGACAGTGAGGTTGTCATGGTCCAAACAGATTTCTCTTCAGAATTTACTGACATACAATAAATCTCATTTCCTGAGTAATACTAAAATTAATTTACAGTTAGTAAAGTTTGCGAAAATTCAATTTATTTCTACATATTAGAAAGGACAGAGCTATATTTGGCCTCAGTATTTATGTTCTGGAGAGATGAAATTAAGGGAGATGCTCAAGTGGTTGACTTGCTTGACTTTTGTAGGGTTTGCAAAGTTCCATTGGGTTGTTAATGCAGGAGGAAGCCTCCTGGGTGCTGTTCAGGGGCTGTATCCTGCCATTAAGTATTTGGGGTGGAGGGCTGAGAGGTCAGAATCCAGTTTTCCATGGCTTTGGGCAGGCAGGCAGTGCAGTTTCAGCCCACAGCAGAAGATGCCTCCAAAGTGAACACGGAAGGGACAAAAGAAGAGTATCTCAGAAACAAGTGTCTTGCAGGCAGAGCCCTGAAAGGGGAGCGGAACAAAGAGCTGAGGGCACCGTCCACCCCGTGGGGTCATCCCAGCATCAGGAGGTGGCTTGTGACCCGCTGGAAGCACATCAGCCCTTTTGTGTATGGTGGACACTCTGCTATTCACTGAGCCTAAAGCCCTTTGGGCAGCCTGAATTTCAGAGTGATGTATACAAGCACAGCATGAAAACAGCGATTTAATGGTCTGAGAAATCAATGGGAGGTGCACATGCTAAACAAAGCATTTTCTTAGGTGTGTGACTTTGTGTACCACTGGTAGCTGCTGGCTCTAAAGAAGGGGATGCTTATTGACCTCAGCTGTCACTTCAGGAGGCTAAATTCCTGTGCCACCCTGGAGGGGGAATGTTCAGCAGCAGGGTTAAGACTGAGGTAATAAGGGCTGTTCAGTAGTAGCACACAGTGTACAAGCTCCTCCATGAGTCCTGTGAGGAGGGCTGGGCACACCCATGTCCTTCAGCAGGAGCATGCTGAGAGGTCCTCACACTCACCAGGAGCTGTGCAGGGACAGTCTCTGATGCTGCTGGGTTCTCTGAGCTGTGCACATGCTGAGCGTGGCCAGACCCACATCACACAAACCACCTTTCACCACCCCTGGTCTCTGCCAGCCATTCCCCTTGGTCAGGGCACAGATGTTTGTGCCTCCCTCTGTTACTTCCTTTGAAAGTGGTGGAAATGGGGTCATCTTCCAGGTGTTAAGTTGGAGTTGACCAGTGGTTGAGAAGTCATTGGATTGTGATGACGCACAGATGGATGGGACACCATAGATGCAGCAGCCTTGTTCCCTTAGTATACAAGCATTTAAAAACAAATCCCACAGGAATTTGCTCTGGTGTATTTTAGGCTCTTATTATACTATTTAGTGAGCATCTCTGTCAGATAAAAAAGCTTAATATTCATCAGACAAGGGAAAAAACCCTTTGCTGTCAATTCTGAAGAGTAGAACAGTGGGACAGAACATGGTGTTCATGAGTGCTAGGGAATTAATTAAAGAGCCTCACAGAGGGATAGATGCTGAGAGGCAGCTATGTCTGCCAGAGCCTCAGGACTCTCTAGGTTTCGGTGGGGCAGCCTTAGAGCTGGGCAAGTGAGAGGGATACACCTGGGTAGGTGCACATTAACCCCTGTGAGGAAACCTGAGCCGGTAAAACATGGAAAGTCATGTTTGTGTTGGCAGCCCTCAGTGGCTGCCAATTCAAAGCTTTCTAGGTCCAGCCCTGCCATGCGAGGTGCTGTGGTTGTACCATGCAGGTGCTTGGCTGGTGTGTGGTGACCCCTCATTAGCTGTCAGGAGAGCAGAAGGAGCAAATTTCAGCAGGTTTGCTTATGTGGTGGGTGCATTCCCACTACCTGATCTTTCTTTTCACCCTTTTCTTTACCAACAAAGTTCCTGTGCAGGCAGCCAAACTTTTCCTTAGAAGCCTGCTACACAACTTTCATCTGCACCATAATAGTGTTGAAAACACTTTGAAATGATGAAGATTGGTAGCAGCTATGTGAGTCACTAGCCGTCCAGACCATCTGGGTTTCATAGTTCTGTGGTAGATAAGTAGGATAATGACAGATCATAGTTTGATGATAGCTTTTGTGTATGAACTATGCTTTAGTCTGCAATTATTATGGCTTTGAGAACTCTTCTGGCGGAAGGTACCGCTTAGCTTGGAACAGTTCAAAACACCTAAAACACAAGTATGAGGTTGCCAAGTGTGCTCTCTGAAAAGAAAAGAAAAAACCCAAATCCTCTAGTAATTCTGTGATTTCCTTGTTTCAAAAAAGCAGACGTGGGTTATCTGGAGACTCAGTAGTGTAGCGAGTATGATGGAAGGTAAAGATGAGAAGCAGAACCATATCTTGATTTATTTATTTTCTTTAATTTTTTTCCCCCTCTGATTTCAGCTGCACTACTCTTGTAGTGTAAGTTCTCCACTACACAAATGGAAAGGCTTCTCTTTATAATTTAACCTAAAAATGCAGAAGTTTGGTTTTATATGTTGGGACTCTAGTACACTGAAATTTCTGTAGGTACCAGCTTGTCCCTTGAGAAGCGTGGGAAAGCAGATTCTGTTTGCAAATGGAACAAGCTGGTGTGTACAGAAATCTATATGCAAATATCCACAGAACTCACCCCTGAACATTTGCCAGTACCTCTGAGGGTGTCCTCAGCCTTTCTGACAAACTCTTTCCTGGACGCAGAATTGCTATGGATGGCTGTGGGGCTGCCACCAGATACCAGACTTAGCAATGCAGCAGGTGCAGCAAGACACAGAGCTGGCTCTTTCCACAACTCAGCTGAAAAAACCCTTGCCAGTTTGCTGTGAGAAGTATTCTTTCTGGAAAATGGAAATGACATAATTTGGCATATGGAAAGTATCTGCTTGCTGGCCTGTCGTTTGCAAATAACATGCTGAGAAATTTAAGGAATGGTATTTGTTTTCATAAGAAGGGCTTTCAGAAATTTTTGGGGTTTGTTATTTGTGGGGGTTTTTTTGTTTGTTTTGGGTTTTTTGGGTTGGTGTTTTGTTTTGTTTTGTTTTTTCTTCCTGCAAGGGTAGGATAGAGATTGTGGTAGAGCATTTAGGAGAAGAAATTTTAACAGTAGTTGGAGAAATCGTGATGTGCCAGTGGGAGACTTCTAGGACTCTTGGGATTTGCTTTTCAGTGTGCAGTATGCAGATTTAGGGGGATATGTATTTAAGGAACTGTAAGGTTCCTTTACAAGGGCTACTGTGTTATGTTCATAGCAACTGCTTTCCTGTCATCAATGCTAAATGTATTTTCTGTTCTCATGATGTGTTTCTAAGCCAGCACTGCTTTTAGAAGCAATGTTTCGGGGTGTTTGCCTAAGGAAGGTTTTCTGTTGTGTAAAATTGAGACGTGAATGAGAAGTGAAGGAAAACTGTCTTTTTTTCAGAAGAAGTTTGGGTTGTTTTTTTTTAATAACCTTTCACCTCATTTATGAATATAAAGCACAATTGCATGTTCTTACAAGCAATGGTGTTTCCCCCTGTGTTGTTATAGATCAAGCTAGCAATTTTGTGAAATTGAGGTTTGGGGAAATATTCACTCACCACAATTGAAATATGTTTTCCACTCATTGTCTTGGATGACAGAGGAAGGTATGTCCTTTCTGACAAGGGATCCTGAAAAGCTTAGGCTGTATGTTTACTTATATATAAAATTGCTCAGTTACATCAAGCACCAGTGTATGATGTTTTGCTAGTAAGTAAATCTCTGCAATATCAGGGATTTGACTCTATAGTATTGGTGGGATTAAAAAATGGAAAGCTAGAGAAGTTTATCATAATTTTTCAGTCAACAATGGATTGTGTTTTGGTTCTCCTAGAGGTAATCATATTACCAAGGTAAATATGATTAAGTTTTCAAATCTACATGCTGTCAAGGCAAATCAGACATAGGCACATCAGTTTATAGGTAAAGACATTCAAAAGAAGTATAAATTTTCCTGCAAAAAAAAAATAAAAATCCCCTTATTGTGTAACAAGAAAAATCTGCAAGGTGACATTATGATGACTTCTTTCTGCACCATGTAACTGGAACTGAGCTGTATGAAACAAACATGTATGAAGCTCTCGAGCTTGCTTTTCCCAGTTTCTCTGGGCTTTGGGTAGAGTGCTGAGCACCAAGAATTCATCAGTGCCACTGGGTTAGCAGCCTGCTTGCACTAAGCTCTTTTTTTCTGCCATCCATGTGCTGTCTGTGCCTTCACCCATGACTGTGCAGGTCATATCTGCAGGTTTTTTTGTGTACACAAGGGACAGAGAAGTGATTCTGGGATATGGTGGTGGTGTCAGTGCAGCCTCAGCAGGCACAGGCACCGTTGCTGTTCTTGTTGCTTGTGTGTTCTGCAGTGTGGGAAGGCTGGTGACAGCTCTCTACCCTCTCCCCTCTGTGGGGCATTGTTTCCTTCCCATTCCAGGAGGAATAAGGAGCCACTGCAGGGGACTAACAGGGTTAGTAACTCCTGGTAAGGAGCTTGAATGGACCAATGTGGAAGGCTCCAGCATTTCCAGCATCATTGTTTCTTGTAGGTCTGCTATGGGTATAAGTGCAGGGAGATGTCTTAGCTCTCCAACAAGGTTGGATGACACAGAGTTTCATATACCAGAAACGGGAGAGGAGAAGGCAAGAGACCCTGAACTGAGCTCTCTCCCATTTTGACAGGAGGTGTACATGCTGGCACAGTGGCATGGGTTTAGTTTGATCACAACTGAAGGGTCAGATATTATTACCATTGCATTTTACAGAGATAACTCACAGCACTGGAGCCTGTTGCCCACTGCAGCTGCTAGCAGAGGAGTGGATTCTACCCTCAGCCTTGTGGTGCACCCTTAGAAGGGTGCAAGCAGCACAGTTTCTCCAGCCTGCTTCAGAAAGAGGTCTGCTGAATCTGAGTTTCCTGAGTGCATGGTGCTGGAGGAGGGAAGAGCAGAGCCTCACTGCCCCAAGGAGATGGGATGCCTTTGGCACTCAGGGAGGACCTCTGTGGCAGCTGGAGGGTTGTCTGGTTTCGTGCAGTACCCCCAGCACATGTAGGAATGGAGAAAGGGGGAGGTGAATGTTGCATAAAGCCCTTTGCCTTCAGGCCTGCTTGATGACGTATGTACATTTGCATATGTGCAAATGCAGCCCATACCTACACTTCATAAAGCTCTCATTGCTCCCTGTTCACAAGGACATGCTCTAGGAACCTGCACTCCCCACCCCACTGTTCTCAGCCTGTGCGAAGGGTGTAGCATAAAGCAGAAGCTAGATGTCAGCTGTGGTCTGAAATGTGTCTTGAAAATCTCTTTCTGGGTTTTTAACTCACCAGCTTTATTCCTCGTGTTTTGTCAAACTTTTGTTTTCCTGTTTCTTCTGCACTGCTGTTAGTACCTCCAGATCCAACATAAAAGGAGATGAATTTCCTCCTCTCGCAGTCAAGGTTGCAATCAGCTACACCCAGACAAATGCAGGGTGACAGAAGTATTGCCCGCGTGTCCGTGGGGTGTGGTGGATGTGCACAGTAGGGAGTGAAGTCCTCATTAGGTGATAGCTACTTGAAAATGAAGACACCCATCTTGATGCCTGGGACGTGGGCACAGTTGAGGAGGTTTGGTAGACTTCCCTGAATTTAGTTAAGTGAATGATATCGTTTCTGACTGCAAAACATGGAGATTTTTTTGGATAACTGGAAGAGAGGCAAAACAGCTTTCAGGTGCAACAGTGCAAAGTGCAGTTTAATCGCTTAGGTAGGTGAGTCATGCAGGTGCTGCATCAGGTTATGTAAAAAGGTGTGGAAAGCTCTCCCTCTACTATTAATAGCCTTGGAAGCACAAAGGGTTGTGTTTGTATTTTTAAAAAACAGAGTTCACGTGACCCTCTCTCTTCAGCATTGTGGAACCTCCTTAATTTTATGAGGCTGTTTTCCTAAAGCAAAACTGGGTTTGATTTTTTAATTGGTGGTGTTCGCTGCTTTGTAGAATCCCATATTTTAGCATAAGCTAATCCAGAAGAAGTGGCAGCTCAGAGGTGGTTGCTTAAAAAGGCAGAATTATTTACAGCAGAACAAAAAGTGCCACTGTCAAGTACCTCCATTGTGACCACTGAGATTTATTTGGAAAATCTGTATTTTTCCATGTGCATGACTTGCCTCAAGATAAAATATTCTTCTATTTTAGAAGGCACTCCAGGTACTGCAGAACTCGAGAGCAGCCTCGCAAGTAGCGTCTGCACACATTTGTTTTAAGGAACAGATTCCATTGTCTGAGGCTTTTGCTTCTGTGTGTTTTAAAGAGATTATTAGAAATACTCGTTTCTTGTTTGTTCTTTAGTTTCCTTATTGGTGTAGGGCTATTCAAGTCCAAGATAGTGCTGGGGTGCGACAGGGCAGATGCGTTTGAAAATAAAAACCACAAATGGTATGAATTTGCCAGCCCCCTTAAGCAGGCACTTTCAAGGCAGTATGTTCTGTTGCTGTCCTCATGCTCTGTGGGAAGGTTGAATAGATGATGTGAATGAAAATGTATTTTATCGTGGTGTGTTTGTGAGCTCGCAGGCTTGCTTCTCCTGGAAGATGTGGCGTTGCAGCAGGAGCGAGGATGTTTTTTCCAGTGGGGTATCAGTGCTGTGCTCAGTGCTCTACAAAATGCCATTACTCCTCCATGTTCCTTAGGAATTAAGCCCCAAGCCCAAGACCTGTTTAGTGCAATAGGGCACTGCAGAAGGGTGTGGGTTGTAATTGGAATTCACTCCCCTGGGGAGGATGGGCTGAGAGCAAAGAGGCTGGCGTGAAAAAGCGCTTGTAGGCCACTGCCTGTTTGCAGAGATCAAGGTATCTGAAAACGAACAACCTCTGAATTAATTGCAGGGTTGCTCAGGTGCAAATGAGAACAGGATTAGACCTGTCTTTTCTATTTTAAGTGCAGAGGTACTATTTCCAACCTGTGGAGCAATTGCGTATCTTGAATATCTTACGGGATAAATGAATGTGATAGCAACAGTCAAGGGTGGCACGGTCTTTTGTGTAGCTGGCATTTACCTTGCCATTGTTGCAGTTTTTTGTTTTGTATGATTTCCCAGGAATATTTCAACATGGTCTTATCTGGTTTTCTGTTTGTTTATTTTGGGGGTTTTTTTGTTTCATTTTCATAGGTTAGAAGAAACTTATCTTTTGAGAGGCTCTTAACCCTCACATCCACTTTCCCAAGATGAGAGGTTATGGTAGTGAAAACTTGATTTCACGTTCCTGGTAAACTGGGGAGGCATCTGTTTTGTTTTTAGAGTTGTGGGCTCTCTAGATTTTCATTTTGTAATGTGGTGATTCTGCAAAAATGGATATTGCTTTTTTAAATTCAGTTGTTCACATTAACAGACATATTTCCTGTCTGTTTAGTGGAAAAGGTGAAACAGGAAAACCAAAATTTCAACATTGTGTGTCACATGTTGATGGCAGTTTGTGAGCTTGATCAATGTAGAGGTCTGATGTCATACCCAGCATGGTTTTACGCCTCTCCTGGGCTTTTTTTAGATGTGAACATCTGAGTGACTGAGGAAGTAGTGGTTTCTGTTTGTGTGGTCTGGCAGGGAGGGGTCATTTTTTTGATCAAAAGAAAATAAAAAGCCCCACTTTTATACAAAGTATAGCTGATTTCACTTTCAGTGGAAGCAATAAGGCAAAATTTTGTCTGTGACTTCTATGTTAAGTGGCTACCAAATGAGCCTTCATGCTGTATCCCCCCAGAGATTTGGCAGGGGGAGCCACACCAAGGTTTTGCACAGACGGGGAGGGTGGTGATCTTGGTGCTGCTGTCTGCAGCTTCTCACCCTTGTGAGAAACACCTTAGTGTTTCTTCCTTATCCTAGCCAGATGCAAGTGGTGTTTGGCAAGCACATCTCTGCATTTGTGTGCTCTGACCCATCCAAGCACAAAGCCATTCCACTCTTTCCTCCATGTTAGACAAGCTCATTATTGTCCAAGTCTGAGGAGGCAAAGGGTGATAGAAGCAAAACAGTACAAGTTTTGCATAATTTATTTTTGTTTATTTTGGGGGGGGGCCATGGCCCTCATGTAGTGGCACTTTGTTCAACCTTCTTCCTTTGCAGAGACTTGTGGGAAGGATGGAAAATGCTGCAGGTTCTTGGGCAGTTGAGGAGACAGCAACAGAAGTGCGGTTTTGGTTCCATATCTGGACAGATTATTTAGGTCTTGCTGCTTCAAAATGAAGAATGAAGGCATATGAGTCTCCTGTTTTCCAAACAGCAGTTAGCAGATCCTGCCAGAAGAGGAAATCTTCATGGTTCTCATTGTTGCTCTGTCACAGATAGCTGAGTGCTGCTCTGTTAGCACTTGCATCCCTGATTTTACTTGTTGAGTTTGTGGAGACGGTTTCCTGCTGTCAGGATCAAGTATCCCAACTACCACTGCTGGTAGTGCTGCTCATTGCCCCACGACAACGCCTGTGGGGGAGCCTCAGCATTGGCTGCAGACCCCATGTCTGCTCCCCTCCCCGCTGCTGCAGCCTCCTGACGCCTCCTTGCCCTGGAAAGCTTCACCAGAGGCACACGGTGGTGACCATCACATTACTTGACCATCCCTGTCCTTGCTGGCATTGTGCTGGCAGTCTGCAAGGCTGCGCTCCAAGTGCCTGTTGGAGCGTGGCAGGGGGCTGGAGTTGTCACTGTGCAGGCTTTGGATGTGCCTTTCTTCAGACAATAGCTGTGTGTCTACATTATATTTGTCTTATTAGTACAATCAAGGATGTTTATTCTGCATTCATAGCTTTGTATTTATTCTTTGTGAGGTGCACAAATAAGTTTTTCTGGTTGCTAAAAACACAGTTTTTCCTGTCTAGAACTGCAGCAGTTCTACTCCCAAATTTATTTTCCACTTTTTTTTCTTTCTTTTTCTTAACCTTCAAAGCACGTATGCTTGTTGTGGTTAGGTAAAAAAAAATTAGTTCATATATTAAAAAGAAAGGAAGGAATACTCACTCCTACAGCCTCTTTCTCTATACCCCTTTTCTCTCGTATGAATACAGAAAAGATTTCATATGCAAGCAAGTTCAAAAGGATGCTGAACAGTTTGTCTTCATGTGGTGTTATGTTGTCATCAGGATACTATTTTCTGTGTATTACTTACCCAGCCATTACATTATATATAATGTGAAAGCTTTAAATCACCAAAAATACTTTGCAAAACTGTATGTTTCATGGGCTCCTACTTAAAGCAAAGAGAGAAAGATTTACAGGTGTATGTTTACAGATGATAAAACGTAATGTTTGGGGGAGGATTACTGTTTCTTTAATTGCCTGTATGATATCCTTCTTGGAAGATTAAGTATTTTTGGTAGCAGCTTTGTGGTCTGTACCCTGTTGGCTTAATATCTGCCATAAAATGATGTAACTGTTACTGGCGCAGGTAAAATTGAGCTCGTGTTCAGCTCCCCGGGAGGGTGTTGTGAATGAGGAACTGTTGTATATACATAATCCCATTAGTCAATATTGTTGTTCAAAATCCCTTTTTTTTTTTCCTTTCTGCTCTCACAACAAAGCTCCTAGGTCTGTGGTGAAGTGTTTTGTGACACATTTTTGAATGGGCCTTTTGCCCTGCATTCAGTTCTTAAATGCAAGAAGCTTTACCAGGAAACAAGAATCTCTTTCTTCTCTGTCTGTGTTTTTTCAGCTTGGGGCTGTGATGTTGAATATGCAGACAGACACACAAGTCAGATGATCTAAGATGTGTGATATTATGAGGTTATCCATTTCACATGATTAGTATCCGTACTGGAGTTGTTCGGTCTGCGTTTCATGTCTGTGCCATCTAAATAGGTCTTAATCCTTTTTAAAAGATAGATTTTTGTGTGTTTTAACGCACCCTCAAGGCTATTATAAAGTAAATCTTCCTTGTATTATATTTAGTGCCATCTCTTGAAAGAGGCAATTTTTAAAATTAGCTTTTGTCATTGATAAAATGCTGTCTAAAAATAGAGCCTGATCCTGCAAACACTCACAGATATGTTTGGTCTTACTTTTCCAGGTAATTTGTTGCCTTTGGCTCATAAAGACATTGCCTAAAATAGGCAAATTTGAATAGTTTTGTAGTGATTAGAGCATGAGCCCCGTCAGCTGAGGTTTCTGCAGAAGTGCATCATTAGTCATGCAGTTAACACCTTCAGTAAGAATACTGAAGTGCATGAGTTTTTACAGGATCAGAACAATTTATTGGTATAAGTGATGTCTTTGCACCACTAGGCTGGTGTATTTTAAAATCATAGAGGGAAAGTTTGAGATATTCTTGTAAATAAATGAATGTGTGCAATTAGTTCTTGTAATACTGAAAGCTGAATGTAGCCTGTGAGAATACTGAACACTAAATCTGAAGTCTGTGACAAAAAATAATTTTTATCCAAAGTGGGGTCAAAATGAGATTTTTTTTCAAGGCACTTTATGCTTTGTTCTTTTTAATATACTTAATCTAAGAAGACATGATGAGCTGCTGTCAAACTTTCCTCGGCTGGTTTGACCTTTAAGGGTTTTGTTGTCTGCGTAATGCTGCTTATAGAACTAAGATTTGCCCGCCTGGAGGTGGCTCTAGGTGATTTGGGGCAATTAAAGGGATTAGTGGCCCCAAAGCTAGAGGCTCACTGAAGCAAATATGCTCAAAATTCTAAGATTTTATTTCATGACCTAAAGTATCACCTTAAACTCAAATAGCTGCTGGGTTAAGCCAGCACGGAGGTCTGCCTCTGCTCTTATATTACCCCACATTGAATTTTTTCAGCATTCAGAAGTACACAGCTTAATTGATTGAATGGAATAGGGGAGCCAGATCGATATTATCCATTTTCAGGGACTCAAAACTTTATTTCTTTTCTTTCTCCATAAGATTTTAATATGTTTTTTCATGATGGTTGGAAGCATTAGCAACATTTCTGATAAAGGGTCCCACATTTCCTCTCCATCTTTGTGGCAGAGGAAGTTATTCCACTATTTCCAGCTCCAAAGTCTTCCAATCTGTGGTAGAAGCTTTTCAAAGTTAATGGATTGTTGAGAAGAGGTGGAGATGCTCAATCTAATCCCTGTGCTTTTTGCCATTTTGACGAAGTTTCTAGCTTTCAAGATAAAAAGAAAAAAAATTTAGAAGGATGTACTCCCAAAGAGCTACATAACAGAAGGCAGAAAATAAGATTCATTAAGGATTCACAGAAATTCATGAATGTTTAATATGTTTTAGCTTTGTTTTTGTTGTTTAAACAGAGTCACAGGTCTCTCATGCCCTCCACTTTCAGAGAATCAGCAATGAGTACTGAATGCAGCATATACACATGCAGAGTCTTTGTGTATATGTTTTCATGGAGGTGAGGCTCTCTGGAAAATGCTTGATATCACCATGGAAGTGGGAACAACTGTGCCCAGCACAGTGGTGCTTTTATTGTCTGCCTTGGTCCTGCTCTCAGGGGAAGATGCAGCTGCTGGGGCAGCTCAGGTACCAAAATGTGCCCCATGAGAAAGGAGGGCTGTCAGGGGGGTTGCCTCTGCACTGGCATCTCACACAGCAGGAGCCCAGGGTGAGGTCCATGTGAAACTGAAGCCACTACACCCTAATGATCAGCAGTGTGGTTCCTGAATTTATAGGAGAAGGTGTAGAGAAACACAGGGGGAACCGTGCATCCTTCTGGTTGCTTGACCCCATTCTCGCGTCCTCCACCCATCCAGTGTATTTGAGGTTAGGGCCTGGATGTGTGGAAACTTGTGATACTAAATCCATCAGGAGGGCCTTCTGGTTTTATTTCTTTTCATTTTTGCTTTTTCAGCAAGGCAATTGCCTCCTGTTTCAAAAATGCCTTTATTCTGTGGATGTGACCCAGGGGCACCATTGCCTGTCTCCAGGAAACCAGCCAGCTGCTCTGGGGCATGCCAAATCCACAACAGGTTGTTAAGGAGATGGGGGGTCATCTCCTGCTGGATTGCAATGTTCAAATCCAGCTTGGAGCTTTTTCAGAATTACCTTTTTTGTGGTCATACCAACAGCAGTGGCTGCAAGCAGCTCACTGCCTGCTCTTGCTGCAACTTGTCCCAACAGCAGCTGCTCGCTTTGTGGTGGCTGTGGGGCTGACAGCTGCCCACAGTCCTGGCTTTGGGGTATGAATCCAGCTGTGTGGTGTCTGATTAAAACGCCTGGGTGTGGTTGACCTAACAGTCTTTGACAATAACACATTTACTGACAACAGTAGAAGTACCTTGGAAACTGAGCAGTGGCGCTGCAGGATGGTCCCAACACATAATGTCGGGATGGAACAAACAGCTGCCCCTTGAACTTGTGAGCCTATTTATAAGCATTTCTCTCCAGTTGTTGTTGCAATCCATGAATTGAAATAAAGTTGTACCTCCTCCCAAATATTCATGAAATTAGGCAATTCCATGGCCAGCTTCCCAGTCAGTAGCTTGGGGGGTTGGTGTTACTGAATTTCCTTTCAGTTCCTGATTTTTATGTTTGTATGGTCTGTCAAATCATTTGCTCATGGCGTCAGAAGTTAGAGTGAGCATCTTTGAGATCAAGATAAATACTTTTCAAATTGAAGACTTGGTTCTATGGGAAGTTTAATGGAGATTTTGTTATGCCCTGGAGTAGTTCACTGGGCTTCAAATGGGAATTAAAACTAATGCTGAGAGTGACAGTTGTCTTTGCACAGGATTCTGCAGCCCAGCAAAAGATGCTGCTTCAGCTCCCCAGCAAAACTGGCAGGGACAGAGTAGATGATTTGCAAGAGTAAAGGACGGTAAGGCTTTTTCATCCATCTGTTTCCAGGACAGAGGAAAATAAAGTAGCTCCTGTTACACACTATGTATAAAGTAGAGATCAAAGCTTTCAGAAGAAATACCAGGTTGGGAAGGGGAAGCAGCTGTTTCCTTCTTCCTCCCACTTTCCTCTTCACTTCCCTGTCGCCCCCTATAGCTGGGAGAATCTCAAAAATTTACGGAGATCTGGGCTCAAGACTTGTTTTTTGGTGAGATGTAGATTCTGAGAGTGGTTGGGGGATATGGCTTCATGTGATTTTTCCTACATTTGTGTTAAGTGCAGAGCTGGGGGCAACATTCCTGAAGCCCGCCTTAGAGAAGCAGGCTGTAGTGTTGTCAGGCCTGGGAAACTGAAATTCCACTGACATTAAAAAGTGTCTCTTGACTATCCCTGTTTAAGAATAGCAGAGATAATTTGGTGTTCGCTGGTGATACCTTGCCACCTTGAAGTATTTGACTACTTTGCAAAATACTTTGAAACTTTTTTTTTTTTTTCTCCTTTTCTACCCTGCACTGGCTTGCCTGACAGCAGTGGCAGAATACCTCCTGCTCCTCCTCTGGTTACAGTCTGGAACTAGTGGCTGAAACAATTTCTAGAGAATAAAATTGAGGGGTAATAGAGGATAGAGAACAGCATGGCCACGCTTCATATGTTATCTTTGATGCCTAACAGAGCTTCTTTAATAGAAGACAATTTTTCTCTGCTGTCCTTGCGTTAACGGGACACAATCCTACAAGAAAAAGAATTGGATAAGCGAATATTAATGAAATCTGTCATTAATTATCACCAGAACAGACTGTGGAGAATTGGGTTGCATTTTTAGTGGATTTAAATATAACTTTGCTTATGCAATCCTGTTAAACATTGTTGAAGTATGTCACTGAGAAAGCTCATTACATTTGCTATATAAAGATTACGACTTTTGGGGAAGATTAAAGTTTTAGCAGCGGTTGCCGTCTTTTTTGTGGTCACAACAGCAACCTGTTAAATGTGGAGCAGAGGGGGGGAAGCTGTGGGTAAGCCAGATTTTCTGTCTGTCTGGAAGCACAACATTTAAAGCTGTTAAGGCAAACCAGAGGAAATTCTGTGAACTTTTTTCCAGAAAGCAAAGTTCTTCAGAAAAGAGGCATGTTCAAACAGTGAGAAACATTCTTTTGTTTTCCTGAGTATGTATCTTTTGTATCATATGTGCAGATGAGTATGTATGCTTGTGTCTATATAAAAAGAAAAAAAAAAACCTAAGCAAAACATTGGCTTCAGGCAAATCAAAATGATCTGTTCCCCGTGAAATAGGAGATTTTTTTGATTTTGCTGTGAATAGTGTCAAAAATAAAAGCAGTAAATTGGAGCTGGGTGTACAAGGAGGCAGGGCTACCTTGGCTCACAGCTTTGGTGTGCTGGGGTGTGTCTGAGGGGGCTGATGTGCAGACACTGCCCTGCAGGGTATTTTATTCACCCCAGGCAGTGCTTGCTCCAACAAGTCATCAGCCAGTCTGAGTTAAAGCAATGTCTGCAAATCGATAGCTCTAACTAAACGCAAGGCGCCTGGTGTATCAGTGATTAAAAATATGAAACATTGTGACCAGCTATTGTACAACTTGCTAGAAACCACTGTATAATGATGGTACATTTGCCATCAGATTAGGTCATGAAGCAGCTTTACTGGAGCTTGGAAAATTAGGATCAAAAATAGTGCTCTGATTAAAACTTGAGCTTCTGAAAGCTCTTCAGAGAAGAAAGATATGCAAATGCAGATGTATGGGAGAAATTAAGCAATCTGGTTATGCATGATTTTCTTGAATTTAAAGAGAGTAATTGATGTAACCACTATGCTACTCATTTCTCACAGTCACCCTGTCTTAATACAATTAAGTGAAACATCAGAGTGATCTGGAAATAAATTGCCTAAAATACAATCCATAATGGTTCAATATATTAACATAGTCATCTTAGAAGTTTCTGTGGTCATGCAGCTGTTCTGCATGTACCAGCGTCAGCCTCCAATAGCAGTTTTATTGAGTTAGATTTATGAATTTCTCCCACATTAAGAAAAACAAAACACAACATAACTTTATCACATATTTATCAGCAGTCACATAAATTCTCTTTGAAAGAACATTTGCTTTCTGATATCATCAGGAGTTGGTCTCCTCCTCCTTTGCCCTTTGCTGCAGCAATGTGATTCCATCAACCCCAGGGCATCCGCAGGTCCCTTACATCCTGTCAGACAATGTTTAAACACTGGGGGAAAAAAAAAAAGTTTCAACCAATAGAAAAAAATTATTCCAAAGTTCTAGAAAGTTCCAAAGACTAGACGTGATCAATATTAGCCACAAGCCTATTTGGCATCTCTGTCTGTTGAGCTTGAAGGAGTCCAGCCTATTCCCTGTGACTGTTTTAGATGCTGCTCACTGGCTGAGCTGAAGGAGGTACCCCTAGCTGCAGTGGAGGAAGGTGTGAGGACAGCCAGCAGCTGTGGGAGCAGCCTTCCCAGGTTGCAGGAACAGTTAATCACCTCTTGTGATTTGAGGATTGTTTTGTGCTGATCCCATTGAGGATAGCAGATCTTTTCCTCCTTCACAAATAGAAGCTGATCACTAATCATTTGTGTGCTTCCCTTACCTGGCTGGCTGCAGGTGACTTTCTGCTGGTGTGATACACGGGGTGGTAGATGGCTGAAGCAGCATGGTGCCTTTTGGTCACAGCATCAGCTTATTAGTATAAATGAGGCTGTTTTAAACCAATTTGAAGCTGTAGTTTGTAGGAGGTTCTGTGCAGGGGCTGACCTTTACTTTGCTTAATCTTACTTTGATGTCAGGACCTTCTGCAGGTCTCCAAGGGTTAAGTTGTCCATGAAGACAGTTTCTCTGCACAGCAAGTCTGCAGTTGTGGGCTGTTCTGCATGTAAGGTATCAGGGTTGATGAGTCTTGATGGTACTCACTTTTTTAAACCTCATACCCATTTTAGCTGAAATTCAGCACCTTGTTGGTTGGCATCTGTTTAGCTGATGTTTGTTTATGCCTGGCCCTAGCCCGGCTTTGTATATTAAAAGTGATGCTCTGTTGAAGCAGATGTTGTCTGTGACATGGGCTTGATTGATGCTACTGATTAAGGGCCATGATCATGGTGAAACCAGTTTCTGCCTGTTCCCTGTGCAGCAGCTCCAGAAGCCTGAACCACCTACGAGTGTGGTCTTGGAGAGGAGCAAGGAATTACAGGAGAACGTTAAATGGACTGGTGATAAAAACAAGCAGTGTCCAGTAGGATGTACCCCACGTTCAAACGTGATGTACCCCAAAGTCAGAGGTCAGCACAAGTCTCATGCTTATTCTGAAAACTGTCACAGGCTCAGCTGGAAAGGGCAGTGGTCTTGGCAGTGAGCACACTCCTGCTTAGCTGGGGCAAATTCCCTTGCCTGTTTATCAGTGTTCCCAGGCTGAAAGGCTGATAGAAAGTGCTTCCTGATCAGCATGATAAATGGAATTTTGCATGATAATTATGTTTACAGCAGGACAGATGTACTAATAACACGTTCCCTAAAGACTTCAAATGAGCTATAAAAGAATCAAGTCTCTTCTGAAAATGCTGGCAGCAGTATTATTAATTGTGTAAGTTACAGCTGATAATTGTCTTGTTTCATTTGAATGAGGCAGTCAGCTATTAATGGCTTGTGCTCTGTAGTACCAAAACAGCAGACTGTGCAAAATTTGTCAGTCTGGATAATACAGTTGTGTATTAGCAATGCGTCCTGATGGACATACTCTGGTGGCTAGGGAAGGGAAGAAGTGCTACAGTTAATTTCTAATGCTGTTTCATCTTTTCCATCAAAATACTTGCTTATGTGCCTTCAGGAAGAGAACTGGTTTTTCTTATCTACAAATTGTTTGATGTAAGACAATGCCTGCAGTAAAAAAACAAGCTCTCTTTGTGGTTATCGAGGATTGAACTGGAGAATGACTAATTAGCTGTCTTGTTCCGCTTACCTCTTCCACAGTGGTGAAGTGAATGAAAGTCTTACCCTTGTTTTTATGTGTGAGAGATCCCACTGTTGTGCAGATCTGTTACAGAGCATCCATAAGTGTGCAGGGGCATGAAGATATACATGCATATAATAGAGACATAACCTGAAAATCTGTTAGTGGTTATCAGGCCTGATTTTTAAAATAGCAGTAAAATTAATTTCAAATCAGAAAGCATAGTAAGTATTGTACCAGGTTTACGGTTAAATAAAGATCTTGTAGGTAACTAACCAAATTCAAAATCCCACTGTTGCAAATTGAATTACTTTTTGTGACATCCTAATTCATTTGCATTCCCAAAGCACGTTTCATTTCATCTTGGGTAAGTTGAGCTGCAGATAATATCCCACAGGAGCACGGTTCTCATAGTCCTAACCTACATCCTTGCTCTGGCTGATTAATCTGTAAATCCTTCAAAATTTATCTCCCCTGCTATTACATCAAAATATGCCTGCGTAAAATACATGTGAGCAGAATCCTGAAATGTTTTCCCATAGCATGAGAAGGACTCTGTGTGTTTCATTAGGCAATACGTCGGGATTTTTTTATGGGGAAACAGAAGGTTGGCTTTCTGAAGAGTGTGAGATGTGTTCTTAGGTTAGCAAAAGAGAGCTGATGGTCTGGAAAAACTGCCTGGAGATGCATTGTAAAAATTGTCCTTGGTTCCTTGTGACCTTTCATCAGCTTAATTCATTGCTAATGAGCTGCAAATTCATTGCAATTCGTTGCCGAGCTTTAAAATTGCCACTGAGTCAGATGACAAAGTGCCTTGTTTTATGTTATCAAGAAAAGTCCTCTGACTAAGGGAGGACTAGGCAGTAATGCAACTCTGAAAGAGTCACAGACCCTTTGTCACTAAAGGCTGCTGGTGGAAGTGCAGAGATTTTGACAAGAGAAAGGAAAGGGCAGACCAGAAAAACTAAAAGTCCTACATCCGCATGGGTTCTATGTTCACCCCAGGGAAATTGTAATGTGATTGATTTGTTCCACATAAATAGGCAGAGCCTTTAAAATCAAATATATCCATTTCTGCATTGGCTTAGTGGTTTTTCTTCCTAAAGCCATTTAAAAAGTGCATGTATATAAAGAAATTAAACACCAACAGGAAAAAACCCCCCCCACACAAAAAAGGGGTCTCTGCTAAAGAAGAATTAAATATGTTTTTGCATCTACAGTCACGGCATTTGCCATGCCAAGGTCTGCCTAAGGTTGTACTTAGCATGGCTACAGTTATAGCCACAGCACTACTCTTCCAGATCCTGGAAATCACTCCAACTAAGTCATTTCAGACTAAGTCAGTGGACCTCACCTCAGCTTTGAAAGAACCAAGCACCACATCAGCTCAGGGTCCCATGCCAGGTGTTTTTCAGGTCTGGTGCTGTGAATTGCTCCTGTGCTTCCATGATATTTGGAGACAGAGACCTCAGGCAGCCAGCTCTGACTGCTGGGAAGATTTGATAATGTTGAGTGGTGCTTTATGCCTTTCTGAATGCTTTTTTAGTAAAGCTGTTGGCAAGGGGAGGTCCTTTATCAGATGTGGGATTATGGAAGCCATCCCTGCATCTCCTAAGCCTCAGAAGAGGAGGAGGGAGATGCACTACCAGACTGCCTGTCCTGGGACTTTACAGTAATTTTTAGACTTTTTGCCCCCATCTCCTGTGGTGTATAGATATCTGAAGTAAAGTACAGGTTATATAAACTCATCATAGCTTAATGTTGTTTGTTTGTGATGTGAGAGCTCGGTAACTCCGGTCCTCCAAACTTCCTGTAAGGTCAGGGTGTGAACCTATTCTCAATTAATCATCTCTACCAGGAGATGGGTTTGTGACTACAGGTAGTTGTTGGTTATGCTGCTTTAATGATTGCTTTGTCTATTTATTTTCTTATATGCAGTATAGACGAGATCAAATTGAGGGCTCACTACACATTTGGAGTGGATCACTGTGATTTGGGGTTGGTCAGCCAACCTCTACCCTTCCTCATTGCATAATATGAATGCAACATATCTTTTGGGTGTGCTAGTGAGACACTGAACAAGTCAGGAATCATCACTGAGGTTATTTGGTACAGCAATCAGTGGTGCTTTAAGGAAGCTGCCTGCTCTTGCATCTGCCAGAGCTGCTGCCTCTGATCCTTCTGACACAGCATCAGGAAATCAAGACAGGGGAATATGGAAAAAGTGAATTTTGTGTCTTCTGCTGCATTCTTATATCAGTCCCCTAAACTGTTGTTGGCCAGCTTTGTTACTATGAGATGCTATTTTATCATTCTGATAATATAAAGTATCAGTAGACTCAGTCTAACAGAGGGCTCTGGCAATTTTCCTCACTTTTGATGTGTTAATGAATCCGCTTTTAGAGTAAATTAGAATAAAATATTGCTGTTAGAAGAGACTTGCAGAGATCCTCTAGTCCAACTGCCTGACCACTTCAGAGCTAACCAAAGGTTAAAGCATGTTGTTAAGGGCATTGTCCAAATTTCTTGAAGTTTTTTGGTGGGTTTTCTCCCCCCAAAACTGATTGTAAACTGATATCTCCTTGCTGAGTATTTCCTAGCCAGCCAACTTGTTGGCACCCACAAAAATTCAGTTCTCCAGTAATTCCATAATTTACTAAGCAGGAGATTGCTCAGATCACATTTTACAACCTAGCACTGTGACAATATGTGGGGAATATAAGAAAATAAAAGACCATAAATTTGGGGACCTTTCAAATCTGCGTGTCCAGCTGTTTGTGGGGTGGCAGAGCAGCATGTGTCCCCTGAGTGAGTGGGAATGATGCCCCAGAAAGAGGCTGTTTTCAGCAGAGAGTTAGGGAGGTGCTTTCTAGCCTCTGGCCTCTGCCAGTTGCCATGTGTGCTCTTGGGGGCGTATTGATCCTGGGAAAGGCAGTTCCTCAGCCTGCAGATGTAGGCTGCATTTGCCAAGTCAATGAAATGTTCATTGGGATGACTGCTGGGTGCTCTGTTGTGAAAACAGGTAGGGAGGCTTCTTGGGCAGCTTCTCTAAATATTGGACATATTGCTCTCCATTGTACCTTGAAAGAGAGCAATGACACAGCTACACAACCAAACGTTACCAGTGCTATGAGAATTCCTGCGATACTTCCTTACTGGAAGTAGGGGGAAGTGAGGGTTCCTTGTAGAGATCAATCTCTTAAATGTCACCTTTTAAACCACCATTAGTCTTTGTGCACCTGTGATAGGCTGAACCATGATGTTCAGTTTGTAGCTGGTCTCTCACCTTGTAGAAATAAATGTTCACAATGGAGTAAACTGGTTTTTGAAAACATTTACATTTTTATTAGAATTCTGTACCAGGAGAGAGTAACTTCAGACTGGGTATGAGCCAGTTGTCATAAGCCATGCTGAGCAAAGGACCTCAACGCACAAAGAAAATTATCTAACCCCTTGCTAGCAGCAGAAACCCAGGGGCCAAGTAACAGGAAGATGCTGTGCCCAATCATGGTGGCAGGGATAGGGGAAAGAGGAGGATGTTAGCTTTTCCCAGAGTGAAAAATGCTGAGTGGCTCCAGGATCTGTCCCTAGTGAGACAAGCAGGGAAGAACCAAGCTCTCCCCCTGCAAGACTCAGGTCCACAAGCTCATTGGTACCTGGAAGAAGTTCTCCTGGACAGTAAGGATATGGCTTTACCCTAATAATGGATCTTGTGATACTGTGTTTGGAACATGTCTGCTGTATTGCAAATATGTTTCTTAGTAAAGCATAAGCAAATGGAATATTTTAAGTAAATACATATTTTTGAACTCAAGGGCCTTTGGCATTGAAACTGACTGTGCATGAACTAACAAGTAACAAGGCATTAATTCCTGTAGATGCAATAATATTTTAAATTATGGCACTGGACTGTCTCACCTTATCACAGATATCAAAAAGTTAAGATGTCTAAGCTGTCCAATATAATAGCTGATCTCTGAACAATATACATAGGCTTGGTCTTCAGCAATGAATGGCCAGGGAAAGCAGGGCATTGACTCTGGGGTGTGTAATGAGATGCTGGGAAAAGTGCCTGATCCCAAGGGTATGTGTAGCAGAACTAAATGCAAAGTACGCACCAGAGGACGCTCAGATTTCCACCACCTGTGCCAGCATTCATATCTCATGCACAAAATGCCTCATGCTAATAAGCTTTCTCCTGTTTGTTTGTTCTTTGTGCCCTGCTCACACAGGGGGCTTTTCTTTCTCTGCCATGAACTCTATCCAGACCATTCACAGTGTCTAGGATATATTATTTTAGCAGTGCAATTAATTGTATGTTCAGGTCTCTTCTAAGTCTAAGAATATCAAGATGTGGGATTGCAGAATGTGTTCTTCTGGAACATATGTTCTCATATGTGTTTCTGGAAGCAAGACAGGGGTATGATGTTGGGCTGTAGGTAACCTAAAAAACACCTCAAATGAAAAGAGGAAAAGGTTTTTAATTGTGTGGTTATGCATGCAGGCTAGAATTAAAGTCTTTTTTTTCAGATGACTTAGGAGTGCTTGTCTGTGTTTCCATGTGTTCTGGTATCCACTGCATATAGCTTTGACTTGCAAGCGAATTTCTTAGTTAATTACAGGACTTTGGGTATTGCGGAATACAACATTTTGTGATTTGATATTTTAGAGACTTGCAGACTCTCCTGTCACTGTGTGATTTTCTCAAATACTTCGTTTAAATGTTGATGCTTAATTTCCCTGGGATGGGATGTTTAAGAGGAAACACTACTTTTGAACAGAACTAAGTATTCATTGTTTTGCAATGCACAGAGTTTTGTCAGGGATAAATGATACACGAAGAATCTGTTAGATTCATGTTAATCCAACGGAGGCTATTAGGGTGTGGGTTTTACTGTGACAAAAGGATATAAAGATGGACAGTTTGTGTGTTCCTTACAGTGCTATTGTATCTGCTTTGGCAAGCATCCTTGTTTTCATAAGGTCAGGTGATTAATCTTGTTGTTTGCTTCTTTCCCAGTTTTGAGTGTCTCTAATTAAGCTGATGCCCCTTGATGTCTTACCATGATAATGTGCGTTAGGTTATGAGGTGATGGTTCTTCTGAAAAATATGACTGTGTTAGTGTTCAGGCATACTCAGAATAAATCGCTGCGCAGAAGCCTTCTGAAAGCTATCACACTGCTGCAGAGTCAGTAAAGTGAACACAGTGAGTCTGTAAATCATTGGTTAAAGGTAACAGGATGTAGATTTTTGGCGTTTCGGCGTCTGTGAGAGCTCTGCTGTGTTTAAATGAATCTCACTGAATTGTGGCTGTAGCTCCTCATTATGGCTTGGGCAGAGCCAACAGGATGAGGACTAAGTGCAGAGGCAGCTTCCTGCAGAGGGAAGATAGTATCCTTGAATCATGGAATCATTCCAATTGACCTTTAAGTTCACCATGTCCAACCATTAACAAGCACTGCCAAATCCACCGCTAAACCATGATGGTAGGTTTCAAACAAGATACATCTTTGGAGAATTGGGAATACTACTGGGGAAGGTGAAAATTAAATGTTCCTCAGAGTTAACAACTCGTGGTGATTGCTGTTCTCTTCTCCCTAGACTAAACCCTGGGAGTTTTTTTCCTTCACTAAAGATTTCTTGAAATCATGTCTTCTAGAAAGACTGATAGTGTGTCAAGTTAAATTGTGCATGATGGTAAAAAAGCCCAAAAGTCCAAAAATCCTATTCTACCATACCTTCTGTTTTTCTGCACAGCTGTATGTGCATATTCACGCTATACAAATGCTTTGTCAGCGAACAGCTTGCTACTCAGCACTTGTAGTGAAAGTTCCTTATCTCTTTGGAGTGCTGGTAATCTTGATTTTATGTTTGATTTAACCAGACCCAGATGATCCCTCTGGGGCATTGGGACAGGGCTGTGCTAGAATTTTGTGTGCTATTTGAACGATCACGTGTGTAAAGCTACATAATGATATGTGAACAGAGCATTGTGTTGCATTGTGAAAGGTCAGTGGGATACTTCAGTATTGTCATGTTTATTTTCTTCATTGTTCCTAACTTCTTGCCTCATTCTTACTTACGTCCTACCTCTGGGTTGGCAGTGTAAGTGTTGCTCATGTTGAGATGTTACATGCAGACAGGTCTGGAGGCAGCAGTTCAAGTACTGTGTATTTCAGAGCTTCTGCCTTGGGTATTGTGGGAGGATGAGGCTTGGAGGAGTTGGATAACCATATAGGTGAAATACTGGGTGCAGGGGGTACCCCTGGTTTAGGAGGAGTGTGTAGCATGGAGCCATGTTCATACCATGGCTCTCCTGTAATCTCTTTGTTTCTGTCCATCTTCCTGCTCGTGCCCAAAAGGTTGATGGAGACTGTGGAGACATTTGGCATGGCATTATTCTCCTAGTTACCACTATATTTGAAGGTCTGTCTCTTTGCAGTGCATATCCCAAGAAAGGTTGTTGAGTGTCCTGCTCACTCAGGATCTCTCTTTCAAAGACTTTCTTCACAGCCCACTGCAGAAGGCTGTGGTCTTGGACTGTGTTGGCATCCTGCCTGCACATAGGTGACAGCTAAATGGAGGGCTCTCAGTATGTTCTCTGTGTGTTTGGGTTGGGCTGCCGAATTAACAAAGTAACCCATTTTCAGCATGTGCCAGATGCTCTTAACTCCCATTGTGGGCAGCCTTGACAATACACTGTGCAGTGTGGAAGTCCTAGATGGAGTTTGATGTTCTTTGCAGATAATGGCTCTGCTGTGTAATTATGATAGCACACAATTAAAAACGGCTTTATATCGCTTTGGGTAGCTCCTGGAAATTCTCTTTCCCTTAATAATTTTCAATAGTCTCAGGGTTTGTTTTTCCTGTGTTTATCTTCCTGTAATATTGGCAAAAGATAGGAAGAAAATGAGCTGGGACATAAGAATCCCAGTAAAAACTTCAGAGGGAGGGTGAGAGGTGACTCATTAGCGGGTCTTTCATCTGGGTTCATGCTGGGGCATGAAGTCAGGGGTCAGGAAGTGAATGGGGGTTCGTTCACAGCTGATGTCTTGTATAATATTTCAGAAGAGTGTATTAATTGTCGCAGCTTAGCCTGGGAGTTTGGGCAGAGGCGTCAGCCGGCAGGCTGAGGAGGAGTCGGGGAGAAGTGACATTTCAGTTTCCCTGGAGTGACAAAGGGGCTGGAGCTGCTGGGGACAGGGCATGGTCTGTGTCTGGCAGCTCTGCTTATACCTACACCCCTGGCCACAGAGAGGGGAGAGAGCCAGCAGCTGCACTTCTGTTCATACCCAAATCCCAAAGGAGTTAGGGAAGAGAATGGCAAATGATAACTTACTCAAAACTCAGACTAGCCTGCAAGATATGTTTGTAGCCATAATATTGTAATATATAATATAGATTGATGTGTATATATTTATTTGTTTACTTTTAGTGGGGTTCTTTTCATCCTACTACGTGGAAGCCTTAGATCTTAGATCTCACTGAATAGTCTCCTTGTTTTCCTTTTACTGTTTAAGCCATTTTGATGCTAGAAGCTATAATATGAAGCCCAAAAAACAGCCCTAGTGTTGCTGTTCCCATAGAGGATCAAGGTGATGCTCTGCCTGGACTGACCTGTGAGAACTGCAAGGCCAGAGTATGTTCTGGTGGCTCCTCAGAGAGTGCTTGCAAAGGACAGGTTGGCTTTTGAGCAAGACCTCTTTGAGTTTGGAGCTGGCACCTTTCAGAGGGTGGATGGATGCAGTACACTTCTAGGCATGCCCTGAGGTATCCTTACAGGTATCCTGATCTCATTCCCAATCCCTGAGTTTTATGGTTACTTGCTTTCCACTCCCTTTCTGCACCTATCTGGGGTAGTGTTTCTGTGTGTAGGATACATCTTTTGTGATGAAGGCACAGTGGAAATAATGAATCCAGCATTTTCAGTGTCAAGCAGTCCTGTGCTTTTCTGATGCTTCCAAGCCACATTAGTATAAACACAGATGGGATCAGAAGGTAATAGTCCCATTTTGCCTGGCCACCTCAAGGGAAGAGGTAGCTCAGTGGACATGGGAACTGCTGGCAGTCTTCAGCTCTGGAAATGTCTTTGTCCTCCCAAGTTCTCCCATCATCCCGTGTTAATGCAGCCAGCAGGTGTTCAGATGATTAACACTTGTGTGTCCCATGTCACTGCATCTCTGAAGGGATGCAGTTGTTCCAGACAAAGTGAGGAAGCTTGTCCTGAAAGGGTGTTTTTTGTTCTGGGAGCCAGCAGCACCCACGCTGCTGGCTTCAGCTGTTACAGGTCTGTAATCCTAACAGAAGCAGGGGGAAAATTACACCCTCAACTTTCACAGAAATTAGTTGTATTTAAAATGAGGCTTTTTCTTCCTGATTTTATAGCTGTGCTAGAAAGTCATTACACATGGATTTGTTTTTCCTTATCTCTTGGATTATCACTGCCTTCCTTCCTTCCTTCCTTCCTGGATGAATTTATCCAGTGTTCTGATTGCAGCTTTTTTTTTTTTTTAAATCACCTCCCGTCTCTATGGCTTAAGGTTTTGTATGTTTAACATAACTGAGCTGAGTATTTTGCAGCAGCTGAGAGCAAAGATAATAGTAGGGGTAGTTACAGTGAATATATTTGCAGTATACTTGCTTGCTGCTTGCTGTTTTGGTTACAGACCTGCCTTATTTTACTTTTCCTTGTATTTAGTTCTCCTTTTTTGCCTTTATATTTTATTTCATGCAACTGAGCCATGTATTAATCTGACTTTGGAGAGGGGAAATGAAGACAACATTTTAGCTTTTAAGAAACTTCCACAGAGATCCAGACAGCTGGTCAAAGATAAATCCAGTATGCAAGCAGGGTCATGAGTATCTTAGAAAACAGCCATTTAAAATACCATGGCATCAAATGTCTCTTTAGTTTCTTTCTTTGGTCTGCACTTGGAATTTGATTGCAGGGTATTGGTTATTTCTGGGCACATGCATAGGGAACCAACAGCAAGGAAACAGACAAAAATTATTTTAGGTAGGTGTTTAAGGGAAAGTGATATTACATGGGTTTTTAAACAAAACAAGTTTGTAAGTTGCTTGAGACTGTGACCATTGTCCTACAGGGGCTGATCATTACAAGGAGGGAGGAGGTCATCATCTTTTCAGTGCTGAGCTGCCTTTTTCTGTGTGCATTGGCTGTGGGGAGTGAGGGTGAGTCGGGTATACCTAGAATGTGGTGATTAAACTGGGAGGAATTTTTTAAGGCTTTCTATGGACTAGCAGAAATTAACATTTTTATTGAAACATCTTTAATTTGGTTATTAAGGGCAATTGTATTTTTGTGTGTTAATTGACTGACATTTACTCTACAAAAGTTTTAAAGCATTTTATATTGCAATTGCATTTGCTTAGAGACTTATGCCAAAGCCTGAATCCTGTGTGAGTCACATAGTGCTGTTTTGTTTTGTTCTGCATATAGTCTTCCTCCACAATACAACAATTTTCCCATAATTATTATTGAAATAGGGCATTTTAAAATACAAATTAGGTATCAACACAGCTTTACATCAGAATGATGGTGATATGTGATATAAAACAATTTGGGTTATTTCAGTGCAAGTGTCTACATATACCAGCTGCTATAACACATTAATCAATTTCTGAAAAATAACCCTTTTAGGAGTTGTATAGACAAACCCTGGCTGCTTGCCTGAAGAGAGAAAGATGATTAATTTAAATACTAAACACCAGTTGAGGTGATTAATTCTTAATGAAGTCAATGAAAAACTGATTTTTCTTGTATTCCCAGGAAGATCCTTTCAAAAGGTTTGCTTTTCCAAAGTTGTTTTTTATCCCGTGTGTGTGGCACAGGATGTGACTTTGTTCACAGCAGGCAGGTTCATTAGTTGGCATTTCTAGTATAATATCCAGCTGTGGAAAGCTTATAAAATACTGGTATTTAGGTCATCTTAATTAGGCCTTGAAATAAAGATTTAAGATAAAGTGGAATAATTGCACATCCTTCATTACAGTTGAGCTTCTTCAGTGAAAAGAGGGTGTAATTCCTGGACAGTGTGAACTGATTGCAACAGAGTTATTCCAAATCCACCTCTCCAGTGCTCCTTTGATGGTGCTGGGAATTGAAGTGATTAAAACTAATAATTCTGGGGAGAGGTGAAAGATGTGGCAGTTTTTAGCTGGATTGGGCTGGATATCCTTGCTCTCACTGCCACCTGTGCCAGTACCTTTTATGTGTGTTTTCTTCCTTTCTTCCTGGATGGATTTATCCAGAGTTATGCTTGTATTATGCCTTAGTTGAGAGGGAGCTCAGGTGTCAGTGCTCCTCTCCCAGGTTTGGGTGAACAAAGAGCTTCCCCCACTCCTTTGTGGCGACTCACTTGCCATGTAAGGTACCCCAAATCAGTACTGGTAAAAATTAGTGTGAGGTCTTTCATGCCAAGAGGGGTGGCAGTGATTCCCCTCCCAGCCTATGTTGCATGTGGGGTTAGCAAGCAGAAATCAGGAGGCAGCGTCCGTGATGCTGGGTTTAAGAAGTTGAGACCAGTGAGGGAAGCCAGATGACTCCAGCGGGCAACTGGGTGAGCAGCTGGTGAAATGCAGTTGTGTGTGTTCTGCCACCCAGCACATCTGCCTTCATGTCACATGCAAATGTAGGGACCTTCAAACCCGTGTCTGACAAACTATGGGCAATGTAGTTGAGGATGGTGCATAACTTTGGGCAAGGAGACTCTTGGAAAAAGGCTTCAGTGGCAGCTGGAATATGCACCTGGTGCTGTTCGATCACCTGGCACCTACAGGAAATACAGCATGACTAATTTCATACATTTAATATGAAGAAGGTGGCAAGGTTGTACCGTGGCTTATCTCTCTTTGACTGACAACGTGCCAAGTATGTCTTTTGGTGTTGTAACACCACAAGATGGGAGCGTGCCATTATTTGTGTTATTAAGCTAATGATGTATAAAGAGAATGTATTAAAAAGCCAACAGCTATCATCTGCCCCGTCATCTACCAGTGGTGCTGGTAGTTGAAACTTCCAGCTTTTGCTTATGGATCAGTGAAACTGGAAAAGGAGGAGGAGCTCCTCCTGATCTGAATTTCTTCCAGTAAGAGCATTCCTGTGTCCTCTCTGTGGATGGAGCCATGGGAGCACCCATGGGTGCAGGAGGCAGGTGTTTGGTCTCTTCTTTGTCTGTAGCAGCACATCCTGAAATGCAGACTTTTTTTTTTTTTGGCATTTTGAAGGTGTATCCTATCTTGCACCAGATCTTCTAAAATCCTAGTTTAGACAAACCCTGAGGGGATTTAGGTTTGCATATTTTTCCTAAGAGGATTATACTTCACACTTAGTTGATCTGTAAATAATTTGAGGGGTTTTCTATGATTTTCTAAAGACACAAAATCTGCATGCACATTCAGATTGTCCTGAAATGCATTGTCTGTGGGTCAGTGATAGAAATTTGGTGTTTGGGTTAATAACAAATGGAATCACCGAACCTCAGGGTTATTTTTAACTGAAAAACATTTTAGTAATCAGATTTGCAGCACGGCTGCAGGAACAGTTGTAGCAGCACAACTGGAGGGACAAGGGAATTGCAGGAAGGATTAGAAACTGCTTACACTGGCATCAGAGAAAACAATTTATTGTGAAAATACAGCCCAGAAATAAATTAATGAGCACCTTTGCAAGCATATAGGAGTGCTCATTACATTCTTGAAACTTTACTTGCAGATCAAGGCAGTAAAGGGAGCTCAGTGGGAATTGGGCAGGAAATAGTGACAGTCTTTGAAGACTTTTATCATTCAAACTCATGAAGTCCCTGGTGAGGTGCTCTGTGCCTCAGCCATGGCCCTGGGGATGGATGGGTGCTGGCACAGCTCCTGCCAGCCGGGTGCTGGGGCACAGTGCCACGGCTCTGCTGGCTGTTGCAGCTGTTTTGACGCCCATCGACGACAGAGTAATTTCAGTGATTGCCAGCTTAATTTCTCTTTAAGTGCCTGCGGGTGGGCTGTGTCTTACACATTCATTTATGGCATTTGTGGTGGTTTTTTGGAGGGTTGGGTGCAGTCCCTGTCTTGTGCTGCTGTCGGGGTGTTTGGAGGTTGTGCGGTAGCAATGGCTGCTAAAACAAAGCCTGCACTGCGGCATCTTCCCTGCCTGCTAGAACAGCCAGAAAACCTGTAATGCTAACATTTCCATAATTATTTCTTTGAAGGTGGAGGAAGGATGTGACTCAGACATAGGAAAATGGTTTAAAATAACTTAGCTCACCTGTGCTGCTCATGGGGATGGTCAGAGCTTCTGTTTAAACTGCTGCTTTATGACCAATATGGCTGGCACTATCATCTTTCATCTCACTTCAGACACTCATCACAGGAGTGGTGAGATGGACATCATGGAGAAACAAGTGGCACTTGCTTGGTAGGACGTGCAAGGGGCAAAGAGAAGTGTCCCCTGTGGCAGTGTGAAGGACAGGCAGTCTCTGTGGATCTACATCTGCGTTATTTTGTCAAAGCTCTGTACTTGTAGCATTGCCAGCTGTACTGCAGCACATGTGGGACTGTGTTAGATGGGTGTTAAAACCTTGAAGGAAGGGGAGCACAAACTGAGGAGGAGCTGTTGCGAAGCTGCAACTTCTGTTTTGCTGTAGCAGCTTGTGGAGTAAATTTGGTTCTGGGTGAAATCAAATAGATTAAGATAAGCAAAACAGAACAAAATTTATTAATATCCGAAGGTATGGCTTGGCTAGTGAAGGATGGTTTGTGATCTTTACAGATAACAGCTTGGAGGACTTTCTTGTGCCCTCTAATCAGCAGTGATGTTTTGTGCTCTGCTTTCTCTGCAGGCGTCGGCTGATCTCCCAGCGATCTTCTCTGGAGACTCTGGAGGACATCGAGGAAAATGCCCCACTGCGGAGGTCATTTCATTTACTCTCTCTCTGGCTTCTTGTCTGTAAAGCACATGCATGGGCAGGCTTGTTCTCCCTCCTCATGTTGAAAAGTAGCTGGGTCTTTACATTAAGATATTCTTCATAGCGAGTTAAAATGTTCTCTGGCTTTAAAGCCCTGCGAAGTGGTAGCTGATGTGAATTGCACATTCTCTGGCTTTAGGTCATTAAACAAAAAGGCAGTATTTAGACGAAATGACAGGAGTTAAAATGACAGATTTGATTAATGGAAAAGTTTAGTTGCCACCAAAGTTAATGACTAGCCCCTAGTCAGTAGTACCCTGACATCTGTGGTACATTTAAAAAGTATGTACTGATGATTTAATACAGTTAAGTCTTTGAAGGCTAGTATTTTAAATGAATTTTTACTGTTTATTCTCTCAGCACATGCAAGCTTATTTCGGTTACCAGCATTACTGTTGGTGTGTTGGCTGGTAGGTTTGTGACTGCCACCCCACTAATAAATCTGCTCCCATCCTCTTTATATTGGCAGCTTCAGTGGGGTTTGATTTGTGCATCTGGGAGACCACAGCTTCCTTCTCTGGGGACCACAGTAATTAGTCACTAGGCAATCCTCTGTGATAATGGAAAATAGAGCAACTGCTTAACAGTTCGGAAACTGGCTGGTCAGTAATCTGACCAGTGCATGGAATGCTTCCAGGTCAGCTGTCTGGCAAGACAGCAGCCTAAGTTTGACTGCCTCTTTATCTTAGGACCTGTAATTCAGCTGGTTTTTATTGGTGTTTAGCCTATAGCCTTGTTTATCCACATGCAGATTGGCTGTCTCTCCCTACCTCAAAGCAAAGAATAGCAGAGGCTGTACCAACTGGCTTGTTACCAAAGCTTGATTATTTTTACAAAGCTTACTGTTGCACGCTTACCAGCATGTTATGAAGTGTTCCCATAAGTGATTCAAACATGTATAATTGGTAAAAGATATAAACAAAGTATAGTGTGCCAGGCAGTATTTTTGCTTGCTAATTTGCAGAATTGGTGGTAGAATGTCTCTCTTGGTGCCATTTTCCTGTGAAGAAGCTAACAAGGCTAATTGCAGTTAGAGGGTGAGGGAATCTCAAGGCGTTTGCTAGCAGGAGGAAGGCAGAAATGGCAGAGTGATGGGGTGTCCCTCTTGGGGTGTGCCCGTGCAGCATGATGGTGTTTGGGTACTGCGGTAGGGACTGGCACTGTGGTCTTTGGTTTAACTCATAATGACCTCTTGGGCTTGAGAAGCTGCAGACCTCTGCCTGTGCAGGGGAGAGGATGGAAAAGATGGACTAGGGAAGCTTTGCACTGAGGGCCTGTGCTGGTCCCGTGCACTGCCAGAGGATGCTGGTCCCGTAGGTGCCAGGGAGGATGCAGCAGCCGCAGTCCAGGCCTGGCTGCGCTGCGAGCACAGGATTCATCTCCAGCTCTGTGAGCTCTGCCTCGCCTTGGCCAAAAAACAGCCCTCAGATGAGACAGAGAACGCTTTCACATACGCTGTGGTTTCAGCTGATTAGAAAGAGCAAGGGTGGAAGGCGGGGGGAGGATATTGCTGTTTGTCTCATCTCTCCTCCCTCTGGCAATTTCTTTCTGTAACTGCAATTTATAAAGCACATTCAGATGTAAAATAGATTTAAGGCTTAATGCTTTGAAGAACGATTTTTTTTTTCTGGGGTAGTTTATTTTATTTTCAGTTGTTTCATATATTGTCGAGAATGTTAAAAGTAATATTTGTAGTTAAAATCAAGCAGGAATTATCCTTACAAATAGGAGATTTTTAATTTTTCTAAAATTAAAACAAGAAAGAACTTCCCTCAATGGCTCCTTAATCAATAGCTGAGGAGCATACAAATGCGTGGGTGTTGGTGCAAGTGGGGAAAATTGCATGATTACTAGGTTTTAGTTTGGTTTAATTTTTTTTTCTTCTGAAGGCTTGGGCTAAGCTGTCATGGCAGATTACAGGAAGTTTTACTTTGCTGAGATTTTTTTGTGGGGTTTTTTTTGTTTTTTTTTTTGCATGAAGGGAGGGGGATGTTGCCTTTTCTTCTTATTATTTTAAATAATTTTTTTTTTGGTTTGAACTGTCACGTTTCCAGACTTATTGTCTTTATTGTTCTTGCTGATTCCTAGCACAGGCTGACTTGAATCATTTGTCTCGTCTTTCCTTCCTGCTTTTGTGTAGACTTCTTGGCGGTACAGCAGGGAACTGAGAACTTTTTTTTTTTTCTTCTCCCTCCCCTCCCTTGCAACTGATTTATTTTTCAGATGCCGGACACTCTCAGGATCACCCAGACCAAAGAACTTTAAGAAGGTTCATTTTATCAAGAACATGCGGCAGCACGATACCAGAAACGGCAGGTACTGTGCAGAGGCAGTTCTTGGGACAGGAGGGAAGGGGCAGGATCAGCATCCCCCTGCCAGAGCACAGCCATTGCCACTCACCACATATCTCCTAATACGTGTTTTTCAAATAATCTGTGAGGGTACAGGCTGCAGTGCATGCTTTATCCCCCGGGGAAGTACGTGTCAATGGAAGTGCTAGCCCATAGATTTTAAGACCTCTGTCTCTTTAATACAAATACTTGCTTAAAAGGAAAATCTGTGATGGTGTTGCAGTAAACTAGGCATAATCTGGCTGCATTTCTTCAAGGGTGTTGCCAGGTTCTAAGTGTGAGAGGGGCACACAGCTGAACCTGTCTAGACCAACTTTAGCAATGGTTCAAGGATGCTGCCAGCATCTCTTGGTGGATACAGCGTGCTGGTAAATGCACAGCCAAGGGTGGGTGTGGCAAGATGAGGCATGAGATCCTAGTTTCCATGGGAGATGTGGGCAGAGAGGCTTCCAGGGGATGTATGAGAGATGCACCTGTGTCTGCAGCACACCCTGAACTGGGATGTGTCACAGGTTACAGTCATAGGCACTGGTGGGACCTGTACAGCAGCCGTTGGCTGAGACCTGGCTTACTGCAAAGGTATTCCCATCAGCTGAAGGTGTATCCATCAGCAAAATGGGTTCTCTGTTGTGGTAGGATCCAGCTCAGAAGTGAAACTGGTTCCTCCCTACTTATAAAGAACATACCTGCCCTCTCTGATATTTCCAAATTTCTCTGGGCGCCTCATGATTTTTTTATTCTTGTTCTTCCAAATCTGAGTAGGTTTGAACTAGGCCACCTGAATAAGTTGGATGTAGACTAAACTATCCCAGTGAGAGCTGACCCTTGCATGTGCCTGTTCTCATAAAACTGCCATGGCTGAGAACCGTGTATGCTCTGATGGACTGATTTGTGCCTGTAACCTTTGATTTCCATCAGATGTGGAACCACGTCAGTAGAAATTGTAACATTGCATTGAACCACAGGTTTTATGAATTGAATCCTGATAGGTGTTACTTGGCTCAAGAAAAATTTTCTTCACTGTTATTCTCACACATACAGTTGAAATGCAGTGAAAGGTAGTAATCAACATAAATGTTGTACAAGGTGGCCCTCAGAGATTTTAGAAACAGCTTTTAGACCCAGCTTTTGTATTAAACAGACACATGCAAAACTGTTGACTTGACTATTGTCTGACTAGCAGCTGATTATTGTCTTTGTAACGAATACATGTGGAATCAAATACTGAAAAGCAGCCCTTTAATTTAGTCCATTTCGTACATAAGTAGATATATGCTCTGGGAATTTCTTACAGCAAAATATACTTTACAAGGTATTATGCAAATTCCACAGAGAACAATTTCTGAGATGTGTATATAAAATCTAGGCATAAACTTGATAGAAATAATACCTGCAAAGGAATGAATAAATATTTGATTTGTAAACTGCTTTCTCCATGTTGTGCAAAGAAGTATTTGTAGCATATATGCAACATTTTACCTTAATTCAAAGATCAGTCATTATGTCTGACAATATAACTGAGTATTTTTTCTTGCTAAGAAAGCAGTGACAAAGCTTCCGTTATTTGGCTGGCTTCTTATCTTTATCAGCAGATACATTTTTCCAGAATATTTCCACAATCATAATAAAAATCTCTTTATCTAGAACACAAATACAATGAGAGACAGTTTTGGCAAAAGTTTTCATTCTATGGTCGTAGAGCCACAGTGATACTAGCTAAAAATAAAATGCAGAGTTAGCACTTTGTGTCATCCCTATGTCTAGCAGTAATTTGAGTGCAGACTCTTTTTCCCAGGGGTTGGGATGTAGTCACTGGAGTTAATAAGCATTCTGGATGGAAAGGACCTCTAGAAATACAGGTGGACCTGCTTTATGTGTTCATCCTAAAATCAACAGTGTTTCTGAGTACATTATGATCTTTGAAGCTGGTGTCCTCCTCAGTTGCTCCTCTGTGACTTGGAGGAGCACAGGTGTTGTAATGGATAGAAAATCTTTCTAGGGCTCCTTGTCCCAGGTGGCTCATGCATGGTTGTGCAGGATGCAGGTGCTGAGCTGGGCTGGAGTCAGGCTTTGAGCTCCCTCCTAACCCCCTGACCCTTCTGTCACAGCATGTCTGTCTTCCACTTAAGATGAGGAATCCAGCTCTGAAAACATCTACACTGAATATATTTTTGGGTGGTGAATTTGATGACTGGGCTTTAAAATAGCCAGCACTTTCAGAAATTGTTTCACTGGCTTGTGGCAGTCACAGCAAAGACAACTGCAGTGTGAGTGATAGCTCAGTGCTCCTCTCTCCAGTAGCTGCCCTTGTTTGTGTCTCTCAACCTGTAAGGCGATGTGTCCTTGTCCTGTGGCACTGACACCTCTTCCCCTCTCAGCCTCAGGGATGACACGTGTTGAGCAACAATGCTCTGGGTCCAGCCTTTGGCACTCCTGCAGCAAGGCAGGACCCACTGTGGTTAAAATTAGAGTTCAGCCATTTACACAGAGAAAAAGCTCATACAGAGAAATACACAGACTGGAGCTTAATCAGCGAGTCCTTGTAGAGCTTCCTGTTGGTAGTTCTGATCACTGGTTAAACCGGTTTCTTTGGATTTCTAGGTCGTGGCTTATTAAAGGAGTTAGAAGATTAAGGTTCCTAGACTGTGTTAGCAAAGCAGTCTTGTAAAAGAGCACAAAATAAATTTTCCCATTTGAAGACAAAGACAAGTCAACCCGGACATAGTTGTAGCACAGGTAGCCACCAGCATATGGTTTTACCCACTTTACTGAGCAGGTTTATTGGTGATATCCTCCATAAACACTGAAGCAGAAGATTAGCAACAACGAGCCACCAAAAGGGCAACCTGAGCCAGCTGAACAAACAGTTACTGGTGAGAATGGGACATGAATGGCTCTAGAGTTATCATATATAGCAGATATAAAAAGCAGTAAAACAACATTCCTCTCCCACCCCCATGCCACTGCTTTCTCAGTTTTTTGTTAGCAAAAACACCTAAGTGAAGGCCAAACACCATCATGAAATGTCTCTTTTGCTGCTCTCTTAATTGCACATATATGCAGACTGAGGTTGATGATTGGCAGCGCCCTCACAGTTCATAATAACTCTCAGCCACTTTCTAATCACTCTTGAACTTCTGAGACTCCAGAATGAGGGCTGCTACCCTGACAGCATCCATAGTTGTGTGTTCACCTTTGTGTGCAGGGCAACAGAGCCTTGGCAGTTAAAAAGCATCAATCAGGAATGAGAAAAGAGGCTGCAGAATTCCGCATGTGGATGGTGTATATGATGTGTGTATCACATTGCCTAATGACAGCCTTTTAGTGCAACACAATCAAGCCTAGACAGATGCTGGAAAAAACAGACATTATTCTTCAAGTCTTACAAATTTCTGATTCTATTGAGAGCTTTGTGCTCATTAAGGTTTTTTGCAGTATATACACTTAATAAAGAAATTGGAAGATCAGCTTTTATAGCCTTTGCACATTGTCAAAATTCTCTTGCAAAATAATGGTTGCTCTGAACCATAGTAATTAGTACAACTTCTTGGTGAAATGTGAGAATTAAAGAATGAAAAGCTTTTTGTGAAGTGGTTTTAAGCATGTCTAGTTGGAATCAAGGCATGTAAACACTCTCACATAGCTTCTGAGATAGCTCCTTCAGAGGCGTGCAGGATCGTAGATCACCTTTGATGAGCAGTTGAAATCCAGGAAAATACTTTTCTCCCATAAGCAATAATTTGATTTTCTTGAACAGCAATGGACTTCCACCACAAGTTCTTCGCCAAAGCATACTTTGGCAAGTTTCTGGACTTTCTGCCCCAGCAAACCATTGCAGGCCTTCAGGATGTTTTTTTGCTTCCACGCATGTCATCAGACCTATACATAAAATGCTGTTTTATCCCTCCATGATGAGTATCTGACCACTGCTTTCTCTGCTTCCTTTCCAGTCCAGCTCCTAAAGCTGTTTTGCATCACTCTCCCTTGGCAGCTTTGCAGATGAGGTTTTGTGGCATCCTGGCAGTGGAGGCTGTGGGCTCCTCTCATGCTCTGCCTGGGAGATATTTGTGTGAAGAAGGTCTGCTAGTTTATGGAAAAAGAGGCAATACTTGGGTCCCAAGGGAAAGAAATCTGAAAAAAAAATAGAGGCTGGGCTGGTGCTTTTTATTTCCTTTCTTGTCTGATTCCTTCTGATACACACAGTCCTGTGGTAACTTCCTACTGTTGTCTTTGCTTGTGGACATGGAAGCACCGGTTTGTTTTTCTTTTAAGTATTAAGAGTCGAGCGGTATTTTTAGGGAGGTGCAGGGCGTTGGTGGAGGAGCTGTATTTCCAGAAGCAACCAGAGGGAGGGGGATAATGTGCTTAGTGGGTACTGTGGTTTTCCGAATTCAAAGATGCTTTCTGATGTCAGCCTCAAAACCTGTGCCAAGTTTCATACATCAGCAAACAAGTCTTCCAGTGAACAAGCAAGCTGTTGTGAGTAGCAGCCATTCAGCAGTAAGCAGTGGCAAGCACAAAATTAATCATATGCCAGGGTTTTTTTTGCTTGTGGATTGCTGTTCTCAAATGGGAAGAATTATTTCTCCCTGCTCTGTAACTCACTGCCGCACCGTGAGACCATCTTGTAGGATCTGAGACATTTCCCTTAGGTAAGGAGTGTTACAGCATTCAGACAGCAATGAAATTGTAGTTCATCTGCTGCAGGAGAACTTCCTAAAGCTGTATGCATGTTTATTATTAGAAACTCTTCTTCATTAAAGGGTAAATCCCTCTTTGATTTCAAGTGGGCTTTTAAGGAAGAAAATAGGATTGCTATAACGGAGTAATCCAGGAGAAGGAAAATTGATCATTCTGCATTTTTCCAAGGATTATGTGCAGCAACTCTCTTGGGGAGCTAAACCTTTTCCAAGAACGATGACTAAGCTGGTCCCTTAAGGAAACAGTGTTCCAATAACAGTGTAACTGTATGAGATTCTTAGGTGCATGTGCTGGTTTTCAGACAGCAAAGAGCAAAAGAGCTTGCTAGGGTTTGTTGTGTAGCTTTGACCAGTGCAGGACAAAGGATGACATATTTAGGTTAAATCCTCACAGACAGATCTATGGGACACAATGTCAGAAAAATCAGCATTGGAGGGCGGAGTAAGGAAGTGCACTAGCCTTGACAGCCAGCTTAGTGGTAGGTCCTAGCATTTTCACCACAAGTGGAGATTTTTCGAAAGGTAAAAGACCAGTAAATTATAACACTAATCAGGTCAGAAAACATGACAAATTGCTGTCACTCTGTCTTAGAGGAGTTTGACATGGTGCAGCCTGTTAGCCAACTTTAGAGGGAGGAGGGGTCAGTTGTACAATGGTACAATTCTCAGTGTCCTGAAGGTAATAAGGAAAAAGGGTATATTTGTAAGCAGTTAAGGCATTTTATATCTTACTTCTTTAACCAGCTTCTCTTGGCTTCTTAAAAGTCTACGTCTCCCAAAACTATAACTCAGCTGCTGGCATTCCACTCTGTTTTATGGGAAGTGGGTCTTGACTTCAGGGTGGTTTTGATGTTGTTTAATATGTCAGAGCCTGATGGCTGAAGGCAGCAGTGTGGCTGTGTAACAGACAGGTTGCTCCAAGCTGTTTGATTTAAAGGAAATGAACTCTATCTGAGCCAAAACCAGGACAGTATCACACAGTGACTTTGCAGATGTTGCAGAGATTTGGAGACTGGTTAGAAATACAAGGCATTTGCTGTAAGAGTGTCCTGGATTCTGAGATAAGCTCTCTGCAGGCAGATGATGTATGATTCCATGTAGCCGAATCTTGGCTAACTGCCTATGAGGAGCAAAGGCAAGCCATGCTTAGAGGAGGAGGGATTCAGCCCTGACAGTGACTGAGACAGATGTGGCAGGGAACTGTGGGATCAGTTTTGCCTGAGTGTCAATGCATCATCATAACCAAGAGGGCTAATGTGATTGTTGAGCACAGAGGCTGGCAGAGCATTGTGGCTAGACACTGATCTTAAAGGTAAGGCTGGGAGATGTGCAACTTCTGACGTCAGGGATGATGCCTGGAGACCAAGAAGGGTGCAAAACTGGAGAAGACTCGAGGAGGAAGCTTGAGAACAGTGAAAGGATCTGAGAACTCAGGATAATAGCAAACCTAGCCTGATTGATGGATGAAGCCTGTTTCAGGAACAAGAAGCAAACAATCAAGGGAGTCCTTTGGTTTATCAGAGAAAGGTCACAACCAGCAGCCAGAGTGTGTATCAGTGGTAATTGTTGGTGTGTATCATCTGGGTTGCTGCTGGGTTTGTCTGTTGAGTTTCAGCCATTGTAGTGCTTTGGCAGAATGGTCCTGTGCCTCTGTGGGTGGACTTCTTTCACTAGGAAAGCATCTGTCCTGGATCCCAAGTCACATATCCAAGATAGTCTTCCTAGAAAGCCTGTAGAGGGGGCTCTGCTACTCATTCACTGCTCGTTTGCTGTGGCACAGGCTTCAGCACTCCTGTAAAGACTCTGTGGCACAATATCTGTGAGATGTAAAAGAGGACGGAGAGTTCGTCCATTATGGAAGTTTTATGATTGCAAATTCCTCAATGGTAACGTCTATTGCTTTGCTTGTTGCGGTGGGATTTTTAAATTTTAGTCTTTGATTTCTTTTATTTTCTTTTATATTTTAGAATAGTCCTTATCAGCAGCAGAAGATCCTTCTGTAGCATATTTTCAGTGCTGCCATATCGAGACTGTACCCAAGTCGGGTATGTATATTTATACGTGTACTGCAAAGTCTTTCTGGGCCTGCATGTAGACCTGATAACAGACAACAGCATGGTGGAGGCTAATGCTTGTACATGTCTGCTCTGAGAAGAGATAAATGCTCTTAGGTGTATTTGCTTTGTGGACCATTACCAGGTTAAAACTGCAGCTCTCAGTCCCCACTTTATTTGTATGTGTTGTGGTATCTTTGATTATGAAGCTGGAGAAAACTGCCCCCATGAAATCAATGTTCTTGAAAAAATGCACTTTTTTATTTTCTTCTGGCTTCACTCATCTTTGACAAAACAAATGCTCTAGACAGCACGACTTTAATTGTATAAGCCATATTAGCTTTCTTTTTCTCCCATGCAAACTGTATCTATATTTCTAGAACTATAAAAAAACCGTGGATTTAAACAGAATATGTTTTGATTTAATACTTTCAGTCACTGGTCAGATCATTCAGTTAGTGAAAACATTATTTTGGCCATAATGTTGTACAGGCTGATAGCAGCTGCCTCACATCCCCTGATGTGCTGAGACACTGTAACTCTGATAGAAAAGTTCCTTTGGAATGAAGTACCTCTCCAAAGACTGAGAAAGCTTTTAGCTCTTCTACTGAAACTACAGAAGTGGAAGAAACTGGATTTGGCTGGAAGACGTGGCCTGGCAGGCTGTGGTGGCCAGCTGGTGCCTTTAGAGGTGCAGTGCAAGACTGGGATTGACAGTGCTGGTGGGCAGCAGCCCTGTGACCCTGGGACAGAGGGGAGAAGCATGGCCACCACGCCCACTTGCCAGAGACCTGAGGAGTCCTTGGGCTTGACTCAGTGACTGCAGAGCACAAAATATGTGGGAAACAGTCAGTTGATACACTGAGGGGAGTTTGAAAGATCCACAAACCATCTACAGTCAGATATACCCGCTGTATAAAAGACAAATTTGGTTTGTAGTTTCCAGCCATCTATTTAGTTCTGAGAATGATTTGTCACAATCTCCTTGTGCACCAGTAATTCAAAACAAAGGGAGATTATTTTTAATGCACAAAAGAAAGGAAGCACCTTTGTGAGAGAGTTGACTCTGTCTGCTCCCTCTTACAGTAAATTTTTTCCCTTAATTAAATTGTGATGACACATCAGGCAAGTTCTTGACAGATTGGCAGATTTGTTCTTTGTTCTTGAGTACACTGTCATTCTTTTATGGTCATCATCCTGTGGAAATTGCCTCTTTATTGAAAATTGAACATATTTTGAAATTCTGATGACTGGTTATACCTTCTAAATTACAGCAGTAATGAGCCCAGCTGCAAAACTAAATATTATTTCAGCATGTCATGTCTTGTACTGTGCTTTCACAGCAAGAAGGGCATGGGATGAGAAGGTAGCAAGTGCCAGTGCACAACAATCCAACCCTGTTCCCTTGGCTAAAAGGCCAAGATTTTAAAAAATGCCCTCTGTCTTTCTTCCAGAGCATCAGAGGAAGAGAGAAACAATTCAGTGGCACCTCTTTCCAGGAACAGCTGGTGCAAAGAACAGATGAGGCAGTATAGCATAAACTGTAGCCACTCTGTTCAGGCTGCACAGTGCTTGCTTACTTGCACATTTTGGATGTGAAGTAGGCTGGGGCTGAGATACTGGATACTCTTGTGAAGTACTGTAATGACAGCATCCTTTAGCTTTGCTTTCTCTGAATCCCTGGATTGCTGATGTCTGTCCCCTGGTAAGATGCCCCAGCTGGTTTGTGTTCTGCAAAAATCACTGAATAGTTAATGAAAATAATCAGGTCCTTGCAGAGAGCCATGGACACATCTAAAATTTGAAGTGGAGAAAGCCCTGGCAGGAGTGGAGTGGGAAAGCAGGGTGGGTGAGCAGGCAGGAGGAACTGCTCCATGTGGGAGGAGCACACAGTGGAGCTGCTGCTGCTTCTCCAGCTCCCAGGCACTGTGGCCAGTGAGGAAATCTCCAGGCACAGCTGTTCTGTGGAGGCTGCCAGCCCATGTTGTACTTGAGGCAGTGCAGAAGAGCTGTACTCCACCAGTGTTGGTAGATACAGTCTGCAGGAACAGATCCATTATAAAAACATGGCAAAAGGCACTTTCTGAAGTCACAGCTCCATGTACCTGTCCTGTGTGGATGGAGCAGCATCACCCCTCACCAATGAGATGCGAGAAGTGGATTCTAGACTGTGTCCCTCGCTTATCCTCCATGCAGAGATCAAACTGCAACAGCAAGAACCCTCCCCTAAAACCTGTAAACCATGTTTTGAAGTGGATGTACTTAATGGAGGTCTGGGGAGAGAGCTGTAGATATGCATGAGGGATGAAGTTTGAGATGCCCCTGGAATAAGTTTCCTAAATGCTTGCTTTTCTTCCTCTATCTAGACCAGCAGAGCAAGTGTGGGAGCAGATAGAGCCAGGTGAAAACAGTGTAAGGAAAGCTTCACTGCGAGTCAGGAGCTGAAGGAGGTGCTGAGCATCTTGCCTGCCGGCTTTCCTTGCCCCACAGTGTCTCTTGGTGTTCCAGCCCAAAGTCATCAGACCCTAGGCAGGGTTTAGTGGTAGCTAAGGGGAGTAATGTGGTGAAGTAAAAGCATTTGTAACAGTGTCACTGCCTCTGTTCTTAATTTACCAGACACAGAGAAAGATTGTCTGAATGTTTGGCTTTATGACATACAAAGTCATTGTGTGATGCACAGGTTAGAGGCAAGTGCTGGTACTGCAGGTTTGGATTGTGCAGTTGCCTCTCATTTTTCAATGCATTGGAAATCTTCATGGATAAAGGATTGCTCTGTCTTCTTTAAATATAATATTCCAAAAGATGTAAGATCTACTTTGTAAACAGTGTTGAAACTGCCTCGGTATGACTTCGTATCTTCCTTGCCACTGATAAGCATTAATCCCCATCTAGTTCTGTAGATGGGCAGAAAATTGGAGGTTTTGACTTCCTGTTTTTATCAGAGGTGCACCTTGTGCATCCCCTGAGCTGCTGTGGCACACATCTCCTCTGTCAGAGGTTGGTTGTCACTGTGGAAGCTCACAGCAAACAGAGCTGAGCCTTGATACTGTTCCACTTCCAGGACAGGGGAAGATGCCTCAGGTCAGCAGCAGAGCTGTCCTACCACACACACCCTCAGCACAGGGGAGTGCACCCACATGCTGACCACTCTGGGCCCTCAGAGGGGATTTGTGTCATGGCAAAGCACAGAGTGAAGCCATTTGCAGATGGATTAAATAAGAATTGAAGGAATTACTCATTTGGAGATGGGCTCCAGATGGTCTGAGGTGAATTGGATTTCAGCCCTTTGAGGCAGGAGAGGGGGATCAGACACAGCAGATATTATCCTTTTAGCTATTAGGCAGGTCATGCTCCGGACACTCAAGTCCCTGAAGAGGAGCTGTTACAGCCAGGCTCTCCGAGAATGTTCCTGAAGGTTTCTGCCCACTCCACTCCCCAGCATGGTGTGTGCAAGGGCGCTCTGTGGACCCACCAAGTGTCCCCAACCAGGATGGAGAGGAACCAGGTTCAACTCTGCCTACCCCGGAAAAAGCAGATACCTTGGGCAGGGGAGAAAGGAGCCTCCATTGCTTGCCTGTTCTGGAAGCTTCTCTAGGCACCACTTCTCCATCAGCTTCCAAGCTTCCACTTCCAACTCTGGCAGTGCTCACAGATGTTGTTGAAGTTGCTCCATGTAGCCAGCAGGACGTGGTGGCCTGCAAAAATGGTCTGCATATGCTTGCAGCAAGTGAGAACAATCCAGTCCTCATTAGTATAGTCTGAGCAATTTCAAAAAAGAACAATGGCAATGTTTGTCTGTCACTGTTAGAGGTGTTACAAAGGAGGAAAAAGGTGCTGTGTTGTTTTTCACCCCAAGAATAAAAGGTATTGCAGTTAGTTGGGTTTACAGTTCTGATGTGTGCTTTGTTTTTTGTCTTTGGCACACACAATTATGCTTCATGATTTAAAAATGTGTTTTGAAAAAGGCTTTTTTTAGGCTTGTTTTTATCAATGGCAAAAGCATCCACAGATGAAATCGTACCTATTCTGATTATATTTTTTGTGATGTTGTAAGAACTGTTTTAAGAGCTTCCAAGTTCCTGTGAAATCTTGTCCAGAAGATGAATCTGGAAGACCTGGGGGAGGAGGAGAGCTGGCAGTATGACACAGATGCAGCACTGCAGCCTGGTTAATCTTACATGGAGCACTCAGACCTGGCCTTGCAGTGACTGTCTGACAGGACAGAAAACTCAGAGCATCAGATAGTGCACCTCCTTATAAAGATGGCCAATTCACCTCATCTTTTATTCTTTGTGGCATTGAATTCATTAAGTGGTTACCTGCAGCAGGCATAGCTGCTGAATATTGCTGTCTTGACAAAAATACAGGTATTCGTCTGACGAAACTTGCCTCCAGCTAAAGGAAATAATGCAGTATGAGTAATCAAATGGATTGAAGCCCAGGAAACAGACCATTCTTCTGAAGTAAAGCAGCAAATAACTAGATAAAAAGAATTTGTGTCCTTCTCAGAAATGCTGCTAGCCAGCTTCGTCCAGTTCCTAAAGATAGCTCACTGCTGAATTTAACTTTGAATTTAACTACATGCTGGCCAGAACAATAATATGTTCAGTGATGCCAGGAGCAAGAGGTTTTCAGTAGCATCACCCCGAATAATATCTAACCAAAGTGATTGATTAGTCCACAGACCTGGCATTCCCAACAGCCTTCTTTACCTAAACTCTGCAATCTTTGTTCATATTTAGTGTTTAAAGTGGGTAAGAAAGTAATATGCAAAATGAGGCAAAAAGAAGGGCTTGTGTGGTTTTCTTGCTGCCATCAGTTATTTGGCAGGTCAGTGAGTGTGGAAACAGGGCAATATTTACAGGAGAAACGAGAGCATCTAAACTGCCATATGGATAGTAGCAATAAGCAGACAGCAAAGCAGGATACTCTGATACATCTTTCAGATTTGTTACCAAGTTCCTTGCTGTTCTTCCCCAACAGATTTTGTATGCAAGGCAGTTTAGATTAAGTCATCAATCTTGAGTGCTTTTCCTGAGCATTTATCATTCCGTAGGCCTGGGGAAGAACAACTATCTGGTTTTTGCCTGTAACAGGGAAGCTGAAATAGCCCTGCATTTCTTTACCATTGCCCATTTTCCCTGCTTCTCCCAAATTGAACAAAAAATGAAACCAAATGCATATTAGCTTTACAGGAAGACATATAAATCTGAAGCTTTTTTCTTACAACAGGACATTTCAAAACTGATCATCTCATGTATGAATTTTATAGAGCCACCATTGCTCATTCTTGTGAGTTGCCCTGTTCCCTTTGACTGAAATTGACCAATAAATCTCCAGGAGCTAGTAAGTTTAATTTTTGGACTTTTACTTTGTGTTGGGCAAAACATCAGGAAAAGAGTTGATAAGCTGACAGCTAAGTATCTTTGGAGAGAGGAAAAGGAGGCTGGCCCCTTAGAGCCATCTTTCCAGGGTTCTTTTTGCTCCTTCTCCTTCTGAATTGCAGCTGGAGTTGTTCTGGCAACACTAATGGCATTAGGATCTGAAAGCTCTTGATCAATGATAGCAGGCAGTCTGAGGCAGCGGGAGATGTGCTGCTGGTCTGACTGGCAGTGCATCTTTTCCAGAGCTGTCATTGTCCTTGTCTCTATAAACAGAGATAATAGGTAGGAATTATTTACACTGACAGATGAGAACGGCATCTTTTCTTGATGTCTCATGAACCTCTTTCGCTTTTAGAATAAATCTTAGCAGTAGTGGGGGGGAATAGCTAAGCATAAAATACAGGCACAGAAGGCTGACATCTCTAAACAACAATTATCAGATTCCTTTTTGCAATAAGCAGAAGGCTTTTTCATGTATCTAGAAGTCTGTTTAATATTTAATGGACTCCTAAATTATTCACAGGTTAGAGTGCTCAACTGTTACTGTCATTTAAAGAGCAAGTGCCCAGCAGGAGTGTTGCATGGGACTTTGTAGATCACGTCAAAGCATAACATTTGGTTCGTTAAAGAAGTGTTACACTTCCAAAGGTAACAGCATCCAATTTATACTCTGTTAATCCTGGCCTGGCTAATAAAAGACATGATGAGATTGCTTGTTTTGATCCTTATCTATCTGCTCAGTAAAACTTTTCACCATCTGACAACAAATCTGGGATCCCATGTCACCTGGTACGGTTCCAAGAAAATCTGTGAACTCTGTTAGATGGAGAAAGTTTCATTTTTTTCTTGCTAAGGGCTACCAGTCTGACTACTCAAGAGACTGCTGGTCACATTCCAGTGCCAGAGACTTTCACTGCTGGGATTGAAGCCCCTGCCTGCTGGGTGGCTCCAGTGACCCAATGGGTACTCACTTGACTCCTCACACACCCCACTCACACAGTCAGACCAGGTTTCCTCACTGGTTCAACCCCAGGTTTCCCATGGCAAATTCTCAGATGTCTCATTCCGTACAGCCACTTATTCACAGTGCAGTAACACAGAAACAGCCTGAGCTGGTGCCTCTGAAGAGGATCTTCAGCCAAGGAACCCCTGGGCTTTTATGCCCTCACAATCTCTAGAAATGTCCTCTTCCTCCCAAGTCTTTGGCTCCTGCTCCCCTCTCTGTGTCCATCCATCTTGCTGGCTTGCCGGTTTAATCTCCTTTGTTACCCAAAAGGCCACAGTTCCCGGCTCTCCTGTCCCCTGTCCATTCACCCAGCTGGTGTCACCCACCATCAAGCCCTCTGTTATCCCACAGGCTGGCAGTTCATGGCCTCTCTTCTCAGGCTCCTACCTGGAGCTCTGCATTTCAATCTGCATCTCAGTCTGCAGCTTGCGAGCCCTGCTGGTTGTACCTCATGTATTCCTCAATACTCTGCAGCCATGGATAACTGAGACAGTAGGTTTAGCTTTGTGGGTAGTTTCTAAGGCTCTTCAGTCTTCTAGAAATGGCATCCATGAATAGAATATCTAGAGCTTGGCATTGGTGTAAATCAGGGTAACTCCCCAAACTTTGTCAGAAACTGGGATCTAGTTTTTTGCCTCCTAAGGAAATGTTATCCCTGATCTTCTCATTTTCTTAAGCTTTCCCTGCTCAAATAAAGTGGAGGTAGTAAAATTAAGTTCTCATGGTTTATTTTTGGTTGTGGATGTCTGCTTGAATTCCTTGAAGTTTCTTAAAAAGCACTTTTGGAAATAAAGCAGGAAAATCAAAACTGAGGAAGAGGAGGAAGGAAGTTTACTTAAATGCCTCTTTGACAAGGACTATTACTCCTTCTCTGCGTTTTCTAAGCCCCATTTACTTCTGGATAGTGGTTTGTGCAGTTCCTCAGTCCCATTGGTGATTTAAATAACTTAACTACAGTGAAGGCTTGCTTTGTTTTTTCTATGAGGTACCTGTCCTCCGTATACTCCTGCTTCGTGGAAACCCTTGACTTTTGGTGCCATGTAAGGACATGTCCTAAAAAACCTGGTGGCAGTGGATGGCCACAGTGGTGCAGTGGCTGTACCCAAACAACCATCCTGACCCTTCCCCAGGAACAAGTCACCCATTTGGAGAGGAAAAGCACCCCCAGATCTCTCCTAGTTACTCTGGGGATGTTGGGGCTGTGTGGAGGAAGCAGCTGTGCTGGGTGGGCTGGCAGCCTTTGGGATTGCTCTCCCAGCAAGAGCCTTGCCAAGACCTTCTTGAGCTCTTCATCTTTGATGGGAGTGAGGGGAAACAAATAAAGGCTTGTCCTGCAAAAAAATTTTATTAGCTTGCTGTTTATCATACTGATAGGGAACTCAAAAAGGATACAGTAAAGTTGCTTAGGAATTCCTTATGAAGTGTTAACCAAGATCTTTTAGAAGAGAGAGGATGTGTATAAGCCAGGATGAGCCTTTCCATTTATATGCTCATAAGAAACTGCACATTGTTTAGCAAAGATTTTCCTCAAGACAGGGAGTTTAATTCTGTGTTTTATGGATGGATTTCTCTCCAAACAGTAACACTTTATTACTCCATTTTACAACACAAGCAGTCATATACTTTCTAGAAATACAGAGCATATGTGGAGAAGGGGAACACCCCAAGTAGCTTTTGCAAAACAGGGAGAATTACTGCAATGTTGTTCACAGGGTCCTGAAAGGAGAATCCTCTTTAGAAACATCAGAAAGAGGGGGAAATGGAGGCATTAGCATCCATTGATTTCAGCTGAAGTCCAGGAATCATTCCTCTGTGTGCTCGTGCTTGTCAGCTCACCCTGCTCCCTGCTTCAAAAGCACTGATTTCTTTCCAGTCCTCAGGGCTGCTTTTTGTTTTTTAAAGCTGCTGACTCTTAAAAGGGTGATGGATTTCCATTTGGCAGAGTTATCTACCCATGTCTGTTAATTACATGGAAAATTTTCTCCATGACGTGTTTTCAGAGTTGTAACAGCATTATTTCTTGCTCTGTGTCTGTAAAGTCTTGAATGGAAAGAAACTACACTGTTCTGATTTCAGGTAGTTAAGATACTTGTTCTCATTTTGGAGTTTGGGGGCTTCCTCAGGTTATGTGTTTGTTTCATAGATGAGACCTGCTGAAATAGTTACAATTTGGCATTTATCTCTGTGAAAAGTAGTTCCCTTAAGCACTTCCTGCGCAGAAGCAGAGAGGCTAATACCATGCCTCTGACAGAGAGTTATTTTTACAAAATTATTAATCCAGCCCCTCAGTAACATGATATCAGGAAACAAGAATGAAAATGTGACACTGTGCTAAGTGAACTCCAATCTGGTGTTCACTTCCAGATTTGTTGGGATTAGAAACTTGATACAGTCTTTTCCTTTGTCACTGAAGTATGTTTTCCAGAAGACAGACATGATGGATTTTTCCAGCAGTGAGGTACATGACTTACGGGGGACTCAGGATACCCATGTTTCAGAGAAATAAATTGTGTGATAGGTTGGAGAGGAAAGACAAGGAAAGAGGGTGTATTGTATGTCACAGCAGGAAATAGCTCTGCCTGCAGCTGGGTAAAGAGCCTGCAGGGCTTCTCCTGGCATCCATGTCAGCATCTTTCCCACACAGAGTTTTGAGCACACACTTGGACCACAGCAGCAATCAGCCAGGAAAATATTGCAAGATAAATATTATGAAGTTTCATACAGCGATCATTTGTGAAGCTCAGATTTGCTCCTAGTCTTTTTTACCCCTGCTCACATTTTGATCATGAGGCTAAAGCATGAGATACAGCCTGCTTGTCTCAGGCATCTCATTTATCTCCAAATGGAAGATGCCAAGTGGGTCAGTCCTTCTAAAGCAGATCCCCAAGTTTCCATACCAGGGTCATGGAAAACTGGCCTTCTCCTGTCAGCCTCCAGCAGAAGGATCACTGGGCTTTGGCCACTCTCCTGTGTTCTTGGAGGAGCAGGAATCCTTCCTGGAATCTTCCACAGGAAATTATCTCTGTTTCTCATAGGGGAATGTGGGTATGTGGCCTGGAAACATGTATTCCTGCTGGATATATGGCAGTCAAGTGTTCAGGCTGGATTGTTGTATCTCACCTGAATTGTAAATGACTTCCGGTTCCTTCCAGTGCCAGGTTCTGTCAGAGGTACCCAGTGATGGAGAACCTTACTGTGCACCATAGGCTGGGGTATGAGCTGCCACCATGAACAAAGTGGGGGTTTTCTCTATAAAGCGTTTTAGACAACACAGATGCTTCCCATAGGAAAAGTTGTCTGGTCTGTGCTTTGCATTGGCATGTCTGGACTGATGCTGCACCTTATTTCAGCATTTGGTGGTGGAAGGTGAACAAGGCACGTGTATTAAGAGCTGCTTCTGCTCTTCTTTCTGCTTCCCAGGGATATGAAGCTGGATGGTGGACGCCAGTGCCATTCTGCTGGAGTGTGTCTGAAAGAGATAATTGGTCTTGAAGGTGTGGAGCTCGGAGCAGATGGGAAGGTGGGGATACTTCAGTTCCTACTTCCTTAGATTTTATGTTGTAAGGGGGAAAAATGGCTTAACTAATAACAAGCACAAATGTAACATGCAGTGTAACACAGTGGTTAAAGCACTGTATGTGCAACTGTAAATAAGCGTAGCAGAAATTCATGAGGACTGCCCAAGCTGTCAACACAGACAACTCTGTATCCTTGAAGAAATTTGCCTGTAGCAATATCTGAGTGTGTAAAGCATTACTGAATTACACAGCCTTCCCCTGACTGTAGCAGGAGGTATCACTGCAGGGTATATTGTCAGGAGCTTGAGAATAATTTCTGGTGAGAGTTGTAGCTGTAATTCTGTTTGCTTTCAATTGTATTGAATAACATTTTTCTTAGTATTTTTCCAGAGAGCAGGAAGACAGTGGCACAAATCTGATGAGTCTTTCAAAATCCAGGAGATCATTCACTTGAATAGAAGAAGAAAATATGAACCTTTAGGGAAGTGATCAATTTAAAAGAAATATGTAGAGGACAGGCAGTTTTATTCATAGAAGAAAACTTTTCTTCCTGAAAGCTTGATTTACTTTCTGTAGTTCAGTTTTACTCGGTCTGCTGTCATATTTAAAGGCCCTGGGTCAATGCCGCTACACATGTTCTGCTCACCTAACCAGGTGTCAGGCCAGACCATAGGCTGTAAATTCCTGAGGACAATCTGTCTGCTTATAAATAATGAAAGCTCACATGTTTTATTTGATACCTGTTCTGACCTCCTCGTAAACCAGTCTAGAGTCTCAAACTCGGGGGTTTTTTTCTTCAGTGCAATGTTATTGTTGGAAAATGAGCCAACAAGAAGCAAGGCATAGCTTTTTCTTGGCCAGGGGTACAAGCAGAGAATCAGTGCACTCTAAAAATAATTTTGTCACAAGTTACTCATTCACACTTAGTCCATGTTCAGGGGGTAGTAAATGATCCCCCACAACCATTGCTGTGAACTGGAGCTCACTTATTACATCAATAAGATTCTGCCAGACAAAGTCCTGAGAAAGAAAAATAGCAGAGAAAGTGCTTCAGTTTAGCAATGTTTAAGTGATTTGCCTCTGGCAGCTGTGTGCTGAGGGACCCATATAGATGATGCTAGTTCAGTAAAGAAGCTGCTGAAATGTGCTACAAAGAATGCCCAATGGAAAAAAACCTGACCAAACTGATATATTTTTAAATCTGACCCTTGAGTAGGATTTTGTAAATCCAGTGTATTAGAGGTTGTGTGTATATATGTGTGTTTGTTTTGCTGAAGAATTAGTGCCTTTGCAAAAGCATTTTTTGCATGGATAAACTGACTGCACTGAAGCAAATGTAGGTGACTGGTTTTTATTCATCTGTGCCTAACTACTAAATCCAGAAAATCCTCCATTAATTTGGCTTCTCTTGCTTCCAGTTGGAATGCACCAAAGGCATCCCACTGCATCCAAGCTGGGCTGAAAGTGACTGTCTGTCCATTCTGACTTTTTTTTTTCTTTTTTTTTTTCCTTAAAGACGGTTTCTTATACACAGTTCCTATTTCCCACCAATGCTCTGGGAACTCGGAGGAACACGATAGATTCCACCTCATCTTTCTCCCAATTTCGCAATGCAAGCCATCGTAGCCTTTCTTTGGGAAGAGCTAACAGCACCCAGGGGAGCATTGATGCAGGTAACTTCTGAAGTAGCTAGTTTTAATATCCTTGGATACCCTGATGGTAGGCAGTTATTGCAAAGGACTGACATGTGTTTTAGTCCTCCCATTAGCTTAAATTAAATAAAATACAGTCCTCTGTTGTGGGTGAAGTACAGCTTATTCCATATTTGCTTAGAAAGCTTGCCTGTGGAGGATGGAGGTTAAATAAACAAGCATGTTGGTCGTATTGACAGCCCCGATGGCACCCAGCATGCCTCCTCCTGTCATCAGCGTTGTTTGCTCCTCCTCCATTAGACTTGTCCTTACCTTCCTTTGCTATGGAAAATTTACGGTGGCAACACAGTAGTCACAAGCTGAAGGTGTAAATTCCACTTGTGACCTTTGTTAGGCTGGAAAGAGCTGTGTTTACAAAACCGGACACAAAACACAAGCCAAAGCACTATATGCTTAAAATGTTTTGGCGTGATAAATGAAACAAATCAAAACATCTGCTTGAACAGATGAAAACTTGTTGCCAGGAATAGAAGTCATTGTGGAGCTTTATATAATTCTGCAGTTCTCTGAGCCCTAAATTCCCATTTACCAGGTAATTCATAAGCTCTAGGTCCTCTGTATCTTGGCAAATCATGTTAGTATAGAAATACTTAGAGTTGCCAAGACTTAGAGGAATTTTTCCTCTCTTTAAAAAAAACCTTGAATGGAGATAATATTGTGCATTATCTGTGTACTCGTTTGCCATTTCTGTTAAGTCCAGAGATTTCTTGATGTAATGAATTCCTTTCAGAATTCTCTGTCTAAACTGTTCTTTTGTAGGTAGCGACCTGGGAGACTTTGTTGAATACGACCCAAATCTTTTAGATGATCCCCAGTGGCCATGTGGCAAACATAAGCGGGTTTTAATATTTCCTTCATATATGGTAAGTGATTCTGTGTAGGACAGAGAAATTCCAGTAGCAAAATCCTGAAGGTTGAGGTTTCATTTGGCTGTATTTTAAGAAGACTCTTATTGTTTTTAATCTACTAATAAGAGCTGTTAGGAATGCTTTGTTCTAAATGACAGTTACTTCTCAAGACATGTTACAACAAACTCGTGGAGGTATTACAAAAGCAAACACTTTTATTACCACTGTATTTCATAAATGCTTTAGATGAAAGGCTTGTTCGAACAATGCACTCATTCTCTGGCATTCAGGGGAAAATTTATACTTCCTCTAACTGGCACCTATTACAAAATAGGAGGATGCCCATTGGGGTTTTTCTGAAGTCATGAAGCTACACTGTGTTTTGATGCTAATCATTCACTTCTCTGAACAGCTTTGTTTCCCAGGTATTTATTTCACCATGGGATAGTCCTTCCTTTAATTGCAGCAATTATGAGCAAAGTCTGTATATTTCTCACTATATCCAAACCCTTAACAATACAGACACTGTTCCATGGTCTGTGATCTGTGAAATGTTTTCTGTGGTGAGGGACTTCTGTAGCCTATTTTTTTGGTTGCTCCAAGTCTGTAGATTATTTTGTCAGGACTGTTGCAAGATGCAGTGCAGTCGTACACATGTGAGCATGTATCTGTCTAGATTATACATCCAGAGTAATGGTAGACAGTAGGGAAAAGATTTTTTTTTTCCCCAAAGGTGGTGACCTACTACTCTTATCTACATACTGATATGAAAGGATTTGAAACACTGAGGTCCCAAGAGTCATCCATGGTCTTGTTTAGTTTGGAACAGAATACATTATTTAAGAAACTGCTAATGTATGTAAAGATATAGCCTTTGTATGTTCTCATCTGATCCCACCCCAGGGGTAATTTGGCTCTTGGGTGCTCTTTCTTCAAAATAAGCTCTAAATGTTTCATGTGGATTGAAGATTATCTCCTTGCTAGTAGGAATGTTCTGTCTGTTGAACAGAGAGGCTTAAGTGAATTCTAAGGCTGTGTTTATTCTAGATTTTCAAATGGGAAGTCCAGAATGTCCTCTGCTTACTTGCTGCCAGTTTTCCTTTAAGGGTTGGCAAGTTTTTTCTTGGCTGCCAACCCACAAAGTGACAACTTTTTGTAGCAGCTTACATCTGTGTGGGAAAATATTTATCAGGTTTTGATATGGTTACTGTCATGGACAGGAACTGTCTTCCCTCAAGGTGAAAGACATTGTTAGCCAACATCCAAAGGGAACAGAGCCCTAGCAATCATGGCTGTGTTTCTGACCTTCCTCAGGCTGCGAGGGTCTGCCAGGCAGTACAAGTCCCCTAGCATCACCTTTGATCCCTTTTTAACTTGGTGTTCTCATGGACATGGTTAAATGAGGCAAAATGGGGCAGCCAGGATGGCATCCTGCAAGGGTATTCAGCATCCAGGAGTGGGTATGCAGTGCCATTCTTCTCCGTCTGTTGGTGGACCACAGCATTTCAAAGTCTTACATTTGTACTTCTGTTGTAAAAAGAAGCTGTCTGGGGATTTGACAAGGGGTATGAATGGATGCCCTAAAGGTGAAAAATGGACTTCAAGGACAGTTGTTAAAATCAATGTCATTGTTTATCTAGAATATATTTGCATGGACAGGGATCTCCCTGCTTTTTAATTTTCTCTAGGGGTTAATTACTGCTGTGTCTGAAATAATGTCTTATTTGACAGCTGAGGGGGTTTTCCTGAGTTTACCTTCCAGACATCACTTCTTCACGTCTTGCCTGAGGGTCTGTGGGGCTCCCATCTCGCTTTCTGAAGGCAGGCACTAATCTAAGAATGGGTTGAAGGACATTAAGTGCTCTGTTTCTTTTGTTGAGGGGGATCATAGGCAGGTGCCAGGGGCTGTCTTGGCCGGGGTTTTGCCTGCCCGCAGCCAAAGCAGCGTACCTCTGATGCTGAGCTGGAGCTGGATGGCTTTGCAAGAAACTGAGGGGCCGATGGTTGTTCTTCAGTGCTCAGCTGAAAGATTTTATAAGGTACTGGTGCTTCCTTCAGCCAAGAGAAGGGAGAAAAAGATAGTGCTGGAGTGTCCTGGGAGCTTGCAGGTTAAGCAGGATTTTTCAGTTTGGGCAAGGGCTTGTGCATAGAGCTGAGTATAAGGCCATATTGGCTATGTAGGAGACTTTACTCACATCTGGTTTAGGCTTTCCCGACTTCACTGGCATTCCCTCCCCCTCTCCCTGCAGTTCAAATCAGTGTGAGCAAGAGCATAATAGGTTTATAATTTCAAGTCATTCTTCCCCCCCCCACCCCAGTGTAAAAATCGCCGTACGCTGCAATTAGAGCAAATTGCAGTCTGGGGCCAGCGAGAGACAGACCTGTGGGCTTTTCCTGACCGTGCACAGCCCCTGCAGCAGTGCCAGACCTCTGGCAAAGCAGTGCCGAGGCCGGGAGCAGCGGCTGGCGCTGGGCGGAACGCGGCTCGATCGCTGCCTCTCGCAAGCGCCGGAGCAGCTGAGAGCGGCTCTGATGTCAGCGCCCAGCATCGCCTTGTGCGTGGAGAGCTGCAGCTTGTAATTAAATTGCGTTACTTGGCCGGGATTTAGCATTAATGCTTGACAGCTGCAAGGCTGTAGATACTCCCCTCACCCCTCCTTATGGATGTTAGAGCAGTTAATGGGGGGAAGGTGTGGAAGAGGAGTGGATGCTGGGCTGCGTCACTGCCTGCGGGATAGAGCTGCATGCACTGATATTGCTCCCATGAGCCTGGCTTGTGCTTTGCAGGGCAGGATTTCTCTGCTGGGAAAGCTCTGTTGAGGTCTGTGTGAATACTGCATCAGCAAGCACTGCAGGCTTTATCCTGAGGTGTAAGACAGACAAAATGTGTGGTCCAGTTTGGAGTTTACTCAGAAATATATGAAACTAGCACTCTACATGCTCAGTTTTTGTGGAGCCTGAGTTTATCATCACTGATATTGACTTTATAGTTTTTTAATTTTACTGAGCTGAATGAGCCCTGACTCTTGGAGAGAAGTGTAAGTTGCGAGTCCTCAGCTGTTTTCTAGGAGGAGCTGAGCTTCCTCCTTGAAGATAGCTCTGGGGAGGCAGAAGTGCTTTTGGTTTGGTCTGAACAGAGCCCTAGCAATTTTTGGTGTTTTTTTTTTTGTTTGTTTGTTTTTTGTTTTTTTTTTTTATTTGGGGTTTTTTGTGGAGTTGTTGTTGTTGTTGCTGTAGTTGGGGGTTTTTTGGGTTTTTGGTTTTTTTTTTTGTGAAGTCCCAGGCTTAACAGAGCATACACTTCCCTGTTGCATTTCTAAAAGTAATACCCACAAATTGCCTGTCAGGGGACGATTCTGAAAGTATCTTCAGTACTTTCCCAATACAAACTCTATGGCTTCTATTAATTGTATTAGTTGTATTTAAACTCTAGTCTGCCCTGGAGAAATTATTTCATTTTGGGTTGTCTTTGTAGCAGAGTCTGCAATCTCTGCTGTAGTATAAACAGTAAGAGATAGAAAAAATTCATGCTGAGGGGTGGGGGGAAGGGAAACATCATGTCATGGTTAACAGATGTCTTCCTGGCTGATACTGCTAAAACAGGAATTCGTGCAGATCCTTAAATCTCTCTAGAACAGGAACTTTATCTACCAGACTAAGCATTAATTCCTTTCCTCGAATCTCATGTCGACTAGCATATGTACAGACTCATCAATGCCCCCTTGGTCTCTCTGCATTCCTTCCAGCAGAAACTCCTTCTGTGCTGAACTAGAAGACTCACTCTCAACAGGCTTGAGGCTGATCCTGCAGTCCTGCTTTTGCTGGTAACACAGAAACACAGGAGCATGTTAGCTGGTCACTGTGTGCTGCCAAAAGTTGCAGCAGCAAGAGCCCAGATCAGCAGCACACTGACTTTGAGTGACCTGTCTGTAGTCTCATCCCTGAAATGTCCGTCTGTGCTCAAGGGATACACGTAGAATTGGGTTTGAGTACTCAACTATAATGTCAGTGTGTTGGTTTAATTATATAAAAACAAACTGACATCTCCACACCACTAATAAAAGAAGCATGTCACAAAAGGCTGCAGAGCTGTTGCAGTGCCTGTCTGCCAGCCTGCACTTGCCAGGTGCTGTGTTAGTGGTGAGCACAGCCGAGCTGCATTATTTAATGTTAGTTCTCCAGTGTGATTTTTAAAATTAGAACTGCTTGCTGCCCTGGCCTTTTGGTCTAACAAAAGCCCTGCATGATGATATAATGCATTTGGTCTGTCATTCCCCCATTCTGTCTTTCACGAGGAGCACCAAGGTCAGGCAGACTCCACTGCAGCCAGTGTCCTTCAGTGCTGTCACCCTATTCTTTAAGCCACTTCTGTAGCTGTATATTAAGTATCTCCAAACTGCTTTTTTATCAGCTGCTGACCTTGTACTCAGAAGTCTCAGGGAGCAAAGAATAGCAGTAATAGATAATCACATATAAATCCTGTGCTTTATGCATTTGATGCTGTATTTGGCTGAGACTCCAATAAACAACTATTATGAGACTCATTCCAGAGTGTTAACAATATAAAATAAACTAGTTTCTGTCTATGTATGTATTTAGAAAGAGGCAGTTCTGAGCCTATTTGCCTTGTAAAATTCAAAATCTTTCAGTTTAAGGTCCTTGAATGTTAATAACTTTGTAACAACAGAAACATCTTATTTTAGTCTTATCTTTTCCTTTTTTAGAATTTTATTTATAATTCAGAATCATTCCCATTTCCCATCACAGTTTAAAGTCATAAGCCATAAGTATATGAATTAGGTTACTGGCAGTTGATAGGTTATGTAGCCGGTCACCTATGGGATGCATTAAAGTAGTCAGAGACTGCAGAGTTTTTGACTTCTTTCCTCTTCTTGTGTGGCTGAGAACTTATCAGTGACCTACCAAAAGTCTGTTTCAGGTATCACTCTTCTGTCTGCTCTCTGTGAAGTAGATTTATCAGGGGTACACAGTAACAACAGCTGAAGAGAGCCTATCATACATCTTTCATTTTATTCACCTATTTTATTCTGATTTTATCCTTCTTAAGCTAAGAGATAGAGGCATCCAAGGCTAGATCATCTTTTACTGGTTGCATGCCAAAGTAGGATTTATTTTCAACAATATTTCATCCTGCCAGTCTTTCCAACCATTTCAGGCATTCTCTCTCCTCTCGTATTTATGAAACTATATATACAGCTTTCCTGTGAGAAAGCAGCTGCTCGACAACACTTGTGAATAACACACGAGCTGAGCTCCAAGTTCAAAACTGTCAGCCATGCAGAAAGTGTGTATAGTAGAGACTTGGGCCGAAGCGTTTGTCATGCTGTCCAGGCATCTGTCAGCTACCGTATATCAAGGCTTTCATTTGTATTGTGCAGCTTCCATCACCAAAGTCAAATATACATACACAGATTTGTATACAGAGAACGAAACAGAGCCCACGAAGGAGGATTGCTGAACGCTGAACTGAGATGTGCTCCGTGCAAATAAGCTGTGAGAAACAAGACAGACGGTTCTGGATGACAGAAGTTAAAAACATTGGAGATTAGAGCATGAGAGAGACAGATTAGTAGTTCCCAGTGCCTTGTGTCTGACAGCTCTGGGAGTACAGAGTGCCTGCCTGGTAGGGAATAATATTATGTATGAGAAAGCATGTTTGGGTAGAGAAAAGCTGTGCTCCTCTTAGGGAAATATTTGCAAACCCTTCATGAAATTTGGAGCATCAGTATTGATCAGAGCCCTGACCCAGGCAATACCAAAATTGTCCTGGACTGACAGTCATGTGTTTTTCTTCACATGGCAGCTTCATGTGGGACACACAGGCAGCTCAAGTGTGGTGGCCTAAAACAGAAGAGAAGCATAAACGCTGAGCAGGGAGCAGGCAGAGAAGGACAACATTGTGTCCAAGCCCTCCCCTGTCAGATCCCAGCTGGTTCTTGGGGGTTGCTGGACAACCCCAGAGCTTTCCTCCACTCCTTTACTGGTGGGCAGGGGCAGCAGTGGGGGTTGCTGCTCAGTGGCAAGCTGTTTGCAGGGTGCATAAGGTGCCCTGGGCAGGATCAGGGTTGGGGACCAAGATTTCTGTGCAGCCTCGTGAGTGCTGTGCCCCAATAACAGGGGTGCTCAGGTGCCTGGTCAGAAACCATTTGAAAGGGTTACTGATTTGATCACTTACCAGATGCTAATCCAGCATTGCTTTTAAACTGTCTCTCAACAGATATTCTTTAGGGGTATTTTCTGCCTGCCTCTCTGCTGGGCAGGGTCCTGCATGCACAGAATGTATTTCTGTAGGTACCAGCTGGACAAGCAGCATCCTGTTGCTCAAAGTCCAGCTTCTGCAGTGGCTATGAAGGGAAAAAAAATCAAGGGACAAAAAAAAAAAAAATCTTGCACAAATCCTTTTCTTGAGAGTAAGGGCAGTTAGCTGAGCTCTCCAGCATGGCACTGACAAGATGAGACAGCTGCCTTAGAGCCAGTGTGTTCAAACATGCTGCTGTTATCCTGTTACATGAATCAAAACCAGCACACACCAGCTTTCATCTGGATTTCGTTATTGTGATTTGTATCGTAGAGACTGTTGTCTCACAGGAAGCGGCAGTATTCAGGGTTGGAGAAGGGGAGATCCTTATCAGCAGGACAGAATTGACAAATCTCTGTGTTTAAAAATAACTGTACCTCTTTACTGTTCTCAGTTTTAAGCTGTCTGCTTACTCTCAAGCCTCTGAGCACTTTGCTTTAAATGAAATTTTTAAAAAGGGCTTTTCTCCTTCCAAAGAGAATTTAGTTGAATTCTGGCAAACCTCCCACAGGCTGGAGGAGTCCCAGGTGAAACAAGTCAGTGCCTGCAGAGCGGCCGTGGGTAAAGGTGCATCCCAGGGGGCTGCTGCTGCTGAGTGGCAGAGCCCAGGGCTCGCTCCCCCTCTGCACAGTGGGGCCCAGAGCCACCCTGACACCCACTTGTTAGAGGTGAAAGCAGCTGAAACTGCTCTCTGGCACAACTTCTGTGCAGCCCTTCAGCTGAGCCCAGAGGATGGACAAGCCCTCCCTCCGCTGCTGGGCCCTTTCTGTTGGGAAGTGGTTTCTGTTGTGCACATAACCAAAAGGAGAAGATAACCTGGAGAGGGCTAAAGGCAAGTTAATTAAGGTAAAACTATGAGCTCTGTGGTAATGAAGAACAAAGATTGGGCAGTTAGGTTTGTAGTGAAGCATGAAATAAGGTGTCAGGTAGCTTTGCACAGTAACATTGAGCTCACTATTTGTAAGACTGCCCAAGACAACCAGAAATACTGGTAGTAATGAAAATCATCTTTACATTTAATGGGATGTATCTGGTTAGTGTCCCTTGGCTCTGTAAGCAAGAGCAGCATGGACCCATGTTTCTATACCCTGAGTAGCAGACAGCAGTGGTCTAAATTAGATGTGGTTTGTTTTAGTGTCCTCCTGTATCAGTACCGAGAGGAAACCTTTAATATATTAAACTCCCAGCATATCTGTATGTTAGCAGCACCCAGCTTGCTGATGATCCTTTCGCAACAATACCAAGGAGTAGGCAGGCAGGCTGCAACATTCCAGGGAAAGAAAAGAAGAGGGGTAGTTGTTAAGATCTTAATTCTTCTGCTTTAGAGGTCTGAGCCCTGCCAGGTGGGATGAAGTGTGTGAGAAGCTGTCTGCAGTGAAGAGCCATGGCTGCATGGTGCATACATGCATCCTTCCAGCCTCAGCAGGGTTAAAACCAGGCAGGCCCACATGTTCCATTGAAGGCTTTCCCACTGATCCTAGGTAGGGCAAGGCTTCTTCTCTGTCTTTTCCTCTCTTCCTTTTATTCAGGTGTGGCAGCACACTGCCTGCTTCAGCATCAAGGCAGCTTATGGATTTTTAACCTCAGGGGCACGGCACTGTCTGCCTGAACCTGCAGTCAGACTCATCCCTACACATGCAGGGAAGCAGGCATGGCTGGAGAGTGTTGATGTGGCAGAATGGCTCAAGTTTTAAAATGTATGCATGACCATAACAACACCCTGTGGCAAAAAACTTGGCTTTTTCCTCTCTGTTATGTTTGCCTCAAATGCTGCTGGGCACTATTCAGGAGAAACACATGCCCTGCTCTGTTTTAAATTCCTAATAATTCAGTACTGTATCTCCTAAATAAAGTGCAGGAAAAGTTAGGTGTGTTTTACTCTCCTTCATGCTTATTTTGGAAGCAGAGAACAACATGATTGGATAAAGGAAATTGTCTGCTTTCTCTCTAGAGCCATTGCACTTTGTATTCCCCAAGCTCTTCCATATATATTTTAATGCTAGAAAAAAAGCCTGAAAGCATATTCAGTCAGTCTTTTTGGGTGATTTCTATTCCCATGAGGATATATTACAGCAGAGCTCCACATTCTATAAAGGCATAACATGCAGCAAGGGTTTTGGATGTCTCTTTCCATCTCTTGTTGTTTGATGTTAACAGCCCTTTGCCATAATACAGATTAATCAAAACCAGAAATTAGAAGGGAAATATTATTTTATGAGCACTGCACTATCCACTGCTGCTCTCTTACACACTTGAAGCTGGCAGGGAGCTGGATGCCTGGGGACCAGGCTGTCCCCCAGGTGCCCAAGCTGGGACTCCTCTCTACTTTTGTCCAATGGCAAAATCTGCCAAAGCTTGGAAGAGAATTGCCATTCCCAAAATAAAGGTTAGTTTGTTGTTGAACTGATAGATTTTGGCCAGGAGAATGGTGTCAGAGGATTTGGAAAATGCTGCATGAACAAAGACTAAGGGAACAAGAAAAGTGCTGGGCACCCACAGATGCAGGTGCGGTGTTGGCCAGGAGAACCCTCTGCAACTTGGGGAGATTCCTTAGGTTGTAATAAAAAGGAATAGGAAACTCAAAGGAAACAGACTGTACACTTTGGATGTTGTCCTGACTCTTTTGTCCATTTAGTGCCTAACTTACCACAGCATTACAGCCTTCCACTCTAGTGGGTGACCTGCCATGCAAACTGATTACTTATTTTATCATAATTGTATGCTACAGCAGTCAGGCATTTGTACCAGTGGTTTCTTTAAAGAATCAATTTGAGAGAAACTCACAATGACTCTAAGAACAACATGGAGGTATGCACCAAAATCTGGTCATCATATCAGTTATTGTGATGAATTTTTTTTATCTTACAAGACTTCTCAGGCGAGTTTCATCCAGCCACATTTATCTTAAACTCACTCATGGCAATACTTGGAGGATGCTAATGAGGTATGTATTGTTCAAAGCTTGTGCTGAACTGGTCACTTGTTTTGTCAGTCACAAATAAATAGTTGCCTTAGTTCAGACTTAATTTTCCTATCTGCTGAAAGCATTGAGACTGACTGGCACTTATTTGGTATTCCTTGTTTCTGGGAATCGAGTGAACTTCTTTGTTACACACTAAAAGAGTCATTCTCTTTTGACATGTGTTACAGACCACGGTCATAGACTACGTGAAGCCATCAGATCTCAAGAAGGACATGAATGAGACCTTTAAGGAGAAGTTCCCTCACATCAAGCTAACCCTCAGTAAAATAAGAAGGTATGTTGCAAAGCTCAGTAAGGCTGCAATGTGATGCAGGTGTTTCACATGTCAGTGCAATTCCTGCTGTACATGAGGGGAAGCACGGCACTGGCTGATCTTCCAGGAGCAGTGACCAGCAGAGGTGCAGAGTAAGTCAGATGATTGCTTTGATTACTGGGATGAGTAAGCAGGATAGAGGAATGTGCAAACACACACTGGTCAGGTGTCAAACACAGCATCTAACAGGATGAGGATGAAAGCTGGGAATGCACTGTATTAAAAAACCCAGAAAAATAACACAACAGAGTCTCTAAGCTCATAGCACTTGGCTTAAAAAGAGGCTGAGGAAAGAGAAGTGTTGACTTTTGGCTGAAGCTAAAAGAGTAGTTGGCTTCACAGCAAAGTTGTAATATTCCATCTCTATTTCTGGTGTAGCAGGCTAGACATATTGCTCCGCTGAAGTAATGATAATTTCATTTGACCCTAGTGGCCAGAAGGACACTGAGCCACAGTGCTCTGTAACCAGACAGTGCTGCAGTACACGGACAGAACTGTCAGTTTGGATTTGACCAACCATAACCAGCAGCAAAAGCAGCATACAGAGCACCAGTAATCAAAACATTGTTACTAAACAAATGGTCTGCAGTATAGGACCTCTGATAAAATATGGTTGCTAAAATTGTCAGAGCCTTTTTGGTTGCTTTTATAGTTTGGCACAACTCTCTGTTGGGGGCAGTGAGGGGGAGGTGATATAAAAATGTGCCATGAAATGTACCCCCAAAACAGCATAATGAAATCTGCCCAGTAAATTATGTTTTCCTTTCCACTTGACTAAGCAGGAATCTCTGAAAGCATGGCTCTTAGGGTGAAATGAGAAATACTCTAAAATTCATCTCACAGCATACTTCTCTGATCTCTTTACTCAGCCTGAAGAGAGAAATGCGCAAGCTTGCTCAAGAAGAATGTGGTTTTGAAGAGCCCACAGTGGCCATGGCCTTTGTCTACTTTGAGAAGCTCGCTCTCAAGGGGAAGCTGAACAAGCAAAATAGAAAGCTTTGTGCTGGAGCTTGTGTTCTTTTAGCAGCCAAAATTGGCAGTGACCTCAGAAAACATGAAGTCAAGCATCTTATAGATGTACGTATCCATATGCTTCCAGTGTTCCATCTACATGAAGTGCCAATATGTGGTCTGTACAAGCCTGTTTGTCAGTGGACATGCTCTCCTTTAGGCTTCCAGCTGTACAGCCAGCTAAATATCTTCCTTTGTTACACATTTTTGTGGAAGTAGTGGTGATCAATGTCCCTGCAGAGGTGTGGGAAGCTTGTTTGATGAGGTACAAGGCTCTGGTGTCAAATACTCTGGGGTTTGAGGTGTATCTGACCATCATTCTGTCAATACAAGGCAACAGGTGAACCCTCAGGAAATTAATTTTGCTTTTAATTATGCTTTTAATTATGTTATTAATTATATATGTTAATTATATTAATTTTCAAGAGTGTCAGTAAGGATTCTTCTTTGGGAGTTATATGCAGATACTAATTTCAGATGGAGTCCAACAGACATTTGTATTTCTTTTATCGAGTTCAGCTTTGGGATAAGAAAACCTAAGGAAGTGTTTCCATTGGAGCAGCTCACTCCAGATGTTTTTTGTAGAGTAAGGTGTTTGGTCTTCTACCCACTTCACATGAAAGAGGTAACATCCTCTCTGCAAGCACCAAGGTATCCATCTGTTTTAATGCTACAGAGAGTTAGGCTGGTGTCTTGGTATGTGACTACAACCAGCTCACTCAATGGAAGAGACATGGGATCGTGGACAGGGGGCAGGACTGGATTCATGCCCTCCTCCTACAGTCACAGAGCTGGGTTGACAGTCAGTTTGTTAGAAAGCCCTCTGAATAATCACAAAAAAAAATAAAAATCAACCAAGTGAGAATTGGAAGATCTGGCCTCTCTTGCTGTCTTGAAACGTTGATCCATCCATAAGACATTGAACTTTGCAGTAGAGCCAGTGGGCAGAGAAGTAGCAAGCCAGGAAGATCCTAAGAAGAGGATGAGGGGGAAAATATCCCTGAGCAACTGGTTGCCTATTTGTAGCATCCAAATCCAGTGGAAACAGCAGAGCATATGGGAGGTTTAGTACATTACAGCACAAAAACAACTATAAAATCCATCTCATCCCCTAAGGATAGCAGTTTCTATTACTCACTTCTTATGACACCTTCTGCCTCTGGGGTATTAAGATCAAATTGTGGCAAAATAATTTCCCCAACAGGATGTTGTAGCACAATCTAATACTGAAAGGAAAACTAGTGATTTCAAGCAGTGCAGGAAATTTGTGGACAATTACAAGATGCGTGTCTTCCATTACACAAGTGATTTTGATGTTTGCATGAAGCCAGGAATTTCCTGTTGCTGCAGTGGTAATCACTGTTAGAAGATGTATCTGCTCACAGTGGAATGAGTGAAGTGATGAACGTGTCAGAAATAGCATGGCTGGCTGAGCTCTGTGAGTTCACCTTCACAGTAAGGATCTGGTACATCCAGTTCACACAGCTCTGATTTCCTAAACCTAGAGCCATGCAAGTTGATCAGGACAGAAGTTTAATGACAGCATCACGTGTGTTTTGAATAATGTCATTTGTGGGAAAGCTCTAGAAAGGCAAACCCTCATTCCATTTTCGTTGTTTTTTCCCCCTCGGCTGTGGTTGCAGAAACTGGAAGAGAAGTTCCGGCTGAACAGGAGAGAGCTGATCGCCTTTGAGTTCCCGGTGCTGGTGGCCTTGGAGTTCGCTCTCCACCTTCCCGAGCACGAGGTGATGCCGCACTACAGACGCCTGGTGCAGAACTCCTAGCGCTGGCTGCCCTGCGGGGAAGGGGCTCCCGACTGTTCCCGCTTGGCTCTCCCGAGCTGCAGTTACTACTGGAAATGCAAAATCAGACTGCTAACACTTCACTCTCTCTCTCCCTCCACCAAAACAGTTTTTCTGGCTACAGGAAATACTGCATTGGCTCTTGGCTTTGACGAATTTATGTATCGTTACTTTCTCAAAGCAGGTGAAGACTGAGCTGTTGGTAAATAGTTCACGTGCTGAAACTGGGTGGCAACTGACCCTACCTGTAGGGACTACAGCTATAAAAGTAGGCAAAAATTAGAAGGGCAGCCTCCACGACCACCCCTCTCTCCATCACACAAACCCCGGAAGCCCACTGAGTGCATTCTCGTAGCGCTTTTTCTACAGACCTGCTGCAAATTCCAAGACGACTTCTTAAAGTGAAAAAGCTTTTAAAGAAGATATCTTCACTGTGTCAAAAAAGAATGTGCCAATCTATTTTTGTATCAGCAATTGAAAGTGCACTTTTTCCTGTGGGGTATTTGTGTGTGTATCGGTGTGTGTGTGTGTGTGCGTGTGCGACAGCGAACTGATCTCAGTCCAGGTGGTTGGCTTAGCTGTTTCCAAGGGTATCAGTTACTGATGGTGAAGATCAAGCTGACCTTACAAGTTTACTTCTTGACAAATGTAACTACTGGAAAAGTGGTAAATGGGATCATTTTTGGACGCTTGGGTTTTTTTATTCTCTGATCTTTCCAACATTTTACCTTTGAAAGGATTACACTACTACTGCTCCTGCAAGAGAAGGATCAGCAACTGACCTTAAGTTTTCAGCCATGTTTGTGGTAAAGGTGAAAGCATTAGTATAAGATTTCCATGTCATGTTTTTTAAAAATATCTTGTGTTAAGCCACATGCATATTTTTAACCTTCGCACTTTTCCCACTGTGGAGATGGTTAGACTTGCACTCTGTAGTGTTGTATTTCTGTGCTCTATGTTAGAGTGCGTAATAAGCACATTTACTGTGCTCTATCTTAAAACAGTGTTTTATTAAAAAAAAAAAAAAGAGTAGGGCTCAGCAGTATAACGGGTGTCTTAAGGCTCCAACAGCAGGGGCATCAGACATTATACTTTTGGGGTTTTAATTAGGATTTACTGTGCAAAACCTAAAATCTCTGCCCATTGAGATTCAGTTCCTTTAGATATTGCAGTACTGGAGTTTTATGGTAAAACTTCTTGCAGCTTCCCTGGTTCTGACTGGACACCCAGAAAGCTTAAAGGCTTTATCCAAGCTCCTGATGCTATATCCACACTAAGCTAATGCCATACTGATGGACATTGTTCAATTGCTGTTATCGTGTGGGATTCCACCCCTGTCCAATCTTTTCCTGTGCTGGTTCACTCAATAAGCCTTGCCCTCAACATGCCCCACATGGATCTGCTAAAGTCAAGTTATTACATTTGTGGTAATTACAAAATAAATAATAGTCTCAACTGTGAGATTTCAGCTGAAGCCTTACCTCTCTAAGTTTGGGAGTGCTTGCTCAGAGTATGGAAAGGGCCTGTGAGCAGAACCTAGAGAAGTGGGACATACCAGAGGATGCAAACACACTAATGCTTACTTTCTTTCACTCTTACTTTAATCAGTTTCATTATTTCCTTCAGTTAGGCCAGGAAACATCCAGTTTCTTTACCAGCTTTGACTCCTTTTAATTCTAGTATGAAAAAAGCCTGCATACAATTGCTCTACAGGATCTGGAAAGGTTACACATTGGGACAAATGGGAATTTGTTTAAAGCTATTTCTCTCCCCCCATTCTAAAGGGGAGGGTGACTATACTAGCTTACAGTTATTATTAATACTTACCTGATTACTGATATAGATACATTCCAGTAGGATTGGGGAGGAGGGGATGAAGAGAAAAGTGTGCACTTAAACCTTCCCAGTGTAACGTCCCATGTCTCTGCAACCAACGTGTCACTCAGCCAGCTGCAGTGTGAGCGGAGGGGAGCCCTTGACAGCACTCTTACTCCCTCCTTCTCCTCAATCTCCTGGCCCCCACACAGCCAAGGAACAGTGGAGCCAAGAGCCTGGAGCGCACCTGGAGCATCTAGCTGCCTTGCTGGCTTTTTCAGACCAAAAAGGCAGTGGGTGTAGTGTGAACCTATGATCCAAAACAGTCTGTGGGTCACCTAGGAAGGCTTCCACCCTTGGCCGTATCCATTTCCACCCAAGCTGTGTATATACATTCAACATTTGTTTCTGATGGCAGAGATCTGTTCCTAATAGCAACCACTCAAAGCTAAGCAGAAGCTTTACTTTTCCATGAAGGCTTCTACCTTTTGCTTTTGAGTTTGATTTTTTTTCTTACTGCTTTATAGCATTGCAGGGAAATAGCAAATTGTGATTGCAAGATGCAGACTAAAGAATGACGGTCTTACAGTAGTCTTTAGAGATGCTATTGAATCAAGCTGTCACATCTTTTGCCTTCTGTGCTGCTACCCAACCCTGATCTACAGTTTACACAGATTTCTGGGATGAAATCTGATTGCTGGAGACTTTCTGCTTTTCATTGTTACCACTGTTGTTTTGGGGGTGGAAAAGGGTTTCAGAGTGATGCTCAGTTGAATGTGGAATAAACACTTAAGGTGGTGATGATGTTGCACTGTTCACTTAGGAACGTATATAAAGCCATATGTTGCTAGATCTCAGAGCACAAAGCTTGGTCAGTACAATTGTGATAAGGACAATGGGCAGGATTTGCCCCCCTTTTCTGCCCAACCCTGGGAAAATTCAGGCTGAAGAGGTAGATAAAATCTGTACCAAACAAAAACCATGTTGATTATTTTTCTTTGTCTTACATTGCAATGAGTGTTGATTTACAAATGATTTTAGGTTCAACTTTAAATAGTTTGGGAAAATAATCCATTCCATTTAACTTGTTCTGTTTTGAAATTATATACCGTACACTCTACCATGCAGAGTTTATTCCTTTTCTAAAAAAAATGAATAAAAGTTTTAAAAAAATTTAAAACCACAGACTCTTTTCTACCAGTGACAGTATGTAAAATTATTCTGTTTCTCATCTGTATGTGAAAAGGGGTTTGGTTTTGTCTCCCCCTGGGACACACAGCTGCTTATCAATAAGCCCCTGGTGGGATTGCCAAAGGACCCTGGCCATCTGCTGGTGTTCCGCTCTCTGCAGAGCCCTCACTTCAAACATTTTCCCTCCATTCAAGATCATAACCTTCTTCCCAGACCGTTGTTTTGGGTTTGTTGAAATTTTAAGTCCTTCTTTTTTGGCAGGACCTGGAACTGCCAGAAGCAGGGTCTTTCGAGTCCCAGCTGTTGGTTGCCAGAGGATGAGGCACAGGCAGCCTCTTCAGCATTGTTTGTGTCTCATGACCCCTTGTTCAAAGAATTTGGAATACCCAACTTGGGTTTTGTCCAGGTGGTGGTAAAGTTTACAACCAGCTCACGTGCCAGTTGTAGTTCACAAGCAGCTGCTTCCTCTTAAGAAGCTGAAAGTTGTGTTTTGGACATTCATCTGTTGCACACCCAATTGCTCACCATGTGTTTGCATTCAAACTATATTTTTTACACTTACGACACTCCCTAGATCCAATGCCTGTCTAAGTGGTCTCACCAAACACACCCATTTACTTGTATTTTCATTCCGTGTTAAAGTTACGGAAAAGGTTTGCCTCCCTACCCTTACCCATTACTCCAGAGACCCACAACTTTAAATCAATCGTATTTGTGACAATAGGAACATTACCATGATTTACATAGACTTCAGAATGTGCAAACCTACAGAAAAACACTTGGCAATCCTTTTCCTAAAGAACTTACTAACTTGCAATAGCTTATTTGGGATAGTTTGTAACATATGTAAATGACACAACTTCAGCTAATTGCTCCAGCCTCCTAAAATATAGAGCATGAGACTTGGGTGGAAAGAGTGAGGAGTGGTTTGCTAAGAGATGATTGCACCTTCCCACGATGCTGAAGGATTTTGGCACCAGGCCCCACAATAAACATGTAAAAATACACAAACAAGGTAAAAGTAGTTGAGCGAGGTGAGAGACTGAGCAATTGGAGTAACAATGCCAACATCACTAGCTGAGACTGAAATCTGTCCCAGGTTGCACCTTTGGGAACGGAGGAGAGTGTGGGAAGAAGATTTGAACTTAATTTGTTCATCTCCCATTGTAAAGTCTGTACTGAAAAGGGAGAAGAGGGAAAAAACCATCAGGTGCATCCTTTCACAGAACGTTGTATGCAAAGCAAAAAGGCCTTTCCAAAATCCTGAACTGTGATGCTTAAATCCTAAACATGTGAACCTTAACAGCCAGAGACCCCCACCTGGGCCTGGAATATGATGGTCCAGAGGAGCTCAGAGGAGACCTCTTGAGTCCCTGAAAAAAACCAACAAACACACCCTGCCCAGACCCCAGCAGCAAATACCAGGACCAACAGAGAAATAGGAGAAGCAGTGTTTATAGCGTGGTACTAGGAAAGAGCCAGAACTGTTGAGTCCCTGAATGGCCTGCACACCTTCAAAGCAAGGCAGGGATAGACCAAGAAATTGCTGACTTGAGCAGCAAACACTAAATATTGGCCGCTATCAGAAATTGCCCTTCCTACACATTCATCTAGCTTGTCCTACACTCCTTTCCATAATCTTGCTAAACATCATCTTAAGCCAGCTAGAACCCTTGCCCATTACACTGTTTAGACAGATACTCTAGGTCTTAATTTCTCCAACCTAAAGAAGTCCTCCAGTTTGCAGTCATATTTCATTGGTGACCAATTTATACCTTTTTGAATTCATGTTAATATTTCATCTAACATGAAACTGAAATTTTTCCCCTAAGTGAACTCTGGGGCGTGATGCTCCTTAGCAGCAATACTTAACAAAGTTCTGGAATTTAGTTAAGCAAGACACTAAAAGGAGAAAGTAGAGGCAAGAAAACCAATCCTCTCCCAGAGGCTTCCAAGTGTAGTGAAGTGTTCTCTTGGTTAACATCAATGGGTACAACTACCAGGGAAGAAGCTGTGCATGTCAGGTTTTCAGAAACACTGACACAAGGCTTAAACTCCCCTCATTTTCAATGCAGCAGCATCCACGAGCAAGCCTTTATACCCTTCTATCCCTTCTTCCACCCAAAGGGCAAGTTTCCCTCTTCTGCATTGCATCCCTTTACCAACAGCCGGAGGGTTTTTACTCTTGAGAGTTAACTGGGAGAGCAAAAGGATGAAGACGCAGAAGGATTTATTTACTAACCGGTATTAAATCACCCATGTTCAAAAACAAAGACTGGTTTACCAGGAATGGATTCTGTTCATTGATTTAGGAGAGGAATATTGGGATTTTCTCTTAGATCTCAGAGCTTTAGCTAAATTTTTCTTTAGGCCGAAGCCTTCCAGCAAGGAAGGGTTTGGAGACATCTAGACTAACTTAAGCCACCTGTTCTTCCCCTGTTGCTGTACCATTTATGTTGCTCACAGGGCTGAACTGTGCTGGGTTTTTACAATGGACAAAGGTAGTGTTTCGCAGCACAAAAATGACAGACATGGCATCAGCTTTTAATCTCCCACACCAGAAGACTAAAAGAACCCTGTTCTGGTCCCTAGATTTCTTCCCATCTGTTTGTGTATGAGGAATCCCTGGGAGTGTACAGGTCCAGCTCTTTCTCCTTATCTCGCACTTCTCCAATCAACACATACATCCAAATTAAAATAAAAAGGAGGTAAGATGGCAAATCTCAACGTATTTATAAAGTGCTAAGAAAAGAGCAAGCTCACCAAACAGTAAGAACAAGACTTTGATGCTGGTTTGCTCCCTTCTTGCAAGGGATGCTCATGGCAGTCACTGGCTGGGGAAGCAGCACACTCGTGACAGCCTCCCCCAGCCCTTCACAATTCAATATGCTCTTAACTAAACAGCCACTCTGGGTGGGGAGGGAAGATAATGCCAGGAATAGATTCAGAAGAATCTGCAGAGCTGAACAGTCTGACAGGATGCATGAGAGAAGGAGGAATGGTTTGCAAAATGATAAATATGTGGAGAACAACAGGAGGCTGTGGTTTCTGGTGGTATTTTTTGTTGGCAAGCAAAGAACTATGAATAATGGGGTGGGATTTTTGTTAAAAAAGGTAAAAACCTAATGAAACAGTAGCTGTGAAGTTTTAAAAAGACATATAAGATGCTTTAATTTCTAAACTGCTTTCATCCCACTCAGTCAAAAATGACTGAATTGCCATCTTAGTTGGACTCATGGTCTAGACCATGTTATTTCCCCAATCCCTCCCCACTTGCCCGCACATCTGTAACCAGAAGCCTGAACCCCAGACACCTTCTTCACGTTGCCCTGCTTCTGTGGTTGAGAGCACAGCCTGTGAAGCAATTAACACCTGTCAATTAAACTGCCTCATGCAGTCCTTTTTAATTGGGAAAAATGCAGTTCTGTCCTCAGTGCAGGGCAAGAGTGCCATGGTGGACCTCGTTCCCACCTGGATACATTGGCTGCCTCTTAGTTGCATGTTGGGATGAGACCTGCCTGTGCACCCACCCACACCCATTCAGTTTCCCTTGAAAAGGAACCCACAGCACTGACTAAAAGGGAAGAAAGAGATCATCACCACAATTGTGCATGTGAACATCCCGAGAGGAAAAGGAAGAAAAGAGAACTGAAGCAGTAATGACCCACGCATCATCATCGTCATTATTGTCAGCATCATCTTCACCTCTTAAGAAGTGGGCCTCTCTTCTCCCACCAGCTGTGAGAGGACTAAGAGGGTGCTGAAAGAACAGCATGACTGAAACGCAACCATTAGCGACCTTCCTTCTGCCTTCAAGGTCTAAAGTGAGCTATTTGAAGAGGGTTTAGTCTGAGCTCTGGCCTCCCACAATGCAACCCAGGCACTGAGTGCACTGAGGCTCCTCATGGAACACAAGCATTTCAGCAAAACATCAAAGCAGTCTCACAGTTGATGTGGACAAAGTCCAAGACATTTCCAAACATCAGTAGGTTGTGACAATCTCAGTTTCTTCTAGTTGTGAACATTTTTTCTAGTCAAAGCTAGACTAACTCCAGCTTAATAAGCAACCTCAAGGCATCATTTACATGCAGATCTTCCAAAAGCACAGCATGTTTTTGAAAGCTCAATATTTAATGCCTTCTTCCAGACCAACATCATCCTGTGAGCAGCAGAGACTATGGTATCAATATTTGGGGTGTTTTCACGGACCAGTGTGACAGTGCACAAAAACCCAACACCAGAACTGCAAAGTGCTCATCTCCCACAGTAGCCCAAGGGGTTCAGTAATGTTTTCTGACCACAAGACTCTGCAAGCTGCCATCTGCCTACCAGGGCAGCCTGTGTATCTGTATAGAATGGAGATGAATTAAGACAACAACCTGCATAGAAGAAAAAATGAAGAAAATATTCCTTTTTTTGTCTAGTACATAACATTTCATTTCCTCGAACCTGAGAAATATGCCAAGTCAGACCTGCATCAGTCAGTGGAGCATAGGAGGCATTGTACTTTCTAAGGAACATTTTTCAGATGACAGTTTAAATTATGGATCACGCAGATGGAATAAGAACTAGATCCCATTTCCTGTTTTATTCCTTGTTATGTGCTCTTCTCTTGACTGCTGCTGTTTAGGCATCTTATTTTCCTTTTTTCCCTTCCCTTTTTGTTCACCTTTTATTATTTCAATAAGCACAAAGAAAAACAGAAAGAAGCTGATGCAGTGCTGGGAATTGGGTCCAGCTGACTCTTTCACATGGTGCATCCGGAGCTGCAGACTCCACCCTTTGTCTGATTTATTTTAAAAGCCTGCTGTGTCCATTAATGGAAAATTGGACCCTGTTCAGGCTGTGATGGTGTCCATGGACAGGAAAATGGAAAGTTTCAGATTAAAGCTGCAGGAGATCAGGAAGAAAAATATCTGGAGAATTTAATTGATGGTGGCAGTGCAATAATTGCAGACAAATATTAAATAAATGGCAGTCTCTGACCTAAAGCAGATGCTTGGGTCACAACAAAGGGAGCACAAATGTCTCCAAGACCACAGGGCTGCGATGTTAAAATATTCCTCACCAGCAGGAAGTTCAAACATTTTGCAAAACTGAACATATAGGATAGAACTACCATCACTGTGATGTTACATTTGCTAACCATCCAAGTTATTCACCTCTTAAAGATGTGAGACATATCTGATGACACCCATCTGATTTAAGAAAGTGGTAGGCATCTTGGAGACGTCATTCTGCAGTGTCCTTTGAATAAACAGCTTAGAGCAGTCATCTTTACTTGAAAACCTGATCAGACATTGGAGAAGCCCATCAAGGCACAAGCAAAACAATCTACACCTGGGTTGCTGCTGTCCATGGCGCAGAAGACAGTGAATCAGTAAAGAGACTTTTCAAATCCCAACCAAGCTTAAAGCCTAGCAGTGGAATTCCTAGCAGGAAAAATAAATACATTAAAAGCTGTAAAACCAAGCAGAACTGCAGTTTTTAGACCCGCTGATTGATATAACAACAATACTGTCCTCATATGATTTTTTTTTTTTTTTGCAGTTAACAGTGTAGCAATAAAGTAAAAGCATCACTGTAATTATGGCTATTTCTATAAGACTACTATAGAATACAGGAGAAGATGAAACCAATATGATGAAATGGAAACTTAATGCATTCTACAATTACTCCCTACCCACCTCCCTTAATTCCAAAACCTTAAAGAATGCTCCAGCTGAAAACTCATGCCATGGTCTTGCTTTATTGTTTGTTTTTAAACTGTCACATGGAAAATTATGATAGAATTCTATAGCAGGAACATATTTTCGGAGTGGTCAAAAATATTTTGGGCTACTTGGTACCTTCCTATTAAGGTAAGACAGCCAAATCTCCAGGCCATGAAAGAATTTGTCATGAAGTGAGTTCATGAAGTCTCTCAGAGAGACCAACATGATTGAGAGCATGTTCCATTCTCTCCTTTCCCTAAGAAACACAAACACTTGCAAAACCTTTCCAGTCTTTACTTTTGTGTTAAATGGTTGCATGGACTGGGAGGTGGTGCAACATAATATTCCATGATTCTCCTCCTGCTAGGTGAATTCACAGCCTAAGATATTCCCATCAGCACAGCCATCTGTTTACAGGAGCTGTATCTAGCCTGAAGCCCATACAAAGTGAAGAGAGGAACATGACTGATACAACAGATTTAATTTCTATCAAAGATTTGGCTTATTAGCTCACAGTGCAGAACATGGTACTAGACCCAAGCTACCTTTAGTCTAAAAAATTCTCCCTATTTTCCCATGATCTGTTGCAGCCCCAGATTTTGGCTAGACAGCTGTTTTCCACTGTAGATATCCCTTTAAAACTGACTTTCTATGGCTTCAAAGAGGAGTTTGAACCAGAATGTTGCCTTTGTGTCTTGTTTTCAGAAACAAGACTGGAAAAACGTGAGAGGGATTTTGAAGGGAAAGGGGAAGCTTTTCTATAGCTTTAACACTTATTTCTGTAGCAGGAGGTTAAGGGTTCCTCTGTCAAAATTTTCAGTGGGGCTGCCTTTGCAATTCAGCATTTGCTCTGGTGAGCTACACTGCTTCTCTCCAAACATTTCTGAATCACAGAGGGTTTGTTTTATGGGTTTGTTTGTTTGTTTTAACCCAAAAGAAAACACTATAGTTGAGTTTTTTCCATCTGAGAGACTGCGGTAAGCAACTTACCCATACAGACGGCTATTCACAACAGGAGCCATTCAATTCTTTGCTCAGCAATTTTAATATTCCCCTTTGAATACAGCTGAACCACATGAAATTCTGTTGTGTAAGGCTCTCCTTCAAAGCAGAGATTTATTTTCTTTGGTAACAGCTCATCAAGTCTTGAGGCTACAGCCATCTGTGTTACTCTCTGCACAGTCTGTTCTTATTCATCATCAATAATAAGACCAAGGAGCACCCATGCTGAAGACAGTATGAACAGACAACTATAATAAAGAAATAAAAGCTGCCTTGCTGAAATTTTTAGCTTCTGTGTCTATCCTACATCCTAATTCTTTGACCATAACTGGAGACATCAAATGAGGGAAAACAATTAACTTCACCCGAAAGGAACATAACGTTTGAAAGAAAGTTCAGCTGTGTTTTCTGAGTGGCCATTATGGGAATGATTTGCAGATCTCAGGCTTTGGCAGTGAGGCAGCCAGCAGCAGAATGAAGAGAAGAACTTGGATGCTGTTTGCTTCTGCCTGCTCAAATGTATTGTGTCTCTTACACTACAGCTATGGGGATGTTCTCTACTAACTGCTGAAGCTTCCTGCACAAGTAGACCGGGTCGTTCAAGTGCTGGCAGGCAAGATCCAGGGCAGTCAGTGCCTGCAGAGTCACATAATAGCAGTACCTCCAGCTTGATCTCCACTGACACTGAAATGGGGTTGGCACTTCTGTTGTTCAGCTTAAATGGAGAAACTCACAGTAAGGGCTGATCATGCTGAGCATCCTTGGCAACATGCTGATAATCTTTTTCCTGGCTTTAGGCTGCCCACAGGGTTGCAGACTTATGGGCATGAAGGGTCTCAATTAAAATTTCTTCTGTCTGCCCAAACCTGAAGGAACTTAATTTGCTAACTTGTGAACTTGTGGTGGTAATTGGCACAGAGGCCTCTTCCCTGAGAAGGCAAAGAACACACCAATTTCTAGGTGATCAGTAAGGGAGAAGTGACTTCTTAAGAGATATTTTCCATGTTTGAAGCCAAGCTCATCCCTTGGTGTCACAGAAGATATGTGACAGAGAAACAGCAAAAATCCCTTTTGGTTCCTGTCTCTAACCAGGGCTAGAGGGGATGATTAGCCAGACTAGCTTGGTCTCCACAGCTTTCAAAGGAAGGTCTGAGAAACATTTGCCTCGAGGCTTTTCCCACCCCAGTCAATGAATGTTTTTTGCTTTTGGGATGTGTGCTAATTACAGCCACACAGTTCTTACGTGGACATCTGCAAGTCTCCAAAACATTTCTGCTTAACAACAATGCCATGCCTAAAACACAGTCCTTTCAGCAGAAACTCCAACCCTCTTGTTAGTCTAACTGGTATCGGTGGTACTTCTTCTGTGCTTGTGCAAGGTAAACAGCATCCCCAGCTCTCCACTTTTCCTTTCCATCTTCATTGCCTAATGACCCAGTTTCAATCTGAATAACCATTTCCTCCAAACAACATCAACCCTCCTCCTTATCAGTTTCTAAAGGGTTGTGCTGGTTTTTTTATTCAGCCAGCTTGCTCCAGGCAGCTGTTGTTCTTACACAGTATCACAAGACACTGGTTGCCTGCAACTCCAGCATAAACAAACTTGGTGCACCAGCTTTCCCCATCAGCAGTGGTAGAGAAATCTAGAGTTTAAGTGTAAACAGGGATCAAACTCCTACAGGAAAATGGGCCTGGCCTTTGGTTCCCAAGCTGTGCTGGCCCTCAAGTACTTGAACTAACATGAATCTTAGGGTAGAGCAACCACTTCTTCACCAGCCTCACCTACGAATGTGCAAGGTTTCCTCCCTCTCAAAGGGATGTTTGTCAGGAGTCATGAAAGGTACATGATTGCTGATGGCAAACAGGAAGCAGAAAAGCTGGAGTAGCCACAGGATGTCCCACAGGCACATCTGTGAGTGCAGTTATGGGTTTCACCCTTTGCCTGGCAGGGGCACAGAGAGACAGTCACACCCATTTCACGATATTCTTTTATACAGAGCCTTCTCTATATGGACAGCAAGTTCATAGCTGAACAGTTCCTGGGCTATATGTTTTCAAATCTTAATGACTAATAAGAATGAAAGACAAAAATTACTAATCATGGTCCAGGTGTGGCTTTCAATGGGGTTTACCATCAAATCAAGAATTTATCACACTAGCTGTCTACTCCCACCTACTCTGGAAGCCAAGACAATTATTAAAAGGTAGAAGAGTAGTGTGACTCCTTCCCATCACAGATACTAAAGAGAAGGTAGACTCCCCATTTTGGTGTTCAAGAAGAGAGCACAACCTTTTTACCAGCATTATTACAAAAACCATTTGTAAACCAGTCCATTTTCTAGAATAAATCAAGGCTTACACAATGGCACTTTAGTTTAAAAAAGGGTTAAGCTTCTCAAACCAGGCAAACAATATGGAAATAGTTACACAACCTTCATTGACTCCTCTAATTCCTTTTTGGGACTAAACAGACATGTATTTGTAATACACCCAAATTTTAACAGANAGAAGCAAATCTCATCCTATTTTATCTCCTTGTACAAAAATATTTCAGCCTCATTTTTTTTCAGTCCTGCCCCCAATCTCCTTCCCCTCACCCACGCCTTCTTTTCAAACCAAATGAGCCTGTCCCTGTGTCTATCCTCTGGAACAGGATTAAAGTTTCACACTGAGCCTGTTGCCTGGTTCACAGTAGCAGATGATCTGTTTGAAAGCTGTTCATTCAGCTCTGGGCAAGGCAAATTTGCCATGGAGTTTTCTTTAACCCACCATCTCCTTTAGCTTACAGGAGATGGAGGAAACCTTTCCTCAGCACTCAGTACAGCTCCCAGCAACTAACTTTTCTACAATACTTAATAAAGCATCTTTTTCAAAGCATATGCTATGTTGACATCACATTTTTTGAATTCTTTAGATCTTCTTGTTTCAGGGTGGGAAAGAGAACACATACACACGCATAGATATATATATACACTCATCCACCAACTCAGACACAGGTGTTACAAAGAATAATGGTAAATCAGAATTCTATCCCTTACCAAATATTTTAACAGGACTTCAAAATTCAAAAATAATTGAATTTAAATATAATTTTAAAGGTTTTCCTATTGCTTTTTGCTAAGATCACTTGCTGTGCAGATTTTCGGCTTCTGTTGAAAGACTGGCATAGATTTTCTGCCAACACAATAAGCAGTTAGCAATAAGCAACAACAGATTCACTTCAGTGTTAAGTATCAGGTTCATGTAATTCATTTAATAACGTTTTCTGCTGGAAGTATGTTACAGCCACTAGATCCAGAAGATTGTTTCAAAACAGAATCCTTGTAGCCTGCATTTTTCTTATCCTCTTGTAGTCCATATCCAACAGCTTTACTCTTCGAGTCTTCTTTTGATGGCACTTGGCTTTAAGTAGATGCTCTTTTTGTTGAAGGGCAGCCACAGGCATGAGTCATGCCACTGCAGTGGATAATACAAGCCTTGTCCCAACTACTTTGTAAGAAAAAAAAAGACACTTGCAAAGTAAGTGTAAGCAAGGTAGGATCAAAAAGGTATGACAGGATTCAGGACCACCTCTGTCAGTGGTTTGATCAAAACCAACAGAAGTGAAAAGGGCATGATGGAACAGCCTCTCAGAAAGACCAGCACACTCGTTTTTCTCTCTAGTCTCATGCGTTGACAACCCAAGAACAGTAAATTCCTTAAATGATGGATACTGATAAATCTGGAGTGTTTTGTATCAGCTGAGCTACAGACCCACAGCTTTGTATTCAGGCATTAACCTGTCAGGCATTAAGCTGTCATTGCTTCTCTGCAACCTAAAGGAGCTCCTCCTTCCTCAGAGCTGTGTGTTTGGCACTTGGTATTTTTGTCTGACTGGAAGAAAGGTCAATTAGATATAAATGGTCCACCCTTGCATATTCCTGCTCTAAATTACTTAATGTAACTCTTCACTAGTCTTGCAAGAGCCATTTTAAGCTTGAACTTCTGAGGTTTCCTGCTTTGAAGATCACTTTAACAACCCTGAAGTGTGCTCTTTATTATGCAGCATCTCTCCTTCTGTGGCAGAGCTGAATCAAAGACCAGGGCACTGCTTTCTCAGGAAATCATCAGGTTTGCTCTATCCCACCCCCTCCAGGCCCCCACCTCTGCAAGCATTCAGTAGTGCCTGCCCTGCCCACATTTCTCCTCTGCTGCCATTGCCTGCTCACCCATGCTGTGAGGACCAGCTAGCCCAACCAGCTCTGTCTCTGCTCCCATGGGAGCCACTGGTGGGAATATACACCTTCCCAAGGGCAGTAGTGGGGAGCCAGGGTCTTCTCGGTGCCGTCCCACAGCTGACCTTTATGTTCATATGACCTGCTCTGCACTGGCAGCTGAGACACCATCTCAGGGCTTTGCAACTGCTGCAGGTCACCAGTTCCTGGCTGGCATCCCCACCCCAGCACACGTGTGTTGAGAAAGGCACCACTTGTTCCAACAGCCAGATGTCCCCCAAGGGCTCTCTCCTCACCACCTCTTGCCTTGCCACAGGGCTGACCCTTTGACAGCTCACTGTGAGCAGCACTGAACCAGCCCTTGGCTCACAGGACGCCCTCAGAGGCAGATGGCACACTGAAGCCTGGCTCTGCTGCTCCCTCTGCCACAGCCCAAGCAAGAATGAAGCCAAACTATGCCTCTAGCACCTTAAGACAACTCCAAATATGCAACTCCAAGATGGATTTTGAAGGCCACTGAGAAGTATTTCCACCCTACTCTTGAGTTTTCAGCAAGACTGATGAGCCTCATGCTGCTCTGCAGAGGTCACCCTCACCTGAAGCAGGTGGGGTTGGTTCAGAGGCTGCTGAACCAGTCGTGTTTGACAGAGGAGCCCAACTCCACTGTTAATTGTGGTTCTTTAATTTGCTTATGTAGCAATCAGTGTAAACCTGCACTTTTTCCTTACCTCAAGCAGAGTCTCAGAAATGCAAGCACATTGCCCTAAGGCACAAAAAATGCAAGCACAGGTTAAACATTTCAGTGTTGTTTAACACACGTAAGTTAAATAAAAAGGCAGTTGCCTTACTGTGTAGGGGGATACTAATGCACTATCTGCAGGGCCTGAATTCCCCCAGAGCCCAGACAACATAAATGCCTTCTGCAGCCAAAACAGCTTCCTGCAGCCACACCAAGAAGCCCTGTGATCAAAGTGCTACAGCAATGCTGGCTCCTGGTTTGGCCTCTGCCTTTCCAGTGAGACCACCAGCAAGAAAGCAAATGGGTGTTCTGCTTTGGTGTACATTGCTATGAACAGCAGAGGCAAGATAGAGGAAGAAAAACAAAACAGACCACAGCCTATCCTTGAGAGTTATGCAAGAAGAGAGGTACACGATGAGCTTTTCCCACAGCAAAGGTTCCAGCTATGATTGCAAAACCTCAGCAATCACGCAGGGACTCTTCCATGAGGTCTCCTAGGGTCACTATTCACTTCAAAGTCAGCAGAAAGGTGGCACAGCAAGGATCCTATTGTATTGCCACAACTGGCTGGCAGAGAGAGTTCTCTGAGGAAAGCCAGAATGCTGCAGCCATCACTGCCAGCACTGTCTGAATTTACAGACTGGAATACCGTGAGGATGCATGGCTGGCTGTGTCAGGGCTCACTGGGCATGAGTATGGGCCCAGCTTCCCACGTGGCTCATGCTGGTTTCAGGACTAGTGCTCAAGTTCAGGCACTTATTTATTCATGTTTGTCCCTCCCTTCCCAAACCTGAGTTTTACCACCTGGCAAAAAAAAGGGGCTCACTCCAAACTCAAGTCAGAGTGGGATCCAACAGAGACAGACAACATGGCCATATAAAAAGATCTTTTTGTGATAAAATGAGATAAGCTTAGGTGCAATGTAGGCCAGAGTAGTTCTCTTTCAAACTACAGCTTTTTTGTTTGTTTGTTTTTTGGGTTTGTTTTTTTTTTTTGAAAACAAAGTAATCTTTATCTAAAACTCTCCAGTCACAGAAATTGTCTGCAATCATTTGTAAAATTTACCTTCATTGTTAACCTATGGTGGTTTATTTGAAATTAAAATGTAGCCATACTTTCAAGCCCATCTGATGGAATTTGTTAGATTGAAGCAGATATTCCTCTGGTAACTGAAGCCTTGTAGAAACCATGTGTCTTGTCTAGACTAGTCACCCAGTTTCTATCTACAGAGAGATATGCACTTCCTAACACAGCAATCTATCCAAGAAGCATCCTTTCTGTGAGGGCAACCTTCTTTCCATTGACTATGATGGAAACTTGATCAACTCAGGTTAAGAGACTACACTTTACATATCAAATATCATGTGAGACAAGTCTCTCTCCTCATTGAAGATTTGTTATCAAGTTTCTTTTGCCATGTAGACCTTTCCCACAATATAAACTCATCGTTTAATATTACTTTCACATAGACTGCAGGCTCTATGTGAAATTATCAAGACTAATTTCTAACAGTCATTAAGAAACCAGAAGTGAAATTATTTTAAGAACTCTTGAGATTAATTTCCTTACACTCTTTATGACATTCATTCAAGGTTCATGTTCTTTGTTTCCTCTTGCAATAATTCAAGAGACAAACCACTGCTGGGAACAGTACGTGTCCCTCCACCCCCTCCAGCTGACAAAAATTGGCAGAGTTCAAGAGAAATCTCAGCGAATGGGAGAGAAAAAAATTCACAAAGAGCAATCACTACAGATATTGAGATTTATTGCTGATTTTCCCTTTCTGCAAAGCTGTCAAACTGCCACAGTTCCAGAAGGGGATTATCTCCACAAGCCCTTTGGCCTCAGTCCCTGTGCCAGTTCAGACAACATGATGACTAGAGACCTGTGTGTGGCAGCTTGCTGTTTACAGAACAGTTGGAGGCAAAATCCATCCTTCCAGATCCTGAATTTATGGCAGGATCTGGGCTCTGACATTGTTTGGTATGACCTGCTGTCTGCTTCAAACAACAACAAAAAAAAACAGCGGGGGCATCCTGTGGGGAATGCGGCTTTTCCTGAGTTTAGTTCCCTGTGCAAGAAGCTGCTACTGAGTGGAGCTCACACAGAGCCATCAGCATGAGACAGTGCAGTTTTTCCTTTTTCCTTTATCACATCAATCTGATATAGTTTGTCTTGTGCTTTGAGGCAAAGGCTCCTTACCATCTTTGCCAACTATGCTGCTCGCTTACCAGCACTATTAATAGCATAGGTTCTTTTCCTAATTAAAACAAAACAAAACAAAACAAAACCAAAAACAAAAAACAAAACAATAGATCCCTTTCCTCACATTTAGTTGCACTTCTTCATTCCTGCTGTCGCTTTTTTTTTCATGATAATGTCTCTAGTCTGCAAGTCAGCTCTTTTCCAGCTGGTGAGATCTGGTTCCTCTTTATGTGCCTGTCCTTTCAGTGTAAACAAGCAATGCTTCTCCAACTCCACCGATCACAAGGCTGTAAACAAAGTACATCACAAATTTAGCATCACGCAAATCCTTCTACTTGATACAAAAAGGTATTATTTTATCTAAACACATTCCAACCTAGAGACAGTAACCCAGGTGATTTTTTTCATTTGTCTTGCTAAGAAAATGCTGAAACCCAAAATATCTTATTTAAATGATCTCATCAGAAACTACCTTTCCTGTGTTTTAGGGCTGGTGGTATTCAGGGAAAATGCACAGACAGGAATCTAAATGGAGAAGGTTGCCACTAGTTACAAGAATAGCTGCACACCCCTACACTAGGAAAGGAAGGCAAGAGACTTTGAGCCCTTATTAGCCTAATGATTCCCTCCTGCAATTTCTGTTGGTGTTCTGTCCTGAAAACTTGCCACTTGACAACATCAGGAGGAGATGTAAAGCCTAGGTTTTGTGGACAAGGTGAAATCTGGGAAAACCATTTTGCCCTTGGGTGATCCCATTGGTTTAGTGAGGCCAGTAGAAATTTCTGTATTTGCCTCTCTTGGTGAGGTGAAGGGAGCTGCCCCAGCCAAAAAGGCACATGGGCCCAAGCACTTTTTTTCCTGTGCTGCTCACAGCACAGCTGTGACACTAAGGCTGTTCCCCAAGAGTCAGCCTAGGAGCAGGGCTCCAAGTCAGGATGAATGGTTTTACAGAAACCTTCACTGAAACATGCTATCAGCCCACTCAATACAAGCAATAGTTAATAATCCCCAAGCCTCCTCTGTTATCTCTCACAGCTGACAGGAATGTGGTAGGATGCCGACTCTTCTCCCCTTTTGTAACAGTGCAAAGCTAAGTGTACTGACCTTTCATCTTAGCCCCATGGCTTAATTAGCTTATGAAACAGAAAAGCTCCTTACTGAACTTTATAAACAAAACAAAACTTCTGTTAAGTTCATTTCTATGAGTACACTTTTTTTTTTTTTTTGCTTTGGAAAAAATAAAGGCATGCAAAGCTGAAGGCTCTTTGGTCTAATAGCATTACATTCACTTAAATCTTAGCTTTGGTGAGCTGTTTTAAAAGCCACATAATTGCCCTTGTTCCTGAGAGGAAAAAAATATTGTATAACAACAGCACAACATTTTACAATTACACAATAAACAGCCCTGGAAAGTAGATGCTACAGACAATCTGTGACAGCCCACGGAATAGCTTTGGTGTGGAATTACCAACAAGGAGCAAAAGGCTGCAGGGGCTGCAAGCTTTTCAAAGAGGGTCTAAACCACTGAGTCTGGTCACCTGCAATGGGTGACAACTTCTGAGAGCTTTTTTTCTGGAGAGGGTTAACCCCTATGTCTTATTTCAGCTCCAGTTATAAACACACCCTATGAATTAATTTCTTTGGAAGCTAAAGTTAGATAATAGACTCTTTATCCTAAAGGAAAAAAACCCTGAAACACTACATATGGAAGACCTAAAACCAACAGAGCCCTAGAATTTTTTTCCTGTTTCTATAGATGTGTTGTTTTCTAAAGTTTTAACAGAGACTTTCAAAAAAAAACCTATCTCTGACACACCATTCTAAAAATCAGACTGGCAATTATGTAGAAAAAATAGTAAACAGTTCAGCCTTGTTCTGTGAAAAGATGTCTGCACCTGAATTGTTCTTTAATATTATATATCTTACATCAGAGAAGAAGAATCCCTTTCTGAAGGATTTGAAATCTTGGGCATCCACATGCCCACGCAGTCCAAATTACTAGGCAAATGGAAACCATTGCTATATCTTCAGGATGAAGCAGAGCAAAAACCATGGCTAAGTGCCAACCCTTGATTTTACCTTCAATTTGCCATCTGGCAAATCCCCCAGCTTCAGTTTGTAGTGAGGTGACAGCTAACTGCATTTGACCATCATTCAAAACTTAACATATTATATTGTCCATGACTACACTGGAGCAACACTAAAATCCTCAGTGATTAATGTTCTCATGAGGGCTTTGCAGCTGCTATCATCCAACAAACTATTTCCAGAGCTTTGCTGATAAGCCAAGGCACGGCCAATGCACAAGCACTAACAGAATTAAAATAATTTTTTAAAAAAAGAAAGAAATTGTTTTCTTTTTGAATTATGACATTCAAAGTGTAACGGTGGCCCAAAGGCTAAAGCAAATTATCTTTAAACATACATCCTGACTAGAAGTTTCAGTCCACATAGGGCAGGTGGCATGTGTGCAACTATATACGTCCATGTGCTCACATTAGGAAAGGTACACATTAATAAAGGCACACATTAATTTTTAGTGCACATGTCAGTGAATACAGATGTATAATCAAAGCCTACCTCTAGCACACACATGACAGACCTGCACAAACACAGGTAAAACATGGTGAAGAGCAGCAAGTTAATGGCCTGGACTAGGAGTGTTGTAGGTGCATTGATACCAGTTAAGTCTCTGACTGCACAGACTGCATGTATTTCCTAGAGCTAAAAAAAATGCACAACTTGCTTTAGCATTTGAGATTACCTGTGCCTAAAATACAGTTAGGAATGCATATTCCCACATAAGCAAATGGGGCCAGTCTGAACTGGAGATTCTCCTTTCTATAAGGCTCTTATCACACCTAAAGAAAGGATATGTTAATTCCATTCAGTGCAGAGCTTTATCTTTAGGATGGCAATCAAACTGAATGAATCATGAATCAAGTGGAAAAAAGGAAGCTTAAAGCTTTTCAAAAGTAAGTAGATTTTTATTTCCATTAACAAATCTGTCCTCAGAGACACATGTCTAACCCCACATTGAGATGTTATTTGCATGGCAGAAGCATTTAGGGGCGTCAGCCATGCTCTGTGATTCCCTTTCCATGTGTGCCATACAAATACAGATCAAAAACACTGCCTTTGACCAAAGGAGTTTGCACCCCAATCCTTTATATGACTACCTAAAAAATTCAGGTTAGGTGATTTGTATGTGTGGTCACACATTACAAAATCCAGATACAGCTTTGGAAAAAGTTCATTACCATTATTTTTCTCTGGTTTAACTTTATGCATTCACAGTGCACAGTGTGTTAGGGAAACTTGAATGCACCCTCTTAGTTAAAAATATACTGTCAGCAAACCTTGACTCTGTGTTTTACTTCCAGTTCTGCCTCTAAATTGCAGCATGACTTTGAATGGATCATTTATTTGCCTGTTGGATCCATTTGTCTCACTCTAAAATGTGTTGAGTGAATTGTGGTGAGGCTTAATGTCCAAAATGTCCATATTCTCCCATGGAGGCAGAAGAAACATTCTTCTATTACTGTACTGCATCCATCATTGCACACCTGGTTCTCCTTACATGCAAAATAATACTGACAGCAATAGCACTTGACATTTAAAAATATTTCCACGTGAAGCACTGTGTGAAAATTCATCTTTACTCTTAAGCAAAAAGCTCATGTAGGCACTTACCAAGAAATTGTTAATACATTGGCAGTCATGACAAAGAAGAACGGTGATAAGCTAGCAGTTATAACCTGTTAAATTGAAAAGAAGGAAAATCACTTTGTGAACTTGTGGTATCACAAATGAAAACTAAAATACTTTGGCTGAAATTTAATTTCCACGTGTGCAGTCATATCTTCTTCTTTTACTTGGAGAAGATAGTAGGATAGTCACACATCACAATTGGATTTTGACTCTGGCAGAACCCAGGACACAACAGAAGCAGGCAGAGAACCAGCACAGGGGATCCCTTGTCACATATCCTAGCTGGCCTTGCCTAGAAGTCTGCTGGCTTTTACTTGAATACAGCAGTCTGGGGAGAGCAGTCAGATCCCAGGTTTGGAAAGCCTTGTATTTCTGAAGAGGACGAGAACTTGAAATGTGTTTATAGGTGTATAAAAACCAACCAAAAACTAACAGGGTATAGGGTTAAAAAAACCAACACAACTTCAGTAGGTTTATGTTACAAATCTCTCATTACCCCCAGGTGTCCTGGGCAGACCAGCTAGAGACAAATTACTTTATACTTTCCGAGTACCGATCCCAGAAACAGCTAAATCCTGACATAAAATGGTTTGTAACAGATCCCTGCCTCAGCAGCTACGGAGCTACCACATCTGCAGCCTGCGTGCCGTTTTGGGTGTTTTGCTGCCAGATGGATAATGTAAAATGGAAAGGGTTCAAAGAACAGTGACAGAGTCATTAGATGGGGGGATTGATTTTCAGTCAATAGTTAGGATAAGCAATGCCTGTGGGAAAGGAAGACTTGGTAGTGGTTTACAAAAACTTGGGAAACACAAGCACTGAGGAATGAAAGGAACTATTTAGGTTAATACAAAATTGCCCAAGGAAAAAGATGAAATTAAGAAACAAAATATTTAAACAATTATCAGCTAAGATTTCCTAATCATTGTTTGCCTAGTTGACTCCCAGGGGAGACGGCAGAAACTTTATTATGTAATCTATTACTTGTTAAAGCATTACTACATGTGCAGCAGGGAAGCAAATGCCATTTCAGAGTAGATTCTGTGCACCAGAGCTTGGACTAGGAGTGTGTTAGTCAATACCTGCTACATATGTTATGGCTGTATTTCAAAAGGCAGGCTCTGAATCAGCCTGGACTGTAATCAATGCAGAATCACATGCAGGACTGGCAGGTGAAGAAGAGAAGGTTGTGTGTCCCCTTTCCAGTCCCAGCCTATGAGTTGGGTGTAGAGGAGACAGCAACCTAAATGCAGCAGTGAGACCATGCAATGGCACAGGAGCAAAGGTGTTCAGTGGGAACTACACAAGGAATACCTCCTCTGGCCTCTTTGGGGATGTTTCCTACTGTAGGGAGATTCAGGTGTGCAGGTGGCTTTTTCCTTCCTAGACATCACCATAACTCACACCATGACTGTTCTCCATGCTCCTATAGCCCAGGACCCTGTCAGAGGAAATGAGGCTGGAGATAGACCCGATCTAGGCAGGATAATACATGACTGCAGACCCACTTCATCCCTGCTCAGCAAACAAATTGCTGGTACCAATAGAACCACAGACACACCTCCTGATACAAACTTCATCTGACTTCAGTGTTTTCACACTGCCAGCCACAGCAGCATACAACACAGACAATGCTGTATAGCTCTAAACCAACAGAAAAAGTGAGCTCCTACTCCTAGGGAAAATCAAAGATATGTATCTACTCCTACAGCCTTGTATCTATACATGTAAGCAAACATAGAATTTAACATATATACCCAAAAGAGACTGACAGAGGACAAAGACAAGTCAGAAACACCAAGTTATGCTTCAAAACTCAAGACCATATTGCAACTCTGCACCTTCAGTGGCCTGTCTCATCATTATTTGCAGCCAGAGAGAGTTGACACCTACTCCAAACAGTGGAAGTTAACTATTCAGGAGCTGAATCTTTCATACATTTTACCTAAAACTAGCTGTGAGGCTGAATATCCATTAGTTCAAAAGCAGCACTCTAAAATACGTTTGCATCTTGTTCTAGTGGGCTGGGTTCTCCCCTTGCAGACAGTGCAGCTGATGCACTGACCTACAAGAAACCATTTCTCATTTACTCTGGTGCAAATGGTTGTGGAATTAACTGCACTGAGCTTATTTTAGGTTAATGATAACTTATTACATAAAAATATACAATACCAATTACCGACTTTGTTAACAGAAACTAACAAAGAATGGCAGCTGTGGTATGTACAGAGCATTCTTTTCCCTAAGCTCATCTCCTCAAAGAAACTGAAGTGCTGCATTTGAGAAGTGGCACAAGTTAAAGTTGTGTCACCCACTCCCTTGTTGAGTCCTGTTTATTAGAAACTTGAGAAGAGGCCAAGAGCAGAGAAACAGGCATTCAAGAAACCTCCGAAAACAGGCTCCATCAGAAACAATACACCATTCTACTGTGATCATCCCAAACTTCTGCAAAAATGCAGGCTGTAGCCTTTTGGACTATTATAGCTGAACACTGTTGTATTTTTGAGAAATTATGTAAGAGTCTCTCAGTGCCAAAGACAAACAAAATGTGGGTTGGAAGAGCGCATGAAGTAAGCGTGTGTAAGGAAAGAAAAAACAAATCACAAACAAACCAAAAGGAAAACACGTTGCTACTAAAATGTCTACCTTTGATGGCTTATCTAAAAGAAGAATCTGTTTAAAAATGAAAAACAAGTTTTCAGAGAAGCTAACCATGTAATTTGTTCCAGGGGAAGACTCTAAATCCTAGGGACACAGTAGAGAAGGTAATTATTGTTTAAGTACATTTCAGTATTATCTGAAGTGTTTTAAGTGCGCATTTAGTTTGAAAAAAAACCCCACCTACACTGATGTTCTGAATGGCTTTAAAAGAAACCCCTCAAAAAAACAACAAAATAAATTCACAACAAGCTAAATGCAGTAATCTCTCTTTCTTCACTTTAAAGGTCACAGTTGTCCTCTTAGGCATTCAGATGCTTTAGTAAAAGGAATGAGCTTTCAAGACAAAAGAAAGCAAATTAAAGGGCAAACTAAAGTTAATGATTTCCAAATATATTTTGAAGCTGAATCTTTAAGAGGTGGAAAGGAAAATTTTAATTAGCTGTAATATGCCTATTTTGAACAAAGCTCCCCAAGATTTTGACATCCAGCCACTAATTCTATCAAATGATACAGGCTGGATGGTTGAGCACCAACTGTTTTGGAAACAGGAACAGCTCCATGGACTCTGCCTACTTTTAAAGGAACTGTGAGCAGTCAGTATTACAAAAGCTACTTTAAAAACATTCATACCCTGAAATTTTCTTATGAAATTCTGACACAGCTTTCCACGATTAGGAAAAAGATTCAAGCGTAGCATAACTTAACAAAACATTTCCATGTGAGCTGAAATTTTTCCCGAGAAATCATTTCAAACCCTTCCTTGCATGAAAAATCAAAACAAAACAAAACAAAAAACCAAAGCAACCTCCCCTCAGGATTTTTACTTAAAATAAATCAGTCTAAGTTTATTGTGTCATTCCATTGCACTGTGAAAACAAGACCCATTTTAAAGGAATAATTTATTATCCGCTATTTGCCTTGATTCCAGCTATTTCTGTAGTTCAAATCACTGAGTTACTCACAAGTAATTTTAAAAATTATCAAAAATCTTGGCATTTCAAATTGTGCTTCCTACTTCAACCAAAACCAGTTGTAGTTCTTTAGAATGTGTATCAGCACTGCAGGAAATAAGTGTATCCTTGTAATGGATACTTATTTGGGATTAGGTCTCAGGAGAGTGGGCTGATCTCCTCCACACAAGATATTGGGCCTGAACACTCAGGTAACAAACCATATAAATACTCTGTCTGGTATTCTTCACATAATACTCTAGTACAAGGGCTGAACAGGAACAAGGAGAAAAACCGGACAGCAACTCAGCCAGTTAGATGTTTCAAACTCACTGGTTACAGGAGATTCTCAAATTCAGACCCCACATAAAAGGTGAAAACTTCAGGTGTCTCCATTATTCTGGGGACCAGAGACAGGTTAAGGTGCCATAAAACATTCCACACACCGCTTACATTGCCATTTACATTTAACAAGCTCCTATCAAGGACAACACAGCGCTCAGCTTCAGGATCCAAAGAGATTCATTCAATTCCAAAGCTCCAGAGTTTGCCCCTTAGCAGGCTGAATTCCTGGCAGCTAGAAAAACAATGGCATCATTGAAATGATAGGTAACAGACTAAGATCCATGAAGCAGAGATATCCCAATGTGTGGAAGAACTTGTTACACAGTAGAGACAAATTCAGCACATAAAATCACCTTTGCACAGGAAAAAAGTAGGCATAGGAAAAAATGTGCTCCGATATGTCCTCCTTTTCTAAATCTGCTTTAGTGATTCCTGAATGGAGGGAGGCACAATTACCACCAGCTTTAAAGGGTTCCCAAGGAACTTTGATAGACAGACCGCTGCACTACTCGTGACATGAATGCTTTCCTCCTTTCTCTCTATCATTTTATGATCAGATAAGAAAAAAAATTCCAAAGAGAGAGTAAAATTTGTCTCATAAATGTTATTTTAAGAAAATAGGGAGGGGAATGGAATTTATTTTTAGAATAAGAGATTAATTTAGTTTACAGATAACAAAATAAAAAGACTGGAGAATTTATTGCTGTAAACCTTAAGAACAGGCAAGATAACTATCGAGCCAGCTTCCCTGTTAGAAGTTTTTCTTGAATATATAACATCAGAAAACTCTGATAAGTCTGACACGTGGCTTGAAGACAGGAGATAGCATCCTAAGGGTTTTTGGTCCTTGGCAATGCACAAATTTGGATCCTGGGTGATAGAGGAATGCATTCTTTGCTGCCTTGCCTTCTCCACTGACCAGCTGTGGTTATACCACAGCCTCTGGAAGGTCCAGTCTTGATCGGTTGGAACCAGACATCACTGGCCAGATAAAAGTGTCATTCTTGACCAAGCTATCATGATCGCTTTCATCCCTTACTTTACAATCACTTCAGAGAAAGATTTTCAGGCTGCAGAAGCTGGCTGTACAGTAGATTTTGAATATCTAGCATTTCTGAGTTGTTCAGGAACATGCTGTTTACATAGCCGAGAACACAGATGAGGACATTTTCAAAATTTAGATTCTGACTTAATCTTTCTATCTGGAATGGAAAGACATGGTGGGGATTTAGTTCTGACATGACCATGATTTGTTAACATTACAACTCTACTTGTACATTCCATATAAAACTATGTTTTCTCTGAAACTTTTAAACTGCTAAGAAGTTAAATGTCATAGTTCTCACTGTGAAGCGAACACAGAATACTTTACAAAAGTTTTCTTTAGTTTGTGTACACAGAGCCAATCCTTGTAACTTCACTTCCCCAAACTGCCAAAACCTCTGTCCTCACAAATACGCGTATTTTTTCCAAAGAGAGTGTTTTGAAACAGCTCATCAAGTTCACTCACTGTTCAAAATAAATAATTCTATTTACCATCAGGTCATCTTCTCAAAACATCAGGAAAAAGATTCTGATGTACGTAACCTTTGTTTTCATTCTACTGTCAGAATTAAAGTAATATCAAGCTTTTTATAGACAAAATATTTGTTTCATCCCTCGTCTGCGTGGTTTAACCAGCTGCTAAGATAATCATCAAAAATCACCAGGGAAATGGATCATTGTTAGTGCCACTGAAAACAGCTACATCAAGAAAATCCAGTACTACCAAAAAGATAAAAATTACAGTAGGTAAAGACCAATAAAAACACATACATTTGTCTTGAGGGAGAGCCACTGAAATAATTTCCCAGATTTCAGAGTTACATCGCTTTTGTACATATGTTTACTTCAGAGTAAGCATATGTAACATGTGCACACAAAATGTTATGCCAGGAATGGAAATATGTCAAAAAACCCCTGAAGTCTTCAGAATAGAAAAAAAAAGAGCAACTAATATTTTAATGCCATCCTCTGTAATCATTAATTCATATTAATTTTCTAAGCTTTTAATACCATTTCTCTTTGTTTACATACATACAATTTTCCATCTCAGGTGCTCTACAAACTATTTCCATCTAGATCTTTTCTGCTTTCCTTCATCCAAATATAAGATGGCACTATCATGTCAATGGGTAAATTCTCTGCACCTCAGCAAGAATACTTTCATTCACAGACATCCAGCAGCTACAGAACCAGATGAACAGATGAAGGCATTGACTGGGACAGCCAAATACGTGGAAGAACACTGAGGGACTGGGATCTCCACCATCCAAACCCTGACTGAAGTGGTCCAGCATGTACTGAAAAGTCTTTTTGAAATAACCCAGACTTGAGAGATTTTTATAGAGCAGGTGCTGACTGTGAGGTTTCAAACAGCAGAAAGTCAGCATTGATCAAGGAGAAGCACCAATGACCACCTGTAAGCTCACTGATTGTGCAAGGCTGCTACAGTCACTGGAAATTTGCCATTGGTTGGCAGCAAAAATCTCTGCTAAAGATGACAAACAAACATGGTACATATCCTCCCTCACAAAAAAGACAAGGTGGGACTAGAACTAATGTCAAGTCTGATTACATTGCTGGCAATTAGGGCAGGGAAAAAACAAATACAAACAAAGTGTGTAGAAAATAACTCCTATGTTTTTTTCTATGGTTATCAAACAAAATAAAGCACCACTAAGAGCTGCAGATACTTTGCACAGGAGATGTTCTCCATTGTGAGCAGAATTAAGCATCTGAATGAATCCTGCATGCAGAAACAGACCAAAATCCAAGTAGCATTCACTATTTACTTTTGAGTCAGCTTTGGGGATGATTTACCACACAGAAATAAAAGCTTCCCTGGAAGCTTTCAATTATATTGCCTATTGCAATGACAAAACTTTCAGTGAAATCATTAGCTCAAAGGCTCTTCACAAACCTTTTTTACAATACCGAGGTCAATCTCTGGTTAAAAACGACACAGCAAATTCAGGCAAAATCCCTCTGACCAACTCTCCTTTAAAGTCTCCTCTCCCTAGATATTCATTTAGTTGTATTAATCAACACAGTGAGACAAAGTCTGAGACTTTTCAGCTTTGTTCTGAGGGTCTGTTGTTACCAATCAAAAAACAAGACAAAATTTGCTGCTTAATGTAAGGGCTTCAAGTGATAATGCAGCCCCTGAAGGAGCACTACTAATAAATCCACTGACAAGGAAGGGTTTCAATCAGCCACACAACTTTTTTCCAAGGAAAGGGAATGAAGCTTTAACGTTGAACTCTAGAATAATGGCTCTTCCCAAAAGAAACAGCAATGCCATGATCCTGCCTGAAAAGCTGAGGAGCCCAAACAACAGAAAGAAACTATTCAAAGTGAAATAGATTGAAGGAAAGGGGAAAGTAAAGCAGGCTTGGCTCTCAATTCTGCCCATTGGTTTTACACTAAGTGGAGCACGTCTGCAGTGTTACCCTCAGCCTGACCAAGTGCAGACAGGCCCTGAGAGATTTCATTCCCTGACAGACTTAACTGGTGGATGCTGTCAGTCTATGAAATCAGCAGACAACGCAAGGAGTTTGTGCATTACAGCATACTTAGGTGCACGTTGCTCATAGGAGGACCCTGCTCCATTGTTCTTCCTTTTCTTCTGAAGGAAGAAAACCCTTTAACCCTTCTGAAATATAAGCTGTTCCTTAGAGGACAACCCGGTGATGCTGGCACCATGACAACAGTGGCACCATGGCAACAGTGACAGTCAGTAACTTCATGATCCACACAGCTTTGATCCAGCCACACAGGAGTTTTTTCAGCTGCTGTAAATGTCTTTGAGAACATTCATTTCATATTTGCCTAAATGCCTGCACTCATCTCCATTTTCTCTAAAGCATCTTTTTTCTCAAAGGAGGTTTTGGTGACTCTCTTCTGCCCTTTCTTTATATTTTATCTTCCTTCTTATTATGTGGTTTTTAGCATTATAAAAGTAATGATGATAAATTCCAGGGGTTAAGAACACAATTAATTCCATGTATTGTGACTCAAAAGCAGCCAGAGTTTCAACATGCCTTAGCAGTCAAATGCTTAATGATGATAAAACTTAGTTCTAGTGTAAACGAGTCTGCTTTTTCATAGCAGTAGATCCTTACAAAGTTTAAAATCACCTACACGTTATGTTTAAAATACAGAACATACTAAAAACTGAGGGAGAGGGTAGATCTAATGACACACAGTCAGAAACTTGTCCTCAAAAATATTTTCACAACAAAAGCAGGACAAATGCTGGCCTCTAGAAAAATAATCAGACATTTTAGGTTGGGTTTTCTTTTTTACATTACAAATACCTAAACCAATAATCTCTGTACTACAGATGACTATTTCTATATATTAGCTTTTTGACTGCTATGAGAAAGTAGATTTCTTAATTAGCCCTAGTATGTGTTTAGAGGGAAGATAATCCTCTGCCTTTCTGTGGCTAGCTACCCATATGCAGTTCCAATATTTAAAGAATTAGATATGCATCTTCTACTTTCTATCACATTTATGAAGATTTTCTTTTCAGTGCTGTTTTCTGTAAGTCCCTTTTGTTTCTAAGATTTGATGTCCAATACAACCATGATGCTGATCCTGCAAGTGCAAGGTGGGACCAACAGGTGGTTCTATCCTTAAAGCTTCCTTAAAGTCATTGAGCATCCTGTCTTACCGGATTAATACATGATTAATTTACAATCCTTTCAGATTAATATGCTACAGTAACTAGTTTTTAACCATGAGCATCATGTGAATATCAAAAGATCTGCTGAACTGCTGTCAAACTTCATGTTTTTTAATTCCATATAAGAGAGAAGTGGCCAAGCTATTGTGCTTGCACCGTATGCATCTCATCAGCAGTTTGGCTGCAGGAGAAAATGAACCACCAAGGTTTAATTCCTTGCCTTTGAATCACTTTTAGAGGATCCTGTGCCTTCATCTGTTTAAGGTATATGGCATTTGTCTTACATCTCTCAGCCATACCAAGACTTTAAGTATAGCTCATAGATAGCCATTTTGACTCTTGGCCCTAATTTTCTTGTCTCTCCACTGTCATTCTCTTTTTTAAACTTTACAACAGCCACCACAAAGATATGATGATTATTTTATGTTGCAGAAACATCTTACAATGTTAAAGTACAGTAAGGAAAGAAGGATATGTGGATTAGGGAGTATAATTAATAGAATCTATGTAAGAAAATTCTCCTCTTACGAGAAACAGGATATCATGGTCATATTTGCAATGATCAAAGAGGAACAAGGCAAGACAAGACTTTTCCTTTCCAGCAAGACCTACATCTATCAATGTATAAAATTATGCATTTATATATAAACCTGTACTATATATATACACACCACAGAAATACATAAACATACATGACTGATGAGATAGGACTGAACTATTACAAGCACATTCTAATTTATTCTGCTTTCCTCAAAAAAAAAAAGTGAGACATTTAAAGAAAATCAAAACTCTGCTGTTTGGAAAATACCACATTGGGTTGAAAATTATGGTAGGGATTTCTTTCTGAACATCAAGTAGCTACTTCACACTATTTTCACTCAGACATAAAGATCAGACTTTCTGATTGAAGACAAAGCAAAAAGAAGAATCATTTGCCCTCTACTTTTGGAGATAATGGCCAAAACATCCATTTCCCCTTCTAAGATTAAGAGCTAGAGCAGTGACACCAATCCTCAGCCTATAAAGTAGCTATAGAACAGAACCCAACTTTAACAGTACCTCTGCTCATATTTTAAATATTTCTCTTAAATGTGCTCATTTGTAATCCAGACACTGTTATTACCTTCAGAGCTCCGCTTTGAAGGACACAAAGGCAACAGCCCTCACAGTGCATGTAAGTGCTGTCCCTAAGCATGCTTTGCTGATATGGAAACATGATCAATCATGATTCAAACAGGTGTGTGCACAGGCACCAGCCTAACAGCATCTGTTCAGGTCAGGTCCGCAAACAAGAGGCACAATCCATGCAGCTGAAGCTTTGTCAAGTGAGGACAACAAAAGTCATTTAATGGGGGACACAGGAAGGCTTCTTTATACCAAATAAATTTGATTTTCTTTGAATTTGCCGAGAAGCATTTTGCCCATTTTTGCTATTTCACCAAACTTAAGACCTAACACCTCCTGTTTCCTGTAGATGTTTCACGCATTATAATGCTTAACTGTACTTTTCCTGTATCTTTTCAGCCTGTCAAGGATTCTCTTTTTCTTATATGCTGCCTCATTACTGCAAAGGCCTTAAATGGCTTCCGACATTTAGCCTCTCCCCTGAAACCTCTAAGTTCAGAAGCTGACAGAGCAATGTGATTCATCATCTTGTTCATATTTTATGAATTCTTAAATATTTGTGCAATGGAATAAGCATTTCAACAGCAACAACAACAACTGTAAAATGTTCTACCTATTAGGACCACAGGCAAAAAACGAGATTGGAACTAGATTGGACTAAGATAAGGTTTAATCAAGTATTGGATTACGGCAGAGAATTTGGGAGAATTTATGATTCTTCCCTAATGCAGGAAGTCTGACATCAATGTGCACATCAGAGAAAAGGAGGTATTTGTATCTTGATGTTAGTTGATACAAAACTTACATCTCATGGCATGCAGTTTATTAATCTTTACCTTTCTGTTCTAGAAAAAATTCCATATAATGTCTACTATTGCTGAATTGTTCAGTCCCTTTAATTGTTCAGAACCTTTTAAGCAGATCCAAGACTGTAAAAAATATACACCTCTCTTTACTTTTACTCAGTCTCAGTATTATCTTCTCTTTGAGACACTGAATTTTACTGATCATTTTTATGGTGCACTGTGTAAAACAATTACTTTTTCTATCTGTTTTGAGAAGTATTGATTTTCAGTTTTGGGCAGCAGTCAGCTGTACTAACCCTCTGCTGCCACAAAATACCACAATAAAATACACTTCATTTTATGTTAAACTGAGCAGGAGCTAGCCTTCTGGCATTCCAGGTTATTCTTCATCTCATGAGATGGTGAAGATAACTCGTATAAAAACCCCATGATTTTCATTGTCACATTTCAGTGGTGAATTTAACAGCCAAACTGACAGCTTGCTATGTATACCTGCCAAGAAAGGAGCTGGCTCCTTGGGAAGGAATGAGCTCAGCATCTGCCTATGCCTATCTTCTTCCCAAGTGCTGGATGCCCATGAATGGGCATCAATCAGGAATGGTTACTGTAAGTGCCTTGCAGGAGAGGATGCACTTCCAAACTCCTCACACGTGAACCATGACCTCCACAGCAGCAGCTCAGGCTGGCTCAGCTGCCATGCAGGACAAAAGAAAAAGCTAGTTCCATCAGACAGGAACACCAGTGTACACTAGATAACACCTTCACAAAACAGACCAGAAGCCTGAGAGCAGTAAATGGCCTCTGAGCAACCCGGGAATCCAAAAGCAAACTTTTCTTTTCCACATAGGCCTCAGGCAGGTGAACACCCACCCAGCTGTGCACTCTGAAGTCACTGCCATGACTGGCCCAAAGACCCAGGTGGGGACAAGTCCAAGACTGATCACATCTGGAGCCCTTTGCTGTAGAGGGGGGTGTTGAGTGGGATGCTGCACAGATTCTGAGAGACTGCTCTTTCCATGCTAGATTGCCCAAAGGTCTCATGCTGAACACTGTAGAGTGAGGCTGTTGTCATCTCAAGATCTGTGCATTTCTTGAGTGCATCTTCAAATCCCTCCTTGCCCCCAGTGCCACTGCTGTAAGAGAACAGACCTTGTGCATGATGTTTTTCTTATGTATGGAAAGCCCAAATGCAGCTGAAAGGGTTCAAGTGGACTGTGAGAACCAACAAGAATGCCCAGCTTAAGGGGAATATTTTAGTGAAAAGAAATGCAATGCAATTTTCCATTGTTAAAATCTATAGACACACCTGAAGTGTCTATGTTCCTTGTCTGCATTATCAGATGTAAAACATTTTTCTGTCATGACTAATTCAGAACTCTGTGGAGGATATCAGCACTATCAAAATAGCATAGGAAACTTTGGAATGCGTAATCAAGGTTTTTTTTAAAAAATCTGTTAGCAAAAATAGCAAGTTTCCATCAACTCTCTCCCAGATGACACTTAGAGTTTTGGTATTTCTATGCATGTAAAAGTCCATTTCCTATTGTATTTCCCATCTCACAGCTCCTTTGGGAAAACTTAATTCATAAACAAACAATTCCCAAAGAAGATAACTGATCTCCCTCCTGACCCCTTTCCATACTACCCAACAATCATAACAGAGGCACAGTCTCTGCGTTGTCATTCTTTGGTGTGTTTATGCTGTTTTAGTAATGATGTAATGGAAAGAAAGTGACATGCTATTATTACTATTATTATGCTGAGGACTGCAAGGAAGAATTGGTTTTCTCTAAGGTTTTATTTTTCCATTTAAAAATGACAGCTTTTCCAGGGCTTTCTAACCATTAATTGTTACTGAAGGTCAAAATATTCCATCATAAACTTTAAAAAATGTGATACTTGAGTAAATGTTTTTAAAAAACATTTATTACAGCTGATCAATTTTGAGCAATGCCTTTTGTGAGCCATGTCACAAGGTTACACACTGTGGGCCGCAGCAGTCTCTGTGCGTCCCATGCATGGGAAGACAATGACAGAAGTGACTACAGCTGACTATACTCTTGGCCTCCCATTTCCTTTGAAAAGAGTTGGAGAAGCCTCTGCAAGGAGACCCATTCCCTTCTGACCCCTTAGAACAACCATCCACAGCAATATGCATGGAGAGAAAGCTGGACTCTGCCCTCCTCCTCTCCACACTGGCTGCGTACAGGTCAAGAACAGCCCGGAGTCATCTCCTGAGATTGTCTGATGCCTATGTGACTTCCATGAGCTCTACATATTTCAGGAACAGAACATAACCCATTTAGCCTGCCTTCCCTAGAGCTCTATGGCTGTTTGCTGACTTTTGTTGAAAGTCAAAATCTAATCCTTAAACAGGGGTACAGAGTTGGACTGAGAAATGAACACACTCGAGGTTTGGCAAAGGGTTGTTTTGAGCTGGGGAGCAAGAGAAAGACATAGAGACCTGTTTCAGAGAGCAGCAGGTGAAGTTTCTGGAGGAAGCCACCTGAAGTGGGACACCCAGTGCCTATCATAGAGGTCAAGGCTCAAGATCTGTGAGACAGCTTGGAGGTATTTCACCCATGAGGGTATTTAAAAATCAACAGGGAATACTCTGAAAAGAACCAGCAAAGCAGAAGAATGTGGCTATATCTTTCTTGTTTCTGGAAGCCCAGCCTCAGCTAGCTTTGGAACCTTCTACATTAGTATGTTAAGAGTGCACAGTTCTCCCATGTAATTTTGGCATTTACATCAGTGCATTAGCAACGGAAATGACTTCCAAAACAGTTCTCATTCTTTTGACTTCTCTTTGTCACAATAATGATTCATCTCCCAGCCTCAGCTCTCCATATGCTAGTAACTCCAGGAGACTAAATAAAAACATGGGAGACTAGGAATCTATTATGCAAAGGAACAAATAAACCTGCATTCTCTGCAATTTAAAATTCTGCTAGATTCAAAAAAATTTGCTTTTGAACTGTTGTTTTGTACTGTCAGGCATATAGAGATGGTTTGTCAAGGCTAGGAAAAAGTATTTTCCAAAGACCTACTCCAAGCTCACGGTTCTGCCTTTAGCTTTACATTAAAGAACATGCCAAACAGTACCAAACATACACTTCAAATGGATATCATAACAGATAAAGGAAACAAACTATTTCAGAGCACCTCTTAGGACTCAAAGTTAATGTCTGCTGAGACTGGATTTGTTATACTAAGAACAGCTGAAAATTGTGCTGCAATATCACCCCCAAGTCACAACAAATAACTTTGTGTGACCGTGTCATGCCCAAAAGCCGTGTAGCTGGCTTTTTCAGTGGATACACAACTGCAGACATTTACACCACCCTCACAATATTAAAATTTTCCATTACCTGGTAATTCAAAATCTCCAACAAGTCTCAGCTGTTCTTACAAGACAGCTTCCTTAAATTGCAACAGTGCCCCAGGGAGCCTATGTCACTTAGCTTGGTGGCCATGTAACATGCAATGAAGTTGTTATGGAGACTGATGTCTCCCCAGCAATTATATGGTGTAATTAGTATTGGCTGCTACAACATAACTATGAAGCTGTCTCCATGGAAACTACCTGAAAACCGGTATTTCTAAGGTTTCAACAACTAGTCTTTTTTTGCAGACCCTTACAATGCAGTGAAGTTCACACTGATTGCCTTCTCTGCTTGAAGCTCAGCTGAGAAACACATTTTCTTTTCCAAGGTATTTGCATAGTCCCCATGGTGACTCACAGGAATCAACTATGTGTAGCAAGAATAAATGTACATATTTCATAGAGTGAGGACCAATCACAAAGCAATAAGGATTTTTACAATTTTTAATTGTCTTTATGCATATACGTGTGCACATCCACATGCATGAGAGTGCACAAGGTGTGGAGATGGAACAAGTTCCATTCTACTTTTATGTCCCCCTTCTTGGAATCCTTGAAAACTTCAGGGTCACAGAACCTCCCTCTCTCAGATTAGAGATGCACTTCTAACCACACTGAGCCACAAAGAGCTCCTACCAGTAGAGTCCAGATGGGTCTAGGACACAATTCTCCCTCTCTCCCAGGGTTTTGGCTTGCAGCTGCTCAGTTTTTCCAGGCTGGGTGAGCAGAGACCTTGAGACAGTCTTGCACAAAGTGGAAGATCTTTGCTGCGTGAAAACGCACTGTGTTTATGGAACTTCAATGGGAGTTTATGACATTTTTGCCTAAAGCTTTATGAGGTCCAAGCCAAGAAAGCAATGGAATTTTCAGCCAAGAATCTCACTGTCACTTTTGCCTGAGCCAGCAGCATGCAAAGAAGACACTACTTCAGTCTACAATATGACCAAGTGGGCAAGTGCCAGGAAACCAAACACATTCTTGTTCTGGCTACGACACACATATAAAATTTTTAAACAGAGTTTTTAATTCAGAATCCTGTTCCATTAAGGCAGAGAAGAGCAAGGGAGAGACATTTACTTCAGAAGGTACTCATGGCAAGACTCTTTTATAAATTTCCTGCAAGTAAATAGCCCCCAGCAGAATATTTTCTAGCACTTGCATGCTAAGCAGCAGTGAGAGAGGAATTAAGAGGTATACAAATTGAAGCACACGTTTCAGCAGAGGCTTTAAGATTCCAACAATGTGGAAAAGCATGAATTCTTTTTTATTTCTCTTGGTTGGTTTGCCCCTGGAATTACAGCAGAAAAAAAAACCTCATGTGAAATGCTGTATGTGAAGAGAGGTGCAGTGAGTATGACAAGGCTAGGAGCCCCAGAAGACCTGCAGTTGTGACCTCTCCATTTTGTGAGAAGCAGAAAAAAGAAAATTTCTGCTTTAATAAAAACACCAGTACTTTTCCAACCATTAAGATGGATATCATCAATTATTTTTGCACTGACATGAAGAGGGATCTAGTCTATCCATTCTCTTCGAGACACCATGGGGAGCAAAGAAGCAAAACCACAGACACAAAATATAAAATTCCAGACTACAGGAATCATTCTGAATAGCAGGAGGGATTCTGAACAGCTATTATATATTGGAGGGAAAGACTAAACCTGCTGGGGTATAAGTAAGGTTGGTACACAGAACCCATGGATAAGAGATGCTTTCAGACACTCCTGCAAAGCTGCTTTCGCAATGTCTGGCAGCCAGCATTAAACACAGGATGACCTGGGGCATACACATCTCAAGTTAACAAACAAGGAACCAAAGCAGCTGTCAGAGGATGCTTTTATGTACTAGGGAGCCTCCAACACTGTTCAGATAAATTATAGGTTACATAATAGTGCCTGGGATGTTTATATAGAAAATAGTTGCATACTCCTGATCCAGTTATTCTGTATTTCCTTCCAAACCATGCATAAGAAAATCAGTAAAGCTCAATGCAACTTTATTTCAGTTATTCAATTTCCTTTCTTCAGGTGAGGGAGGAACAAAAAGAGAATTCAAAATCCACTGACCTTCTCATTTGTTCTTCCTGTATATAACAAGCTGCTTCAATAGGTTCCTACTGGAAACAAGCTGAATTCCCTACTATTAGTTTATTAGGATAACACTGAACACGATACGGGAACATGAATTCACAAGTACCCAGTATCTTGCTGCATTTTTTCATTCTATTAATAATTTAAATTATTTCTGCTGCTTAACTTTTAGAGACCCTAACAGGCTTCATCACCAGATATAGATTGGCAACATTAATCAAAACAAACTCAGTGACAGCACTGTTAGAGCTCATTAGCATTCTCACCAGATGCTTCTGTCTGTGTATGTGAGCATCTCCAGTTTTTTCTTTCTAGTACATGAGCCATGATACTAGCACAGCTTCCAAATTAAAACAAGAAATCTCAGTACAGCTTCAAATCCTTGCTCTTCTGGGAATTAAATCTGTGCAAGGTTATGACAAAGCATTTCATATTTCTTCGACTTCTTAAAAACATTTTTTTTATACAGATCACTTCACTGACTTTTTTTTTGCATTTCTCAGGAATGTATACAGATATGACTAACACACACACTATTTGCTTTCATAGAAAAAGTGCAGAGAGCATTTTTCACTGTAATTATCACACAGGACTTTATACACAGGCAAAACCTGTGCTTCATCTGTCTCTGTACAAAGCAATGCTGTGACATGAAAGCTGTCAGAAATCATTACAGGGAAGAATTTAAAAACCTAAAGCATTGATTAAGTTGCCACATCCAAAGTAAAGATCATAACAACAAGTTACGACCCAGCTCCAGTTTTTAAGTGAATGAAAAATTAGAGGGCAGGGAGGCCAAATATGTGAGCTTCACAAAGAATGTGTGCTCGGATGTGCAAAGCCGAGCCGATCAGATCTCACGGTTAATTTATTGGAAATGAAGCTGTGACAACGATCTCAGCCCCAGCTCATCAGTCACATAGGTACAAAGCATCCAAATGGAAAACAGATTTTCCGATTCTCTGCACCTCCCTAGAGGCCTGTGCTGCTGTCTGAGGACTATAGCATTCTCCTTTCTTGGCTCATTTGCAACATAAACATATTCCGGCCTCAAACGCTGCTCCTTTCCAACTGCTGGTGAAAACTCCAGTCAGTCTGAGAGATTAAGAGGATGATCTAGGGCACTACTCAATCCAAGAAAAATGCTCATGTGGGAACGCAAAGCTGTTGTTGTGACCAGAGGTAGGTTTTCTTNCATATGAAGACATTTTCTTCTGCCATTTTTCATTCTATTGTACGTATCTGTAACTTATGCTTTTTATAACGAAGGGCTACTCTTAATAACCTTGTACTTTTTTTCTTTTTTTTTTTTTTTTTTTTTTTTTTTTTTTTTTTTAAATAAAGGGAGCCAGGCACTTAGACTTAAACAGATTTTTACAGTGCTGGTTAAATGCTGCTTTTCTGCACTTACAATGATTTAAGATGTGACTGACACAGCCCTCATATCCTGGGCAATGCTGAGCTGGATAGTATGTAGTTTTAACATTTTCAAACTCCTGTAGGAAGCAGTATTGATCAGACAGATGGAACTCAAATCTTAACTACACAGGCCATAAATTCATAGTTCCTTGTAGATACACAGTTCCTTAGGAGAGTTTTTTGAGAGCTAGTAGATCAGCCCCTACCCTTCAGGCAAGCTCCAGTTCAGCTGTTGCTTTCTGTCTGTCTGTGTCTGTCTCTGCTTTGATCCCTGTTCTAAAACTGATGTAAGGTGCTTCCAAACTTTTCGAGCTTTCACTGATTTCTAATCCCAAATCAGCTGCATTTCAGCACTTGGAGCAGCAGTTCCTACATGCTCCTCATGCATCCACAGATGGGTATGGTAGAACCCTAAAATATGTTGCATATCAAGCTCTAAAACACTAGTGGAAGACATTAGGAAAAGTGCTAGTGTTGATAAAATTTTTAATGCTACAGACAGATCTCATGTCTTCATTATTATTGCCCTCTTCAAACTCAAGATAAGACATATAATTTGAGCACTGGGTTAGAAGCTACAACAGGAAAAGGACTAATTGCTCTGTTACAAAAACCTTCCAAGCAAGATAATTAAACCAGGTACATTAAAAAGAACACACTTTTAAGGCTAAAGAACAGATTAAATTCTCCCAGTGACACAAGGACAAGTTTTTAATTGTATGAAGGCATATAATTTCATTGACAATGGTGGCTAGAACAAACTTTGTATCACTTATGTCTATAGATGGCCAAACTCCCACAAATCTAGAAACCCTTGAACTCTGGGAAAACTTTGATCGAATCCAGACCTTATGGCTCTGATCCACTTCAGCTGGGATGGACCCAAATCTGCTTAAAATATATTTCACAACACATCTTTGCCTGCATTTTTTCCCAGTAGGTCATAAATACCACATGTAAAACCATTTACCCTCATTCATAACACCTACGAGCAGAGCCAGCTATTCTAATCCCCAACCCAGAATGTTAAACAAAAACCAACAAAAAATCCCAACAACCAACAAAAACCACCAAAACAAAAAATACCCCCCCCCAAAAACTCCAAAAAAACTGCCCAACAAAACCCACCAAAACAAAAAACCAGCCCACAACCTAAAAACCCACCAAACCCAAAAAACAAAAACAGAAACAAAAATACTCAAGAGCAAGTTTTAGATCAGTTGACTTGGCTACCAAGGAGCAAGAAGAAAGCTAAGGTGCTAAAATCTGAACAGTCAGAATGTTTAGAACTTCAAACTGGTGAGAAATGCCTCGTGACTTGCACAGTGGGGAACAGCTTGCAAAGCACAAACCAAGTCATACCACTTCACTCTTGTTATCCCCAGGAAAAAACAGACTCATTTGACAACAGTGTCTAAAGAAGCATATTATGCAAACCTATGGTTTGGAAGGGAGGAGGATTTGATAATGTAACAACTTCATTCATTGTAGTAGGAAAGGTGAGATCACAAACCACATCGGAAGGTTGTGGTTTTCAGACGACCTAGCTGAAAGTGACGAAACTTAGTAAAATCTGACCAGGGAAAAGGAGTCTGACGAGCTCTTTTGACTGCATTCACCACAGAGAATTTAAAAACTGAGTTGTTAATATCTTAAATCAAGTACAGGCAGCCCACAGATCCACAGATCATAGGATAATTCCAGAAGGAATGGACCTCAAGAGGTCAGACTGGGTTGCTTAGGGTTTTATCCAGTCGGGTCTTGTAAACCTTCAAAGACGGAAGCAGCACAGCCTCCCTGAGCAACCTCTGCCCTTGCCTGACTTGTCCTTGGGGTGAAAAAATGTTCCCTTTTACCTAATCTGAACCTCTCTGTTTATTTTACACCCCTACACAGCACTGTGAATAGCCTGGATCTGTCTTCTGGATGATTTCTCCACAGCTACTGGGTGCCTCCTGCTTCTTAGGTGCTCCCAAAGATGTCCCTCTTCCAGGCTGAACAAGGTTGGTCCAGCAGCCACTCCCCAAAATGCAAGTGATCTGGCCCCCTGACTTTCCTGGCAACCCTCTGGCAAACTCATTCCAGTTTATCAATATCTTCCTGTACTGAGGTGCCTAAAACAAGGCTCCCTGTTCCAGATGTTGACTAACAAGTGGTGAGGAGTGGGTCATGATCACTTCCATGAATTTACTGTATATCCTATTATAAGTACAGCCCAGGATACTTTGGGGTTTTTTAGCTGCTGAGGCACACTGCTGCATCATGTCCTGCTTGCTGTCTGCCAAAATTCCAGGTCCCTTTCCACAGAGTTACTTCCCAACTGTGCAGTCCTCAGGTTCTATTATTGCCACCAAAACTTCTTTCTCATTTGCAGAGCTTCACAACTGCCCTTGATGAATTTTCTAAGATTTCTGTTGGCCCATTCCTCCAGCCTGTCCAGATCCCTCGGGAAGGCAACCCTATCCTCCAATGTTATTAACAGGTCCTCCCAATTTGGTGTCCCTTGGAAGTGTGAGTGCACTCTCTTACTTCTCATTCCTCAATAAATAGGAAAGGACCCAGGACAGATCTCTGTGCCACTCCACTTGTCACAAGACTCCAGATAGAGTAGGACCAATTAACCTCTATCTCCTGAACCTGATCCTCCAACCATTTTTTTACCCATCTAGCTGTCTGCCCATCCAGATCCTAGTACTCTCATTTCTATAGAATAATATTGTGGGACATACCATCAAAAGCCCTGGTAATGTCAAGGCAAATGACATCCTCAGCTCTCTCCTGCAACAAAACCAGTGAGAGTTCTGGTACTGAACTTCAGGGAATTAGTTGTATCTCTCGGTTTGGGAAAGACATACTGCAAACAATGGCTGGTGCACATACAGAAGGCGTATTCTCCAAAACACCTTCAGAAGGTATAGGTTTGTATTACTGGGATTCAGTAGTCCAAATCCTTAGCTGCGATAATCATCCCAGTTCCATCAGACTCAGTCTACACACAGTGTTTCATCTCAGATAATTATCCTGGGATATCACACATCTGATATTTGTTGCCTCAGCTCTATGTGCAGGTTGCACAGACAGGACCAAGGAAGAACCAAGGAGGAATAGCAAGAGAGAGATGCAAGAATTCCTCAGTTCTCCTGGGAGATGCACAGATCCACTGTGTTCCCATGAGGGTCTTTCTCTTACCTTTGCAAGGAAACTCCAGGCTGCATATTGCCCTGAGGTTGTGCTGCTTTTTAGCTTCACTGTGTGCAACATCAGAAAGAATCCCAACAGTCCACTGCAAGGGATGGGAAAAGCTTGTTAATAAAATCTCTTAATTTCAACTAAACAACCTCTTACAGGCATCTTGGGTTTCCTAATGAAGAACTGCAGTGTTAATCCCATTTGGAGAAAGAAAGCTGGTGGACAAGAAGCTTACATTATGTCCAGTATATCTAGGGTTTTGTTCAGTGACTAGAATCTGAATAAAGTCAGTCTGACATTCTTATGGTTGGTCTCTAATGCACTTGCATAATCAGAAAAGTAGAGATTATTGAAAACATGAGGTGAAATATTAACTTCAGGCATGGAAATGGCTCTGAATAACAGCAATGCTAATTTCAGCAGGAACCACACATATTTGGCAACTAACTCACTTCAACTTCCACAGAGACTCGAACTGAAAAAAATAACCACTGGAAAGTTTCTGCCTGAAGCTTTCAAGCTGTTTAAACTTCATGAAGCCTAAATTCCAATTAGGAAGTCAAACACATCTCTACTGTATAACAAATAGACAGCTCAGTAGTGCCGGGAACAGGATACTCCACAGTTTTCTGATGACAATTAAGAGAATTTTGATTCTCAAGTCTTATAGGACAGCAGTTCCCAGCACTCCTGTAGCCAAGACTACCCTCAAGGAAATTCTGTTCCACATCTCACCAGACTTTATGAGGTTTGGCTCTGGATTTTGTTTCACTTGTGACATATGTACAACCCACTGATTGTGAACCAGTGGAACAGTGTAAACTAGCAAGCAGGGAACAGAAAGGAACTTCAAAATATGTAAGGAACAAATTACTGTGAGGCATAAGAAATGACAAAGTGCTGTGGGAAGCTGCATGGGAGCAGAGATAGGATCGACACAGCAGAGAGGTGGTGAAGCAAAAAGTGCCTTGGTATTCTCAGAGGGTATGCTGTTCTGGATAGTGATGCCATGCAGTTGGTCCCCTCTCTAGAGCAGCAGGAAGGGTGGAAAATGGTGCCTCCTCAGGTCAGTAGATCTGTGCTGGGCTCCAGTTTATCAGCCAAATGCTGTTCCCTGCAAAATACACGTGGCCAGGTTCCATCTCAGCTGCATGTCCATACAGGCACCAAAGAGCAGGGTAAGATAACTTCACAGGAGTAGAAGGCATCAGGAATTTATTTTTGCATTGAGCCATAACACAAGATCCTTTAGATAGTGTCTGAAGTCTGAAGCCAAGGAAGCAGATGCTGTTTTGATGAAAAAAGACAGGCCTAAACTCAGCAATTTGTTGCAGAGGATGGAGTGCTGAGCAGTAGAGCATTCCACTCTGAGAAATCAGTGAGTTCAATGAACCAACACTACCCATACTTTTAAGAGTCCAATAGCTGAAGTTTATTCCAAATCTTCTGCCCTGCTGTGAAGGGCTTTCAGTTGTGGAGATTTGAAGATATTTAGTGCAACTCAAGAGATAAAAATGTCAAACAGCAAATTATAATACCTAAAATATTGATGCCACAATTAACACAAATTTATTTCATTAAATAAATTGAGCACTTTGCACCTTACTGCTGATGCTTCAGACACTCTACAGAAGCAGTAGATTTAGCTGCACCAGTTGCCCTTACCTCATATTCCATAAGTTTTCCTCCAAATCCCACATATCTACAAAAACACTAAATTATAAAATGGAAGAGAGCAACTGAGATGTTTGTTTCTCCATTTCTTTCCCCTTCCTGTAGTGTGCAGTGCTATCTACTACACATGTACTGAAGGTGAGCCCATGGAAACAGAAGTTGGAAGCTACCACAAAGGCAAAGTTCTAATGAAGTGAATGAGAAGAATATCTGGGCTAGACAGATTTCTATTAGTGCCTGCAGTTAGACCTCACCTTCAGGAGCAGTAGATTTCACCTACCTACAGAACACCTAACTGCGAGTTACTTGTATTGTGAACAGACTACCCTTGGAAAAACATAATTAAAAACCTATGTACATTGGAAATTACTTAACAATCATTCTCAGTATCCACCTTCAACAAGATATACAGACATGAATCAGAAAATTGCTATCAGGAAATATTTTTGCCTTAGTTAGCATGAAAATATCTTTTCCAGCCTATAAAAAAATACTTTAATTTAGTAAAAGACTGGTGGGGAAAGACAGGAATTAAAAAAAAAAAAAAATAAGATCTATGGGAAACACATCTATGTTGTCCTGTGAGAATTATGCCAATATGCAGTGAACTTTTGCTGCTGAAAATAAGGGAATGCTTGTTAAAGCTTTTCCTTTTTACCCAAACCAGCATTCTGCCAAATTACAAGATGTACAGGCAAATAAATCCATGGACACCCATATACTGCTGAAGACCAATACTTAGTAATAGCTGCAAGCAGCAAGTTTGAGATAATCTGACTTCAGAAGCATTTGAGAGAGGCTATGTATCAATGCTTTGCTACATTGGGTAAACATCATTTTACTGCTGACTGGGAACTCTCGCCATCAGAATGCACTCACTCAAGGAAACACATATACTTTCAGCACATTTGAATCTCACGCCATCAAATGCATATCCACAGACATGTAAAGATTTGTTCTTTGCAATTCTTCTGGCTTATGGCAGCAGAAACTAGTATAAGTAAGGCTTTATGTGCTACAAAGATTTTAACTGAAAGTATAGGCTGGAAGTCAATTGAATCTCTTATTTTGAAAACATTTACATGAGCTGTTATAAAGGGGATACCTGGCACAGCAGCTGCTATGAAACCTGTAGAAGTACAGGAATGGAAAATCCAAGGCACTGAAGAGATCACCTGAGGGACAAAGCAATACACTCAGTACATGGTAGGAAAAAAATTACCCATTATTACAAGCAATGCAACAGCAATTACATGAACATTACTAGTTTAACATTCCTCTGAGCCTTTACAGCTGGCTGACTTTTCATTTATGATGCTTTCCACATTTCTGGTGTGTTTAATGATTTGTCTCTGACCTTGCTTCTAGCCTTTGGTTGAAAAAGGGAAAATGGATACCTAAGAGTATTCTTTGTCAGTATTCAGAAGGTGCTGCTTAAGCAACAGTTGCCAGTGGACAGACATGTATCATATTCACTTCTTTTATTACACACCATGTACTGAAACAACAGGAAACACAGACGTATGGTAGCTGCTTCCCCCTCTGGCATTTGAACTCTGTAACACAGAGCACGTTGAGAGGTTTAAATAGTTCTCCATAGGTCTAAATAGGTCTAAACAGAGCTCTTGAGTACTTGCATTTCTAGGAACTTGGGCCTTGGTTGCTCTTGGTGTCAATTCAAGGAGTTCTCTGGCCTTCAGGGTCTACAGATTTGCATGAAGCTCCATCTTTCACTTTTTAAAATGCAGGAATGTTTGGCTTAACATGTATGTCTATCCTGGTGAGGGTTTCCTATGCACACAATCTGCACTACCAGGAAAAAGGGGGGGAAATGCTTCCTTCTTTGTTGTTCTGGCTGAACAAATGTCTAATAAAAGCAACAGATGATCATCTTTACCCTCCTAATTATGAACACACCAGAAGGTAGGAATATTAGCCACCATAAAATATCAAATTTCTCCATTTTTACCACCTAATGTGCTGTTACTTCAAATCCTGCCATGGGCCCAAGCAATGGGATCCATGCTATGAAAGCAACAAAACAAAAATTGTGCATAGCACTGAGGAGAGTGCAGAGAAGGAAACTCACTTCTATATGGAGTGCTGGGACACTGCTCCGAAGAGGACATGCCAACATAGGGAATCATTGTTCTTTACCATGCACCACCTCAAAAACTGTTCTTTGTTGTCTGTCCCATACTGCTTGTTTGCAAAGGACAGCTAAGAACGGTATTGGAAAATACCATGCAACTTACACCAAGTAATATACCCTTCTCTCATCTTCCTACACGATAACATACTATTGGTCATATTCAGGGCTAAAATCCTAAGGGCTTGGTCTCTAGGAACATGCATAGAAAGCAAAAGCAACATGGAAACCTAAAAAAGTAAGAACTCAGTTCGCTTTACCTGCTGGATGGGATGCAGAGGCCAACAGCACTACACTGAAAAAAAAAAAAATTAATTGGATACTACAGAATCTGCACTGAAGGCTATAAATATTCTGGTTTGTGTTTGTGTTTTCACAGTGAAACTTATTCCAGTTAAGTATAATAATTGAGACACAAGTATCAATTAAAAGAAAACAAAAGTTCATTGGAAAGGAATGTCTGGGGTCACCTAATAAAATTTCTGACCTGAAGTGGGACTATCACGAATATTTGATCATGCCCTCCGGTTCTGTGTCAAAAAGGAATGTCTCAAAAACCTACCAGCATAGAGATTTCACACCTCTCTGGGTAACTTGTCCCAGGGCCACTCTACCCTCCTAGCAAAGAAGTTTTTCTTGCTGTCCCATTTTTAAACCACCAAAGTTGAAATGTATGGTTGTTGTTGCATATTATGCTGAATATTGCATTTAGACAAGTTTAAAAATACATGAAAATAAAACCAAGTACCAGCCAGAATGATTCATGCTTTTCAGGTACAAGTGAACAAGAAAACCAGCTGTGACCAGTTCTTTATCTGAAATATTATCACTTAAGTTTTCTGAGGCCTTACAAAGACCTCTCCCTTTTGAATTTGCAGTATAGGTTGTACAAAGCCTTTTTAGTGTTACTGATTCTTCTTGTAAATTTCTCTTCTTTTTTTTTTCCAAATTTTTCATTCCAAATTGCTTCTAAGGCTAGACGGCTACAGAAACATTCTGGGGTGCTGTGAGTTGGGATCATCATCAATGTAGAGCTATAGCTTCTTCCAGTTACCAACAACATCCATGACAAACAACAAGGACAAGTGGAAGAAGAAGAAAATAGTATCTCAAGAGTTTGCTTCTTGATAAGCAGGAAGCACTGCACTTACAGAGGTAAAAAGACGTTCATTAATGTTATGAATGCTCAAGCATTCCAGGCCAACTCTCTTTTCCAGTGTTAACACTGAGTGACCACTTTCAAACCTGGTCACTCACAGCTGGCCCCAGCTCTCTACATGACCAAGCTTCCATGTTTGGTGACCTGCCCTTGGCAAGCTTTGGTGAAATCCAGCATCATTCAGAGTCACCTGCAGCAAAAGGAACTGCAAAGAGCACAGAAATCCCACGGCCAATGAAGCTCTGGGGGAAAGCTGGTCACTGAAATCAGCTGTGGAACACAATAGGCTCAAGGAGGAAAGTGTTTATGAGGGACAGACAGGCAGGTGTTTTAGCTTCACATTCTATAAGTCTTTGAAAGGCATCACATGGTACAGTATGTTCACATTCTCAATATTTATACATGTTTTTAAAAGATGTTATTGCCACAAAGGTATTCAGCAAGGCAGAGCAGATCACTTACAATAGGCAATTTTCCCTACCCCTTCTCCCCACGCATGGGTGCCCTCCCTGTAAAGGGATGCCAAGAGTAATTCACAATAAACAGGCCCAATTCCTCAGTTTCCTGGTAAAGAAAGAAAAGGAAGCAAAGGTCTACTGCTTTTGACTGAATAACAGAGAAAACAGGAGACTGACAGGGCAAGCGAAACTATATCAACAGTGATGAGAAGTAGGGCTAAACCATGTTTCTCTGCTTGCTTTTTGAATTATTATATTTTAAACAAGAACCCACTGAGATTGGGAAATAGTCAGAGAGGAACTTCCTTCTGCAGCCAAGAGGAATTGATAGCCCTAACAGACACGCCAGGTTTTGGTCCAAACAAAACAACAGAAGAAAACAAAACCTTAATTGTGAAGTGCAGGGCAGGTTGAGGCAAATGGGTTAGATGGCATTACAGCTGCTCTGTAGCTCTGCTCTGAATGAAGCATCAGTAAAAAAGACATGATGATGCTGTAAAACCAGATTAGAGATTCAGAGGTTTCTAGCAGGACAGCCTGGATATGAGGCTGCAGCAAAACCAAATTCCCTGTGCTGGATTCCTCTGCTCCTCTGTTCTTTCCCCTGTACTCAGTACTGAGGGCTGGGTCACTCGTGGTTTCCCTTCTGGCTAAAAAGATGTTTTGTCAGCAAGAACAGCAATTTATGCCTGTAAAGCTGCCCTCCCCTATTGCAGAAAATCTACTGCAGCATTTTTAATTCACAAAAGTGACAGATTAGCAGCTCTTCCAGAAGCCAGATGTAGTTTTGCTGCATAGAGTAGAGCCTTTACCTCATACCTTTGTCAGTGCCATTTATTCACCTTTTGAAATGCTCCTGTATCAGTTTTCTCCTCACCGATGGCTGCTAGGCCATCTGGGCATGGCTTTGTGAACAAATTTCAGACAGGGACAAATATTGGGAGGTAATTTCTTGCAGGTTCTTCACAAGAATTAAAATATCTCTATCTGCCTTAGCATAGGAGAAAGCCCAAGAGGAGCTACAACCTGCTTCTAAGACATTTATGTCTCCCACAGCATGCCCAGAGTAGGAAGGCATTACTACCCCTCCCCTCATCAGCTAAGGGAGAGAAATCTGGGTCCTCCTTTGATAAAAAGTAAGGGAACAGAAAGGAATAAAAAGAAAAATAAAATTATTAGAAAAAAACACTAGGAAGTAGAACACTAATGCAGAAGTCAGAGAAATACAATACTGAGTATAAAAAAGGGGTGGGATCAAGAGGATTGGAGCATTAGAGGCAGGATCTTGGGAGTACATTGACCCTCTTCTCTTCCTCCCTGCCCCAGATACTTAAGCACAAGGAAGAGGGATGAACTGGATGGGGCTGGGCACTGAGAAGCAACATTACCCCTCCCTTCTCTGCATAGCACAGCTCTGCTTTCCCTCCTACACTTGTTCCTGGCCTGGCTCCTCTTTTAAAAGCCACTGAATAATCATGTTGGAAGTGATGAAGTGAGAAGAATGCCAGACTTTCAACATCAGCAAATATTTCTTCAGATCTGTTTGATTCTGGAAAGTTCCCATTCATCTACATTTACTTAGGGTGCTCTTTTCTCCCAAACTGTTCCAGATTTTAAAACTAGAAACAGTGGATGGTGTGTAAGGACAGCATATGTTAGGAGACTGTTCATTTTGGTTGCACTTCTGGAAGTATGCAAGAGAGCCTTCTCTTTTATATATATATATATTTCTTTTTACTCTAACATGTTGGTAGATTCTAACATCCAGTAATTTGTGGCAGATCTTTTAATCTGCTCCATGCAGTGCTACTGTACACTCAGTAGAGTACAACTGTGCTTTCATACTGAACTGAGAAACACTTTGAACAGCCTCTATTACAATAATCCTATGTAATTTTCCTGGGTATTAGGAAAAATTTCTTCACTAAGAGGCCTTGGAATCAAGCATTGGAACAGGTTGCCCAGGGCAGTGTCTGAGTCACCATCCTTAGAGGTATTTAAGAGATGTGTAGTGCTTAGGGACAAGGTTCAGTGGTGGGCTTGGTAGTGCTTGGTTAATGCTCTCAATGACTTTAAGGGTCTTCTCCAACCTGAAAGATTGGATGATTCTAAACACTGTCTGACTGTACCCACACAGCTGCATGTTAGCTGTCTGATCTGGGTTAGAAATAAGGAGCTTTAAAGACCTATTGATAATAGTGTTAAGAGAATAAAGTTGCACTGATACCACACTAGCAAGCTCCTTCATAAATTAGGGGATCATACAATCATGCTTGTATAGACAAGACCTCCAATATACATAAAACTGTCCTGTCCTGGACGTGGAACTGAGATCCTGTCATGGCCAGAACACTCCTTGAGAAGACCTGAGAAGAGGAAGCAGCATATACCTTAACACTTTCTAAATCACAAAATTTAGTGCTAGGCACCCTCTGACAGAGATAATCCATGTCTACAGTAATTCTTGAGCAGAGCTCCCTGTGAGGAGTTAGTGCTCATCCAGAGAACATTCCTTTAGTCAGTGATATTTAAAAGTATCTTTGATTGTTTTCTACAGAAATTAGGTCTGTGCAGTAAAGCTGTGTCTATGCAGCTCCACACTGCTCTCAAACACACTTCTCAAATCATCTGGATTTGGGAAGCAGTAGTGATCTCTGAGATAGCTGCATGTGCAGAGGTCTCACACAGAGACAAACCCTGCCAGTGCCTCCTGCAGCAGAAGGATTTCAGCCCCGTTAGACACTGGTGGTGACATGGCATGGAGGTTGCAGACAAGGAGAGAATTTCTGCCAAATTTTACACCCTTTCAAACACCATTAGCTATTTTGACAAAATAAAACTCTTAAAGAATTCAGATGTCACTTATCCCATTGTCCATAGTACTGCTTGTTTTCCCTAGGCGAGATCCAAATGCTATAAATTGTGAGTTTCTCTAACACACAGAAATATATATACATACAGATACATAACATATAGATATACACAGACCCAAACCAAGCAAATAAGCACCCTATTTGCTACCTCCCTTGAGCCAACTGTTTTTCAGCAAGTTGCTTTGCACCATCATCTTGTAAGCTGTGCTGACCTTTAAGCCTCTTCTTGGGGAAAAACTTTGGAAGCTTTGATAAAAAATTTTTGCTCTTAAACAGATGCTGAAAATAGCCATCTTCCAATTTGCATAAATCCATCGTTGGATTGTTTGTTATTTTGCTTTCTGTAAAAAGAACAGTTTTAAATACATCTACCACTGCACCTCACAGTTCCTTAGTGAGAAGTTTTTCCCTTTCAAAAGGTTCCAAATAAATTATCACACCTTCCATGTAATGTGGGACTCCTGCTCTCTGCTGGACACAAGTTCACAGACTTCAAAGGACCAGGATCATGAACTAACAGAGAAGCAGCCCAGACCTGACTTTTCAATCAAAGCTGAAAAATTAAGACCTTCAGCCAAAATCTGAATTTAAAGGTTCAGGCCTAGATGCAATTTTCAACTAAAATGACAACTGAGAGACAATCAGGCAGCTGCCAAATGAAAAATCAATTGGTTTTATTGCTTGGTTCATGATTTCCCTCCAACACAGAGAAGTAGCTACATTTCATTCCTGACTTCATAGGTTATTTCTGCATGTGGCAGCATATTTGCAAATTACATGACTAATTCTTCCAAAGTTTCAATGAACACACCTACCTTCTTTGTGTGAAATTGATTTGCTTTGCATTCCATAATAGATAGAAAACAACAACTGACTTAAACAAGAGCCTACTTCAAGCAAACTGATATGCAGATATTGCCCATTGATGAGACCCTGGTGAATCATAAAGGCAAAGCAGAGGCTTACATGACTTATTTATGGAAATAGGAGATGTGATTGAACAGAGACAGACATACAGTGTTATCATATGGATGATGCTCACAAGATAAATGGGAATTGAAGGGGAGCAACTGTCCTACACTGGTGTTCCTGATGTACTTCTATCAAGGATCTTTCATGTGGTCAGATGAGCATATATCCATCTAATCAAATAGACTAGCACAGCTTCACTTCTGTTATGCTTATTCCCAACTTATGCTCTCTTCTTTCATTCCTTCTGACCACAGAAGGAATTTCTTTGAATTTATTATTCATACTTCATAGTGTTCCCAAATGACTTTAGGTACAAACCCATGAAAAGAGGCCAACATATATTAGATGTGATTTTGGATGGAGGAAAATTGAATCAAGTCTCTAGATGCCTTACTTAAAATAAAGCCTCACAAAAACTCAGCAGAAGCCACACACACCAAATGTCCTGGTTTGTGGCTCTTTGAAGAAAAGACTGGATTTAAAAAAGCAGGGGAATCTGGTCAGTGACTCAGACTCTTTCACTAGCTACAAAATAACCAGTCACTCTTATTATATCTCCAAATCAGAAAAACAACTGAAAGTCAGAATTACTCAATCCCACCAATGGCACTCTGAAAAATCAATTACTGCTCGTGTTCTTTGCACACAGTACTTTTGTAATCACTACTTTCTCTTCTGGAAGTTTTGTACAAGTTTTATTTTCTGGAGTGGGATATTGCCAGGGAGTTACTCAGTAAATATTATTTCTGGAAGGGATAGATCACCTGTGCACGTGGTAATTTAAAAATTCATAATTAACACCTTGATACCTCCTCAGGTGTATATTGGCTTGTCTATCTACAACTGGAGCCAAAAAAATACAGCTGCTAAGCCATTCAGCTTAGCACTGTTTTTTCAGTGAATGTACTGCTAAATAAATATATTTAAATAGTGGTAGCTGTAAGTTTCTTCAACAAGGCACAGTTGAAAATGAAAACATATACCACATAAAACCAGCTATGGTGTATCAAAGACTTATTCATTTTACCTGAATACATAGTTGATGTACTGTTGGTCCAGATCACTGGGAGAGGAAGGACAGAAAAAAAGGGTTTTTTTAGCAATGCACTTCATTTGGTGTAACAGATAAGTAATATACAGTAATGCTATAATATTCCATTATATTAATTTATATAATATATAATAAGGTAAGTATTGGGTAATATTAACACTATAATTATATACATTATAAACAAAATATAGTAACAATTTTATCAACACAAATCAATCAATTATCAATTAACCAACATATTAATTTACACAGGATCCACGCATTATTTCTGTTGTTACTGTCAGTAGGAGTTTCATTGAAAGCGAAGATAAAGTGAGACTGATTAAAATTTAGACCATTTAACCAGAGCTGGAAAATGGGTTTGAAATAAATAAGCTTATCTGTGCATGTATATTATACATCATATGCAATGTCAACATACCCATCTCCATTCATAAAGAAAACTGCAGGTTACAGACTCTGTGAACATGCAATGCCACCTGATTCCAAGACTTCTATTGTGTGGTTGCAGTTCTAACACACACATGGTATTAGCGCAAGGTTTCAAGGTACTCAGCCATTTCCATCCTGTGGTAAGTCACCAGCTGCTTAACACTTTTGAGACAGTGTCACAAAGGGAGACACTGACAGATTCAAACCATGCAGCTTTCCACTTGAACACAGACTAACATTTCCTTTTAACACCTGTGCCAGTAATTAGGGGTTCTTTTTCCAGGGCTGACTCATCACCCTTGGATAATACTGTTTAAAATTAATTCAATGTTCCAGTTAGCAGTATATCAATAACCACACGCTGTTGTTACCAACAATAAATAAGGCTTGTCTTGCAAGAGAAGTCATTAATGATTAACCAAGAGTGGCCCAGCTCCTGCTGATCATGCAGAGCTCCCTGCATCACAGTCATCTCTCTTTATAAAAGAATAAGAAAACACATTACCTTAAAGATCCAGGTTTCCACAACTTGTGAAACACTTTGTAAGCCCCTGTAATTGAAATGACATGTGTAATTGCCATCTCGTGCAATCATTCTGACAAACAACAGCTTGTTTGGCCGTGCTACTAGCAGACATGGAACCCTTCTGAATTACAGTTTAGCAACACAGCACAAAGGATTCCTAAATCATGAGAAAAAATGAACCTTTTTTTTCAAATTAATGGTTTTCAAAGTGTTATCAGCTCTGAGCACAATCATGATTTGTGGTTCTGCTAGTCCTTCTGAGAACATCTAGCTCACAGCAACAACAAAGGAGAGATTTTGTGTGTGTGTGAGTGTGTGTGTGTGGTTTTGTGTGTAAATACATACAGAGAAGTGTCACAGAATGGTTTCTTCAGCCCACACCATTTTGGGGCTAAGTTCTATGATATATATGTTCATCTACATGGAACTGTTGACTCTGAGCCATCTTTCTTATTCAAAGTTCTCTCAGTTCTAGGGTCTCCAGGTCCTTTACATTCTTGACCCACCCATCTACCTCTTGTTAGCTTCCATTTCTGTCCTAGGTAAAGATTTGAACACCCAAGGAAGAAATGACACAGCTTCAGGCTCTATTTTTTCCAGACCCTTTCTTCAAGGCTTTGGGGTAATGTTTTTGATTCACAGAGAAAACCAGGATACGAAAGGTAAATCCAGTAGAACACCATGAAATACATGTCCTAAGTTCTGCCTCCGTTAGACAAGTTGAAGGGTAGAACACACATCCTTTCTGTAATGCTCTGTCTTGATTTACTATGCAGAGAGTAAGTTCATCTGCTTGCCCTTTCTCGTAGCACCTTCATTTCAGTTGATAGGAAATCTAATTGCACAAAAAACTCCCAACAGCCATATCAACTCTAAAAAGTAAGAGAAATGGAAGGCAGCTATATTTTGAGCATAAACATTATGTTGGCACTTCCTACACATTTCGAACACCCAAAAGAAGCATTCTGAAGACTCTATGCAATTTTCCACCTCCATGACCAAGCACTGCTTTACAAATGAGAACCTTTGGCTTTGAGAAAGCAAGAACATCACTCATCACAGCAAACAACAATTTGAAAATCCATAGCTTTTACTTTTATATCAATGGGCAAATGTTTACCATATAATATTTCTCAAAAAACCCAACCCAAAAACTTTCTTATTTGTATGCTAACAACATTTCAGATGGGGATCTCTTGCCCTCCCTAGACAGAAATACATATAAACACATTACCTCTGCCCTGTAAATTTTACAGTATGAATAGAAGAAATAAAGAATGAATCGTCCCTATTCTACAGACAAGACTTAACACATGAATGAGTCACTCACTCAGTATATAGGACAGATAAGAATCAAATACAAGTCCCTTATTATCCAGCAAAATACTCCAACAGAAAACAATCTCCTAATTAAATATTGCTACTCCTGTTTTCTTCAGATTTTCTGGCTCTGACTGTTTCTAGCTTTTCAGGGAACAACTACGATTTATCCAAATCAACGTTTGGTCTGAAAAAAAAGACAAAAGAAAACCTGATAGGTTATGCAACTCATAGTTAAATTTTTTTAAAAATTCATATGATTGCCTAAAAAACCCCAACATTTCAACATCCTTCCTCTGGGACCATAGTCCATGATATTTTAGTACATTTTTGTCAGTTTTTAAATAAAATCTGTGTGTGCAACAAAGCTCCAAGTACAAGTTATTGTTTGGGTTTTTTTCATGTTTCTTCTCCCCTCAGAAAGAAGTCTCTCTCAGTAGGCAACCATCAAAAAACAATCAGAAAAGCTTAGTGCTGATTAAAATTGTATGTGCATTTTCTCATCCACTGTTAACAGACTGCAATACGCAGCTTGTTCTGTTGTTGTTTTCAACATAAGAGCTATAAAAAGAATGCACTTTCTTATATTTACTGATCTTCATTCTTTCCAAGTGTTTCTTATGTATAGAGTCTCAAATATCAGTAATTTCATAAAGCTGGTTTCTCCAACACATTTACTCTTCCTAATTCTTTTTCTTGAAGAAAATTACTTACCAACACAGATCAAGTGAATTAGAGCCCACAAATATCCGTTTGGATCAAACTGCAATAAAGAACATCTACATAAATAGAAGCATGATCATGTAAATATACATATTGCAATTTCCCTGCAGTTAGCTTTGCAGAGCAAGTACAGCAAGTAGGAGTTGTGCTACAAAGAAAGGGAAGATGACTAAAGAAGACTAGGAAGACTGAAATTCCTCTTCTCACACTTAGAAACCTGGCATATGCCAATTACACAGGCTCTCAGCTCGTCTCATCAAGCATAATTCTATTTCTTTCAGACGTGTACACCAATTTAAACATTCTGAGCATACGGATACCAGACTATTTAGTCTTGTATTGGCAATCAGGGACAGGCAAGACAAGCACAGGACCATAACAAAGATTTTTGTCTTGTCTCCTGTCCCCTCTGAGCCTCTGCAGATGCTAAGCAGTCTCTCCCCAGGGTTTCACCTAAACAGTGTATCCAAGAGGGCTTCAAATGGACATTTGTCTGAGCAAGTAGGCCCTCTTCACAATCAGTAGGGAAAACCAAACTTCTGAGAGGAGTCCACCGGGCATATTTTAGATGTCTGCAGTCAGGTGAGATGAATTACTCACCAGGGGATCCTGCTCTGCACCATGGACTATGACCAGAGCTAGTGCAGGTGCAACATTTCCAATAGCCGCATTTGATCAGATGTATCCAGACAAGTTCCAGACTCATCTGACTTGAGAGGTATCTAAAGCAAGGAAGCAGCTTTCCTAAGTCTCCAAAAGAGAATCTCCAATGAACAGATCTTTGCTGGAGCAGTCTCTGGAGCTACTATCTTTCTCAGGTAGCTACCGAAAATGTGCACAGTGAATACAAAACTATTTTAGGAACTTCTTGAAAGTACATGTAATTAATTCAAACCTAAGTGATTTGCTGTAAGTCCTATTAAGAAGTAAAATTGTGGTTTCCCCAGCCACCACCTTTACCAAAAAGCTGTATGTCCACACAGATCAGAGGTTTTACCATGATGTAAACACAGTAAACCCAGCAAGACCACAACACAGCAACAGGAAACATTTACAATTGCCTTGCAGGAATCCTACTCGAGCTTACCAGTAAAAGCTGCATCCCTCATATACTAACAAGATGTCAAGCATCAAGGGCTAGCTAGAGCTGCTTTGCAAAGCAGAGCTCACCTGTGTGTCACACAAAGGAAGGCATACTGCTGCTGCCAGGAGGAACAGCACACTGTGGAGAAGAGAAAGAAAAAAAATAACCCCCAAGACCAAAAGCTTTCAACCTGAATTTGTACTCTCAGCAAAGTAGAGGCAATTCCAGTCAATTTTACAATGACACTTCACTTGTTCAGTTTTCTCATTTATTTTCTAAAAAGTAATTTCTGCCATCAAAAGTTTTACATCATGCGTTCTTCACAACTTGTACACAGCAAAGTTTTTTGAGAAGAGAAGCAGCACAAAACACCTCAGAAGTGACAAAAACAAGTTTTTTTGGTAGAGAATATTTTTCTTCACTAGCCATCTGCCTTCCCTCCCTAGGCTTTCTCAGAAAGCAAAAATTAGCCAATTTCTGGCTAAATGGTTACCAAAAACTTATTTCATTAAGATGAATTACAAGAATTCCAGCAGATGCGACTCCATTACAAGTGACATTGTTACTCCAGGGCACAGAGCAAGGTGGAAGTGACTGGTATTATACTGGAAATGTCTTAAGGACAGTACAAGTCCTCTCCCAGACCACTGACCTAGGCTAAATAAATTCTTTACCTGTGGCTGAATCAGTATTTCTTCAAGCTACTTGGAATATACTGATGTGGAATTTCTGTGGACTGTCACTATTTATGTTAACATATACTTGGTTTTGCAGCTTATTTTCCTACTCTCTGAGGGCATGGGAAAAGACAGAATAAAGATTATTTAAAAAATTGTATCCTTGACGATTATCCAGTGGTGAGGACAAGGCCACAGTAAGTCAGATAATGGGAAAAACAGGAAGAAATTAAGAAGATAAATCCTCTAAGTACACTAAATAATAATCCAACATTATCCATTGTTAAGTACAGCGAAAAGATTACAGGATGTGAAGGACAGCAAATATCTGTTCTTCAACGGGATGTGAGGGCATAGAATCAAAATTTTAATATTTGACTGGTTGACTTCTGTTTGTCCCCTTTCCATCTCCTTTTTGAAGCCTAAACAACCAGGGCCAACAAGGTTTGGTAGTTGTGCAGCTTAATATAACAGAATCATCAAGGTTGGAAGAGACCTACAGGATCATCTGTCCAACCGTCAACCCAGCGCCACAATCACCACCCTAAACCATATCTGCAAGTGCCAAATCCAGACAACTTTTGAACATTTCCAAAGACAGTTTCCAGACTCCACCACCATTATTCCAATGCCAAACCACTCTTGTAGTGAACCTTTTTCCTAATATCTAATCTGAACCTCCTCTGATGCAATTAAATGCTGCTCCCTTCAGTTGAGACATGGCAGAAGAGACTGACCCCTCACCCCACTATGAATGATTCTAGCAAAATTGGCTCTCATTTACTTGTAATTTCTAAGGAAGGGAATTTTTAGCTACTTTTTAACACATTAATTATCTTTTTCTTACTGTTTACGATTACCTACTGGAACTTCAAAACTTTCAAACCTTTCCAAAAACATTGTCATGGGCACTGTTTTTTCATTCATTTCATTTTTGTGAGGAGAAAAAACATATCAAACTATTCAAGCAATTGTTTAAAAAATTATTTAATTACTCCTATGTTGCAATTTAGGCTCACTGCCCACAGGAATGTGTCTCACATTCTTCATTGTTTTGGTGTGCCATTATCTGAAACAAATACAGAAGCTGGAGCCAAAACAAGTCTGAATCTGAATCTGAGTAGTTTTAAAAGCTTACCTACAGACTTTCAGATGAGAGGTCTGCTGTAAAAAAGAAAGTATGGTGTATGGTTAGTATGGTTAAAAGATTAAAATTTCATTATAAAACCAGTAAAATAGTGTTTTCTCCCTCCAAAAAACTAGAAAGCGATGACAGCTGACCTTACTGCACCACACATGTTAAAACTTCAATGAGCAACATTCAAAATTTGAGCACTGCTTAGCAAATTTAATTTGATAAAGAAGAATTAGGATTATGGATCAGCCTACTTCACCTTGATTTATATTTTCAGATTACTTACCAGAAAGTAAACCTAAACCTAAAACTAGACATGAACTTTATACCCGCTCCTCAAACTTGAATTATACCAAAACTGTGTAACATATGTACTCAAATATTGAGTTTTCCTAACTCAATACAAGTCAGTCAGACAAGTCAGTCTTGACCTAAACTCATGAAATTTTCCCAATTCTCTGATATTATATTATTCCTGAGAAGCTTCCAGCTAGGCCTGTGTTTGCATGATCCTTGTCTGTAGTGCTTTTGTTTTTAAAGAGAGAAATCATAAGCCTGTGACATAGAAGGAAAATATGAAACCCTTTGACAAAGGCACTAATCAGAGGACAATGACACAGGGACTTGCCATGGTACACACTGCTATGTCCCTTAGGCATAATCTTAGTGATCTCTTCTGTTTGTTAGATGAAGTAAACACTCATCTATCTGTCTTCTTTACAGAAAACAGTTATAATGAATGGAAGATGCCTTTCACAGCAAGTCAGAGGCCACTGTAGAAACAACTTTGTGGTGAATGATTTCCCAGTGTTAGCTCACACAGCAACTCTGAAGTTAGCTAGAAAAACATTTCAAAAAAAGCCTAAAAAGAAGGCTCCCAATGTATTTTGTGAGAAAAATCCCCAGCTCTTACAAAAGGGTAAAGGAGTTATTCTCTTGACTTTCATAAGGGTAGAATCTCAAGCATTCAAAACAAATTCTAAAATGCATCATTCCTCCTGCATTTTACGTGGAGGTGTGACCTATCTCTAATCATACAATACATGAGATCTGTTATACTGATTAGATGTAAGGGCATAGTCCTCATTCCTCTGAGCTCAAACAACGAGATTTTTATGTGGGGCATGAGAGAGAGGGAATATTAATTTTCAAAAGGAAAAAACAAGCAGGACCAAGTGAGTCTTAAAAATACAGATCAGACTGGTGATATGTATCTACAGTGTTTCATCAACTAAAGGGGAAAAGGAAACATCGGTACAGACACTTGGCAAGAGCAAAAAACTCTCTCTGGGTCTCATTAATGTGTAGGGGTCTCATTAATGAGTAGCTATTAGAGTGAGTCTAGAAAAGTACATGGCACTAAGGCCTGTATTAAGAGAAATTAGGTATCTTGTTCTGGGGCAGTTCTATCACAGGACTTGCCTTGACTAATTGATCAATTACCTCTTTCTGCACAAACTTCTGGAACCCACAGGTTATGACTTCTGCTGCGTTGTGCACAGTGAGGAACACCGGGATTGGCTGCCATGGAGAGAGAACAAAAATGCCCACATCAACCCAGAGCAGTCACACACATGGGAAGGGGCACTCCTAGAGACAGCTGTCCCACATGTCTGTGGGGTTTTGTTTTAAACCCATGCCACATCACCTAAAAGAGACTTAACCCATTCCAGTCACTAGCATAGGGGCACAGGCATCTTTAAACGCAGACCTTGCTGCAGACCTGCTTGCTGTGTCTCCCATTGCTGAGTGCTCAGTCAGTTTGTTTGTACCCAGCTACCCCAGTGAGTTTTGCTCCAGGTTTCTGCCTTTAGTTTTCCCTCTCTGATCCAGGATCTTCAGCTTCCACAGTAAACAGTTCTCATTTGTTATCCCATCTCTATCTGCTTGTACTAAGAACACAGTGTGACTCCTAGCAACAGATTTGTGGGCAAGATGATTTTAGGTGATTGCTTTCAGTTACTGCTAGGAAGAGCTGCCCAAAATTAGGATAGAAATGCAATAGTTCATACACAAATGATGTTGAAATTATACCCACTGAGGTATCTGGACACCATCCCAACATGAAATCATTAAGAAACAAACCCCAATGATAACAATAATGAATCAAACACCCATTGCCCTCGGCAAACCCAACCAGAATTTGTGGTTCATAATACTTCCTCCGAATCACATCCATGGTCTCTCAGACAGCTGAAACAGAAGCAATTCTCTGCTCTGATTAAGATAATCTAAAGACTAAGCCATTTTAGGAAGCAGTATTTCCCCACTCATGTGTGATATTTAAATCACAGTAGCAGAGAATGAATTAATTTCTCAGTGATGTCCTAACTTTTAAGTATGAGGTGATATAAGCAGCAAATATCTCTCAAATGTGACTCGGCATATTTTCTGTAATTTTCTTTTCTTTAACATAAAGCCAGATAGGCATTGCTCATTAACATTTTAAGTCATAATGACAACTGGAGTGAATCCATGGCCACAACAATTGCACCAAAATAAAAATGAAAATCACACAACTGGCATGAAGTTGTTGGACCTGGCTTCACTGGTACTGAAAACCAATTCTTAACTCTGTTGCTGGACAACTGAGAACATAAACCAAGAAGTATTTAACATAAAAGTACTCTGAGCTTGACTCAGTAATAGGAAATACAAGAAATACCCATAAACAAGGAAAGTTGACAGCAGAATTTACATTCTTCCCTTTGTGAAAGCCAATTTGTCAGGTTTTTCTTTCCTCCCTTCTGCTTTTGGCTCTTCCAAATGTGTTTTGGAGCCAACGACGGCTCCAGTTTGCCTAGTCCAGTTAACCTTCTCCATATGTCTATTGCCTTTGATGCAAGTATTTCTTAAGTTTGTGAGTGATCTTAATGAAAAGAAAGGTTTACTGGTTGGGCAGGCAGGGTGAATAGACTCTGCAAAAATCTCCCCTCATGGCTCTGCATACTTTTTTTAATCATCACAGTCCAGAGCTAAGCAGTCCTCCTCCAGTTCTAGCCCTGAATCTTTGGTCTGGGAGATTGCCAGCACCTCTAGGAAGAGGCACAAACAGAGATTAAAGTTGTAGCTTTGCCAGTATACAGGAGTGTTTGAAAGTGGGTCCCCTTGGATTTGATAATAAAAGTACACATAATTTCTGCTTTAGGAATAAAACCACAACTAAAATATGCTGTTGAAATGAGCCAATTCAGCTATGAATTTGGGAGAGTCCACTTTCATTCTCACTGTGACATAAAATTGTTGTACACAAAGTTATCGTAAGTAGAGCTTCTATGTAGGATTGAATTTAGCTCCACTGTAAGGCAGCACATAATAATTATGGCCTAAGACTGCTTGTCCTTTTGTCTTGCCTTGTAAAATGGCCACAGAATTAGATCTCTAAATCCCCGCTCACGTACAACAAAAGCCATTAAGAAATGTGAGATGCATCTTAAGAGAGGTTTGGGATACAAATCAAAACCCTTCACAGCCTTTCTGCCACTCCAGTGCAGTTCACTGATGAATGACCAGAGCAGGAACAGGAGGTAAATACAGTAACTTTCAGGATGATCAGGAAGTAAGAAGAAATAACACAGAGGATGTGATCCTTAACTCCTCCAACACCCAGGTGAGCAAGCAGACAAGAGGCTGCCACCAAGGCTTTATTGGTGCTTCCAGACAGGGCTTTCCCTAAGGGACTTTGCTTACCTTGCACCAAAGAAGCCCAATGGAACTTCCTTTGACAAGGAAGCAAGAGGAACTAAATGCAATCACACTGAGACAGAACTGATCTGGGAGAATGAAGTTTCTGAGCACATGCCTTCGCTTTCCCAAGATTATTTGCATCCAAGATAAGGCCCCCAACCTTGCTTACCAGGACAGAGGCCTCCTGTTCTTTTCTGCTCTATCTCTCTACTGGGTTTTTCAAGTGATCACTACAATCAGAATCTGGTAAAAAAAGTCCCTTTTGAGCCTTCTTAGGGCTGAGGAGGTGACAGGAGCAAGCTGGCTCTGGAGTTACATTAAGATGCATTAAGAGAATGCAGAAGGGAACTAGTGCAGGATCTGAGCTCCCGGACTGCACAACAGCAGGAAAATATCGTTATTTTAAAAAAATAAATGCCATCAATTTCTTTTACTTTTTTTACAGGAATTTAACCATAATGCATTCAAGTTTCATGGAAGAAGATTTGACATTCTGTAAACATTTGGTAAATTACTGTGATGCAAATGAATCATAAAATGGGATAATCTAACCCTTCCCATAATCTCTTTCCAACTTTCTATTTATTTTTTCAAATCCTGCAAAGAATCAAAACTTTCTTGTTGAAATGGTCATCAGTTTCCTGGAAGGATTTCCCAGAGATCCCACAACCCCATTCTTCCTTTTGCAAAGTTACAGCTACTGATTTCTTCAGCTTCTTCCCTACTTGTACAATTCAGACCACTGGGGATCTGTTAAGCAAAACACTGAGTACTGTGGAGAGATGCTGAGTGCTTCAGACTGTCACAGAGATGCTTTTTGATACTCAGTAGGATTGGACTGCTGCATTAAGAATGGATCTATTATTTAAACCTCTCCTCTCTCCTTCTCCCTCAACCCAGGAACAGCATTAAATACCACAGATGAAGGGAAGGTTCTTTGTTTACAAAGTAGAGGTAATAAAGAACTGACTTCTACTGGTTCATTTCTTACCAATCTAGACAGTGCCCTGGAGCCAGCATAAATAATGCCCACAAAAAGTACTGATGCAGGAAGCCATGACAGGATTTCAGACCTGTGAAAACAATTAAAATCTCATTATTTCACCACATTCTGTTTATGTACAGAAAGCAAGTTCCTTGGAAGGAATATAATGATATGTATATATGTACATTAATTTCAAACATGTGTATAACAAAGTCAGTATCTGAGTGCTCTGTATTCCTCCCATTTACTGAGGAGTCCAAGTCAGAAAGTATTCATTTTGTCTAGTCCAAGCAAGGAACTAACTGCAGATATATATTCTTTGTTTTACTCTTTCCCTGGCTCCTGTCCCTCCAAAATCATGTTGGGTTTTGTTCTCCGTTAGAAATTACTCCCATTGGTATTAAAGGAAAGACATTTCAACTAATTTCCTTGATGTTCAGTGAAAGGAATGAAACTTGACAAATGAAGGCATAAAATGGCTCACTTGCACAGACAGCACACATTTTCACTATGTACAAATACACTTGGGCACCCACACATTCATTTCTCAGCCAGAGTTACAAAGAGATTCTTCCTAAAGATCAGATTGTCTCTGTGGAAGCCTATCTCTTGGGATTTCCTAATGATATTCCTTTGACTAAGCCAAACTCCTAGAGGCAGTTTGACAACTAATGGAGGAATGAAGTCATCAGATTGATCTGATTAATTTTTTTTAGCCATGGTTACTGCAGTAGGGTCAGGTTTCAGTTCTGAGAAGAGACCAAAACTTGCACTTTTCCTATTTTTGATCTTGTTACTTAAGGGAAAAAAAGAGATCAGGCAGGTGGTAAATTTCAGAGAGAATAATGTAAGATTTTGGGCAAAGGAAGAAAGGAATAGCTGTGAGGCAAAGGCCTGAATCAAGAGCTTCCCAGGACTGAAGATACGGCTGCCCCAGTCAATCTTCCCAAGCTTTGAATGAAAGTGGAGAAAACGTTAGTGGGCAGTGCTGGTTCTCAAAACAAAATCAAACTGCTTTTAGTTCCTTAGCTTGCATTCCACTTCCAATTAACATGTAGGACATGAAATGCAATTATAGATACTGGTACACCATCACACTTCATGGAACACAAGAAAAATGGACCACTAAATAATGAAATCAGAACAGTATGAATGAAGATAAAACATGTGCAAAGATTCATGTAATCACAGACAAGGGAAAAACCATAAATATCAGATTCCCTCTGTTACATATATATAATTTTCCAAGATAATAAAAAACCCAGGGCCACAAAAATAATCTTTAGATCCTTTCACTGGCATAAATATTTGCTCTGGTTTTTCTTGACTAGTCACCATAAATTTTTTTAATAACACTGTTTCTTTTGAGGTTATTGACTTCAACTGGAATTTCATCAAGACCAAGATCTAATACTGCCATACCTCATTACCAATGAATTCACATCAGACACCAACAAAAATACCCCCACACTATTGGAACAGCAACAGATTGAAGAAGAGGGAAGGCAAGAAAAGAAAGCTGGTCTGGGAAGATAAAAGGAACACATGATGAAAACCAAATTTCCATTTAGAACATAAAAATATCACTCTTTCATGTTCTCCACCACTAAATTGTAAGAATCCCAAATATGTCTTCATCTCCAATGCAATTCTGTGAAGTACAGTGGAAAAGGACTTCAGATGCTTTTTCCATGATGTAAGGGTAGAATTTTATGCTGCCAAGTGGGAATTTCAGGACTGAAAAAGAATGCACGGATGTTTGATGTAATGTGTCAGCATCAACAATCTGTCTTATATGTAAACCAATTAGCAGCTTCTCATGTTGGCAATACGGTGATGTACATGCAAAACAGGAAAAGAACTGATGAGTTTGTGGTTGTTGTAGGGCTAAATCCAAATCCCACGATAGGCAATGGGTAGGTTTCCCCAAACAACACTTAAAGACAGGCTCTGAGCTGCTGCTTAGCTGTGGGTGAAATGCAGCACTACAAGAAATGCCAACCAGAACACATCAGATTTATATGCCTACAAGGGTTAGGCAGAAGCTGGGCAGCAGACTGGAAGCATTATGAAGATGCTGCATTCCCTCTGTGCTCCACAGAGCCCTTGTTTTGGATAAAAGCTTTGCAGACAGTCAACATTTGCTGCTTAGAAGCAATGATGGAAAGTCCCTTACAGTATGTCCTGGGGGGAAGCAAAGGCAAAGCAGGTTATCCACAAAACCTGAGTGAGATTACTCTAAATAATACATTCTTTATAGCAAGGTTAGTATTCTGGACTTTTGACAAAGGGCAATGCTATCTATGTAATAATTTATTTCTGCTGAGACACTTCGGGATAACCTGAACTGGTTTAGATAGCATGTGAGATCAGTCATGTGACACGTGTCAGTCCATGTGACAGAAAATTCGAGACTTTGTGGACATAAACAAACAAATGGATGGCAGTTTATTATCTGAAGCATGACGAGACTGAAGACTTAAACAAAACCCTCCCCTCAAATCAACAGATAAATATTTTTAAGGGAGGGATGGAAATGTCCATATCCCAGCGGTAGCATTAAAATCACCTTTGCACATTATGTTTGTTTGCTTGTTTGTTTGCTGGTGAATATTTTGGTTGGTAGTGCTTTGGAGGTTTAGACGGTTTCCATGTTTGGGTTTTCAGCCTGTTTTTTTTTGTTTTGGCTTTGATTTGTTTTTTGGGGGTTTTTTTTTGTTTGTTTGTTTGTTCGTTTGTTTTTTGATACAGGAGACAATTGTTACAGAGCCCCCTCTGCAAAGCATTAAAGCATGTGCCTAATCTTTGTGAAGAAAGGCAGGTTTAAACTCATGCTTAAATAGCTGGATGAATTATAGCCAAAGCATGTCAATTAATTCTGGTTGTTCCATTCAGTCTATTCTAGAACAGATATTCCATATTGAGTAAGCTAATGAAGAGGTTTCTCAAGAGGGATTTCAACCCCTTTCCCTACGGTGTGCTGACATCTAGTGGCCTCAAGTCTCCAGGGTCAAAATACGAACTAATTTTTCATCCCAGTATTTCTTAGATCAAAAAAACCTCTTCAACATCAGCGAGTGGTTCATGTCCTCTATTTTCTTTAATGTCTTCCCGGGTTTGGAAAAGACAAAAGTATCTTTTCCAAGCTGGGTAAAAAAGATTCAACTTCTTCAATTTCATGATTTGAAGCAGAAGTAATCATTAGTGATGAAAAGCTGAACTATAAAAGGACATTACTGAATGAATTCTTTTAGACTGTTTTGTGGAGACAAAATCTGCATGAAAAATATTAATTTGATAATATATATATATATATATATATATGTAGTAATTGCCAGTAAAGCAAGGTTTGGACCCTAATCCTGTCTCTGCCAAAGCCACTGACAGTTTTTATGATATCCTCAGTTTATTGCAGCTGTAAAATAGGAAACTGAATTCTGTTTTTATTTACGACCTCACTTATATTTCTGTGGTGATGTAATCACTTTTATGGACATGAAAACAGAACACAGCCTGGTATTTCTGACATATTCACAGGATTTCATTCCAAGTGAGGAGATTCAATTTCTCAAGCCAACTGTTTGAATCTCAAACAGAAAGTTCATCAGTTGTCACTTGCTAATACAGAATCACTGAGAAAAAGTTACATTAGAAGGGATGTCTGGCAGTCATTTAGTCCAAATTCTCCCAGCTTCAGAGTCAAGTCACATTATTCTGGTTGTTGCCCAGGCAGGTTTTTAGTACCTCCTGAGATGAAGATCCAATGATTGCTGTGGTCATAGATCTTCTAAATGATAGCACGTCACACAATAAAAAAGATGCTGCATTCCATACTGCAGAATGGATCCACCTGAGCAGAGTACAGCATGACAACTCCTCTGAGTTGTGACGTCACACTCAGTTCAGGCAGATGATCTTTGCCCACAAAGCATCATTTAATTTCGAGTTTTATGGTTAATATCAGTTAGGAAAAGACAAATGAGCCCCATTTATGAGACACAGCTTCAGAAAAAGGCAGATCACATTTGTAGACTTCACAGTCCTGAGGGTTTTGTGGAAGATTGTGTCAATGCTCTTAACTAACATTACCAAGGTTTCTCTTACAATACTAAGAAACAATCCAGAGAAGAGGTATGGACAGATGTTTGGAGAAGACATCCTTATTGTTTTCACTAAGAGCTTTTTAGTTGTCTTACCAAGGCTAAATCAAATCCACTTTATATTAGTAGTTGGTTTAAGTGTGTGTCATTAAACAACCATTTAACTAAAACGTGAGTTCTCTTCTACATCTATGGAGCAGAACACCCACATCCCCACACACATCAAACTCTATTTTAGCTGGTTAATAACATCCATGACCAACTTAACTATGCCGTAATCCAGCTACAGAAAATAAGTGTTTGGCAGAACCAAAAAAACTACAGTACCTTGAACACAAGTTTATCTCCACCCAGCCCAGCTTCCAGGAGATGTGAAGCAGAAGTCCACCCACCAATGTTTGCCACCTGAAATAGAATGACACTAGGAAATATTACGTGAGGCCTAGGGAATATGTGCAGATAACTTAAAATAAGTAACAAGTAATGACATTTATTTCTTTTACACTTTAAAGTAAGTTATCAGCATTCTTCTTCCTTAAGCTAGTGGTTTTCAGAGAGGTGTTCCATATTTCTTGGGTGAAAACCCTTGAACATCTAGCACAGTTCAGACAGAGATATTGTATTACAATGTTAAATGACATTAACATCCATTATAGGTATAGAAGTGGGTTTATTTATTATTCCCATTTACTGCAATGCATTTAAGCAATTATTTAAAACCTTTCTCACACATACACAAATAAATAAATATTCACTCAATGCAGTACTAGTGCAGTTGGACACTGTCAGAGAGACTGAGCTCATTTTCTACATGGATGTGGTAAATATTCAATGTTACTATTACAGCTCAATTCACCTTTTTTTTTTTTTTTTTTTTTATGAAAAGCATATGAGAGTTTAAAAGCCAGGTTTCCCTGACATTTGCTGCAGGTGTGACTATGCTCTATCCAAGCCAGTGGTCAAATCCCATCAACTTTATTGTGAAGAATTTCCCCTTGTCTTAGGTTTTAAGGACAGAAGTTTGTGACAGTTTCATTCTTAGGACTATGCAGCTTCATTTTAGATTATACAGGGAACAAAACCAAGGACAATGAACAGTAACAGCATGAACTGAGAATTACATTCTTTCCTCTTTGCTCATCTGTCAAAGGTCTAAATGAAAGTGCATCTGAGCCACTTAAAAATTTCAAGGAAAGGTCACTTTTAAAAGCCAGAATTTCTGGAAAAATATTAAGATGCTGAAATGCATTTCCAAATAATAAAAAAAGAAAATAACTGTGGTAAAACAGATGCCATAAGGCAGTTGCTTGCCATTGAAATATGCTTTTCTGTTGATTTACATCTATTTTACACAAATTACTCAAAACTCTCTCCCCATATGATAAAAGCCTTGTGCAAGAGACACTCCGTGTGTGTGTGCCAAAACTGAAGAAAGCATTCACTGCATATCTAATTGAGCTGGAATTCAAAGTAAGTGGAGATTCCTAAGGCAATTATTCCTAGAGCTGATTGCAGTCCTGGGACTGCAATTCAGGCAAAAACATAAGCCATGATAAGCAGCAGAAAAGGAAGTAAAGATATCCAGTGTCTGCAGGTTTTAACAATCTCAAAAATGGAGGAAGTCTTTGCTCTAGGAGGCCAGATTTTCACTAAATGTCTCATCAACAGCATTGATGGTATATATGGACACTTACCAAAATATTAAATTTCTCATTACAGCCATTAAGATATGATAGTGACTTGTGGTGCAGACTTACAACCAAGGCTAAGCATGAAAAGAAGAAACATGGTATTTGTGAATGCCTAAAGATGGGTTTAAAGTTGGTTTTCTCTAGCACAGCAAAAGGATGCACCATAACTACACATTTTCCACATTTTCCTCTCTTCCAAAGAAGAGAGGTTGTACTGTAATTGCTACTTTTCTATACTGAAGCTTAGGACTTTAAGGAAAATGAGAAATTATGGACTCTATATATTTCAATTACATCACCTCCATGATGTTTAAAAATTAACAAAGACACATTAATGAATGCTTTATTAAGTCTTCATGAAGTGTGTTCTCTAGACAGCAAAAGCCAGTAGGGACAAGAGGTAGTAAAGTTAGCTTCAGCATGGAACAGCAAGATGTTAAAGTCATGTTTTAAACAACAATTTTTAAAACCATACTTACCCTTGAAAAAGGGTAGGGTAGGTAAATTGCAGGACAGACAGGACATACTGGAAAACAAATAGCAAATTTATGGACATCAAATACCTACAGTTCATAATATTAACAAACAATCACAAGCAACAAAATATACACAAAAAAAAGTTTTCATTTTGCTTTAGTTTGGTAGACAAAAAAAGACAAAAAAAATGTTTAGTTATTTTGCTTCTTGTGGTGTATCTCTTCCCCCTTCCCTCATCAGACTGCACAATGATCTCTGAAATGCTTGATAGGCCTCAATCTTGATGAATAGCATCTGGGCTAAATTCCACTTTAGCTTATCAGAAACACTGTCTGCTCTCAGGAACCTAATGCTGTCCAGTGAGCCCCTGCTTTTTAATAAACAGCCTTGGAGACTTATTTTTCTTGCATGCATAACAACCCAAGTGGAACAACATGTTTGTTATCAAATTTTCAAAGAAAGCTACTGACCCGGATTGAGGCCAGGATGGAAAATTACTTCATCTAAATCAAATGCTCTTGTGAGACCCTTTGAGGTCTCCTGCACCACATCAAGATGCAACCAGCAACCTCCCTCTGAGTGGGACACCTCTCCCAAGTTTGCTACACTTGGAAGACCTCTGAAGGACAATGATGGATCCTGGGCTGACACCATCCACTCATCAAGACTCAACCCTCTGTCCATGAAGAAGATGCAAGGACATCCAAAGTGAGTACTTCACTGAATTTGAGGGGAATTTTTCCTGGGTATACCTTGTATATGTCCTTTTAGGTCTGAGTTCTCAGACCTAAAGCTATATGCTATGGCAAATTCATTATGAATGTTGATTCTCTTTGATTCTTAGATACATTAGGTTTGTAAGTATGATAGGCCTGTGAGCCACTGTCATGCCTATATTAAATTCTGTATGAATCTTTTGTTAAATTGTTTAAATTAAACTTTCAATTAAGAGCTGTTATGTTTAAGTGCTGTTAAAACCTTTAGACTAAACCATTGATCAAATCTGGGGATAAGTTTGGCAAGGGAGTCCACTATGAATGCTGTGACTCAACCTGAGTGTCTTATTCCCTTTTATCCTTACCCTTTCCTGTTCTTACTTCCATGTAGATAATTTTAGGTTGATTGATTTTTAGATTGATTAAATTTTAGCCTGATTTTTCTCTGTCTGCTTTAACCATCTAATAATGATATTATAGATGTAATGACGGTAATATAATAATGATGTAATGATGTCATAATGGTAGTAGAGCGAACCTTGCCAACAAACTTTATCATGATTTCACTTTAATATTAAATCTGCTTTTGCCCATCCATTTGCTGGTGATTCTCTAAGTAACCTAAACCACCCGTTTGTGACACTTCCCATGCCAGAACTGCTAGATGCTGCCCCAGTCACCGTGGAAGGTAACAGACACTAAGGTACATAAGGCATGGAATGGACACACTGAACAATGAAGAAAGCTGTCATTTGAATTGTACTTTCCCTTTCTGAACACGGTCCATAGATCACACTGAATGGAAAAAGATTAACAGGAACAAAAAGCCATAAGCATCAGTCAATTAAAATCATATTGTACCAAAGAGGAAATCTTTGGCAGAACCAAGAGCAATAATCTTAATATAATTGTCTCCTTATGACTAATGTATCTTACAGACTCAACATTCTGCTTACACACTATTTTGTGTAAAATATTAAGCAGCCCATAAAGTCCATCAGAGATGTAACACATGGGAGTAAAAAGCAAAATCTGTGTCATTGCTTTAGCCTGCTTTGTCTGGGCCTGCAAGTAGGGATGCTAGTGTCTCTCCACACTAAATGTGTATATATGCAAATGTGAGGCATAAATACATGTCTTCCAGGTCTAACAACTTCCCATAATGAAGTATATAAATACCACTTCTGCAAAGGAGAAGAATGATTGAAGCTTCCTCAGAGAAAATGAAGAGTACCTGCTGTTCCTTGCAGGAGCCAGCAGAAGCTGTCAAGGGCAAAAGGAGAAGCTGAAAGCTTTCAGCAGAGAGAAAACTGTGGTGAGCACCTTGCAAGGTCCAGTTTTCAGGTTTGTGGGGTGTCACTAAGAAGCTAGCATCAGTATACACAGTCAAGGCACGTTGATTCACAACAGGTCCTTTCACACATACATCTGTCAGAACTGCCACGTGCATTTTAAATCAGGATGATCTACCTACATGTCTGTACCCCTGCTTGCATTTGTGCACCACCAGCAACAACTGAAAGGTCTATATTCTGGTTATTTTAAACTTCATTACACTAAAACCTACATTCAGGTTTGAAAATGGAGGCCTTATGTCAATGTCCCTATGACTTCCTCTCAAGCACAGTTAAGCCAAATAAATACCCTTCTCAATCCATGATGCAACTTGGCAGCTCTTTTAGCCCCCTTTTGTTTAATTAATCACTGCTCCCAGCAACCTGTCAAATCAGGTGCATTATCTCTCCCTACAACTTTGCTTCATGTCTGGACTTCAGTCTACTTCGTGGCATCCTTAATGGCAAATGTATCTTGGAACAGAAACCGCTGGCCAACGCCCAGAAAAGATTTTATTTTCACCTCTGAAATGCTGCTTTTCTCTAATCCTCCTTCAGAATATTCATACCCTGATTGCTTCATCAATATTTTTTTTTCTTTCAGAAATCTGCGCCAGTAATACAGCACAGTCTCTGACGAATAGGATAGCACGGAGCAGTTACTCTATCTCCTCCTCGCAGAGTGAAAAAACTACTTTCAAACTATGCTTAAATGATACAATTTTATTCACAATGTGGCCATCTTCAGCCTACTTCTTCTGCTTAGACACTTCAGCACTTCTAATAAGAAATTGTTACACAGTGGAAAACGAAATTCTTGTCCTTAATTCTTATGTTAATTAAGTTGTCAAAGGAACAAAGTTGCCATGGAAGTTAAAATTTGCTTCACTACTAAAATAACACTTTGAATATTTCACATTTTCCCTTTGGATAGTTTATATCATTGTTCCAGTTAACAGATCTGCTTTTGGGAATGAGTGAAGTTGCCAGACACCCAATAATGAAATATATACAGCATCAGCGATACTTTCAGAGCAGCGTAACTTCTGGGTCTACAACATTTCATTCATTGGAACGACGTGATGTCAACCTCCTTGCTCTCCTAAACAAGACAACAACAGAACTTATTTGTCGTGGAAAGGTAAAGATGTCACACACTGAGCAAAACGAAACCGGCACCCTATCCGCAGTTTCGGGAGCACACTGGGATGGGCGGTGGGCTGGAGTGCCACGGACTTTTTCACTCGTGGGGTAGTCCCGTCCGGGAAGGGCTGGTCCTCCAGCTCTCCCTGACCAGGGCACGGAAAGCAGAAGGCACTGTCTCTCCTCTTCCTCCTGCTCCTGGATCCCTGCACTTCCTTCGTCCCCCGCTCCCGTAGCAGCGGACCGGCAGCCAGCGCC